>CM060253.1:29690240-30125656 GCA_030684275.1 Acipenser oxyrinchus oxyrinchus | reverse complement strand
ATTCATTTAAGCAATCTAATGGTGATCTTGGGAGGCTTCTTCATTCATTTAAGCAATCTAATGGTGATCTTGGGAGGCTTTTTATTCATTTAAGCTAATAGTGATCTTGGGAGGCTTCTTTATTCATTTAAGCAATCTAATGGTGATCTTGGGAGGCTTCTTTATTCATTTAAGCAATCTAATGGTGATCTTGGGAGGCTTCTTTATTCATTTAAGCAATCTAATGGTGATCTTGGGAGGCTTCTTTATTCATTTAAGCAATCTAATGGTGATCTTGGGAGGCTTCTTCATTCATTTAAGCAATCTAATGGTGATCTTGGGAGGCTTCTTTATTCATTTAAGCAATCTAATAGTGATCTTGGGAGGCTTCTTTATTCATTTAAACAATCTAATGGTGATCTTGGGAGGCTTCTTCATTCATTTAAGCAATCTAATGGTGATCTTGGGAAGCTTTTTTATTCATTTAAGCAATCTAATGGTGATCTTGGGAGGCTTCTTTATTCATTTAAGCAATCTAATGGTGATCTTGGGAGGCTTCTTCATTCATTTAAGCAATCTAATGGTGATCTTGGGAGGCTTTTTTATTCATTTAAGCAATCTAATAGTGATCTTGGGAGGCTTCTTTATTCATTTAAGCAATCTAATGGTGATCTTGGGAGGCTTCTTTATTCATTTAAGCTAATAGTGATCTTGGGAGGCTTCTTTATTCATTTAAGCAATCTAATGGTGATCTTGGGAGGCTTCTTTATTCATTTAAGCAATCTAATGGTGATCTTGGGAGGCTTCTTTATTCATTTAAGCAATCTAATGGTGATCTTGGGAGGCTTCTTCATTCATTTAAGCAATCTAATGGTGATCTTGGGAGGCTTCTTCATTCATTTAAGCAATCTAATGGTGATCTTGGGAGGCTTCTTCATTCATTTAAGCAATCTAATGGTGATCTTGGGAGGCTTCTTCATTCATTTAAGCAATCTAATGGTGATCTTGGGAGGCTTCTTCATTCATTTAAGCAATCTAATAGTGATCTTGGGAGGCTTCTTTATTCATTTAAGCAATCTAATAGTGATCTTGGGAGGCTTCTTTATTCATTAGAATGACAGGAGTTTTTCAGAAGTTGCTTTTCTGATACAGAATACTGTGGTATTCTTTTCTACCTAATATTTCAGTTACTTTACTGGTTAAAGAGCTGGTTACGTTGGTCCAAGAAGTCCTGTTAGAGTAAATCAACTGTTGTTTACACTCCCTTCAATAACTTCAGCTGCAGCCCCAGAAAGTAACTGTAGTGATGAGAATCTAAAGAAACAAGTATTTAATATTTCCCACGTGCATTTTTGTTAAAGTAATTCGATTTTACAGGATTTTTTTTTTTTTTTTTTTTGGAAACGTATGTGGCCCTGCATATTTTAGAACAAATGATACTCTGTATTAAGAATGTTAATCTTTCTCAGTACATCTATTTGTAACCAGCCTCATCTAGCGGCCACTTTGTGTCATTACACGCAATATATTTTTGGTAAGCAAAGAGTTCAATTGCACTTTTGAGATCTAGTGCGTGGGTGTACATCCACGTTGACGTTTAACGTCACGCAACGCAGCTTGGGACTGTGGGTGCGCGTTCACGAGAGGCAGATTCTGCAAAGATTCTGAAAATTCATTGGCTACGTGCTCCGATTCTGCGCAGAATGACGAAAGTCTGCATGTCGTGAACGCACCCTGTGTGCACTGTAACTGTTTAGAGACAACCGGAGGACGACAATAAGTCCTGTATAACAGCAGAAAGGTACGCCATACAGAACATTCCTGTTTTAACTGTAGTGTGCATAATGAAAGCGCAATAATAATAATAATAAACTACGTTAGTTTTGCAGACATTTTGACCTACAGTATGTCATGTCTGGAACGCCATTCTTGACTGCAGTTGCTCGGATCATTACTAGACATAAACTGTATAACATTCGTTTGCATACGTCATCTTATACAGGTTAGAATTTTGAATTGATGAATTCGTTTTTCCAGATTCCTTAGTAAATGTTTTATATAAAGAAGTAATCGGTGTCGCTGGTTTTACCTACCAGCTAGTGAACGCAGTTTTAGTAGTTTTTCTAGGCCCTTAGGAATACGGTTACGGCTGTGGGGTTCAGACTAATCGAGACAGTTACTAGTACTGCTGTAGGCTAGTATAGTTGTTTGGTTACAATTAATCACAGCACTTACTGAGATTTGCCTGTGTGCATAACATAATGTGATATGAGTGATGCACTACTTTGAAAGATCGTTGTTTAGTTTTCTTGAACAAACTTAATTTCGAAAAGGTTGCTTTAGTTACTAGGTAGGTGTTATGCCCACTTCATTATGCAATGTCATTTTACTAACTCTCGGTTTGTTGTATTTAGTAATCAAAGCAATGGCGCTGACTCAAGTTTCGTCCAACAAGTGCTTTGATGGTTTCCAGAAGGTGTTCGAGCATGACAGGTGCAGTAATTATTTATATTTCTGGATTTGTACGAAATAAATAAAAATAAATGTTAACGAGTTATACAAGTAATGCTTGTTAAAAACAAGAGACATTAAGCGAGGAATCATGTTTGGACTACCATACGATATATTAAAATGTTGGATTGTGCAGAATAATTTGGAACACCTACAGTACATTTTGGTATATTCTAACAAGTCCCTGCGCATTAAATAATGAATGTATTTCTTGTAAATGTGACCTTTATTACCTGGCTTGTAGACGTGGCCTACTTAATTTAAAGTAATCTAGTACAGAATTTAAGCACGGAGTCAAAGAAGTGCAAGATGCTGCAGATTTGTTTTCAGTAACTGACTGCTGTGTGTATATAGTTTAGTAATATAACTTCAATAAATGTAGTTGGATTAGGTTGCATTAAATGCAGCTTTCCAAAAATATATATTTGGAAGAATTCCAGCTACTGTACAGTGCCTTTTAAAGCAGTAATATACCATGCATGATTTGGAAACCGTTACCAAAGATCACATGTCATCTGCCAAATGTCATGTTTTACAGCACAGAACTAAAATGCAAGATGAGGTTCGGCATTTATTTACCTCCAAAAGCAGAAGGTGGAAAATGTCCTGTGCTGTACTGGCTCTCTGGTAAGTTTAGTGTATGTTTAATAGAAATGCATTGCATAAATGTGTTCCTCTGGTACAGTGGTAATCAAACCTATTTTGCTCACAGGCACATTTTGGTATTTTTTTCATAAAGTTGTGGTATAGTAATTTTTCTCAATAGAGAACATTCAATGTGCTACTCATTACAATTTAATAAAATATACATTTGTCAAATGGTACAAAAGCACTTATTAGCATTGAAACGACTTTAGTTTCCCCACCAATAAATACATCAGTATGGCACAGATTTTGTCCATGTGTCCTGGGACAAAATGGGGATAGTGTCTTGCACAATTCTATTAACAGGATAGTTCAGTCACGATTCAGCTATTTGTTTTCGTGGGATTGGGCTTGTATATAAAATTGAAGTCCAGATCAAGGAGGCAGAAGAGCCCATGGAGTTACAACAAGACCATCATAGTATGAACTTGGGTGCCAGTTTTAAGGGGCTTTGTAAAATAAAACCAACCATACATACAGTATTTGATCTATTTTTCTGTTTGTCTCTGTGTACCAAGAGGTTCATATGATCACCCTGTACCCATCTGGGATAAGCAACAGCTGGATTTTTTTTTTTAGAACATTTTAATGCATAGCATCAACCTGCTGTTTTTAAGGGTAATGCCAGGATAACCAGAGTGATTTCCACAGTGCTCTAATAAAATGCAGCTGTGATTATTCCTGACTGGTTAAAGGTTCATCTAATCAACCTCTAAGCTTTTTGCTTCAGTGAAAAGTACCCACTACCTCTTTATAAAATTAAAAAAAGATTTTAAGACTAAATGCACCCGATTTATATGGTAGAATAAAAAAACAACAACTATTTGCTCAATGTTTACACTGGAATAAAAGCATATTACTTTTCTTTGCAGGGTTAACATGCACAGAGCAGAACTTCATTACTAAAGCAGGCAGCCAGCAAGAAGCAGCTGAGCATGGAATCATTATTGTCTGCCCGGACACCAGTCCACGTAAGGGTGATATGTACAATGTGAATGCCAGTCATGTGTGTATCTTCTCATGTCTAGAGCTTTTTACAGAAGAACCCTGACTGACTTTGTCACAATATGGTATACTTCAGCAGAAAAAACGCAGGGAATGTTTTGCTGTAGGATATTGCCACACCTCTGGTGGCTGTATCTCACAACACCTCAAGAAGTGGCTACAGACAAGACCACCCTCCCTAAAGAGCATATAGTGACTCTTCACTATATACTTCACTGTGAAGAGCATATAGTGACTCTCCACTCACCAAAAATACATGCATGTAAATAAGATGATATCACATTTCGGTTTGGGAATCAGCGGATGAACATTGTAATGGAGGAAATGTAACTCAGCAGGCTGACAGATAGTGTGTAATAGCTGCAGTAGTATGCATGTCAAATATGGGACACTAAAGATTTCTTCTAACTGATCAGTGAAACGATTGCAGGTTACTGTGTGTTTCAGTTGTTAAACTATGTTCTCCTTAATTAATCAACTGGGGGTTTGCTCTTGTAAGTGATTTCATTTACCGACATTTACAGTAAACTGTCTTCAGGGAAAATCTCAGCTTGTCAATCTGAACGTAGTTCAACTTGGTGTATTAAAAGCCCATGTCAACAACTGCCGTTGAAACAGTACAATGTGTTGAAGAACAGCAATTAGGGCTGTAACAATACACTAATGCATATGCTGGTCATGACACTATGTATTGCGATACAAGGGATGGTGCTCATGTGCTACTTGTATGATTTATAAGAAGATCAGATGGTCATTTAATGATGGACTATTTTGTTTATAAAAATGACTATAAACACACTTCTTCAATCACAAACCACTTGGTTTACTACAATGAGCTATGTTGTGCTTTTGGTCTTGTGTCATGGAACAAACGGTCCTCTATTACAATATGATATATCATGTAAAGAAAGTATCACGATCCATTGATACACAATTTAATATTTTCACCCTTAATAGCAATATTACCTTCAGAAGTCAAATGTGATATCTCCCTCAAAAGACAGTTCCAGTGATGGACAGTGAATTACTCCGATGGGATTGTGTTTTGTAGAGATTTGCATTGCTGTTTTTTGGATAGTTGTTTTGAATGATGGAATTAACAGGACACATCTTTACAGGTGGATGTAATATAGAAGGAGAGGATGAGAGCTGGGACTTTGGTACAGGAGCTGGGTTTTATGTGAACGCCACAGAGGACCAGTGGAAAGTAAATTACCGAATGTACTCCTACATCACAGAAGAGGTATTTAGTTTAATAACATTACACTGATATTACAGCAATTTAGGATGAACTAGTAAGGAGACAATTTGTACACTGAAATATCCATCAAATTTAAGAGAGATGTATGCAGGACCCTGTATTTATAGTGAATAAATATGAACTGTTTAGTGTGCCATCAGTGGTACTTTCTCAGTAATGTGCGATAATAGTTATGGCATTTTAAAATATGTTTTTATTGGGTTTTTTAAATGTTTCCAGTAAATGCTCAAATGCGACCCTCCGTTTAATACTTCTCCCCCCTGCTATTTTTGTTATCTATCTATATAAATATATAATGTAAGTTTTATTTAATTATCTGCAGCTTCCTCATTTGATAAGCTCAAACTTTCCTGCCGACTCTGAAAGGATGTCAATTTCTGGACATTCCATGGGCGGCCATGGGGCTTTGATTTGTGCCCTCAAGAACCCTGGGAAATATAAGGTATAACATAAGCAGTAGGACAGAAGTTACTGCATTTCAGAAGTCATGGTAGACTACACTGGGTAAATTAAGAAAAATATTTTCATCTGCATATTTATCTGCATTTCTGTATTCAAACAGGATGAGAAATGTGTGTCTCTTGACCTTCAGGATGCTCACCAGGGAAGCAGTACAGAATATGCAAACTAGATTACCTTGAAGCATGTCTAATATTACAAAAGGGTTCATCAACTTATCCCACACTGTTACCAAATCAAATTAGATCAGTTAGAAAACACATCTAGAATGACAAAAAAAAATAATATTTTTCTTTCCCATCCCTCCACAGTCTGTTTCAGCTTTTGCTCCGATCTGCAACCCAATGCAGTGTCCCTGGGGACAGAAAGCGTTCAACGGATATTTGGGCTCAGATAAATCAAAATGGGAGGTACGTTTTAGGGTGTTGTTCAACGGAATATTGAAGCCATAAATTGCAGTAGGAAAATTAGTCCTAAAAAAAATACCAGCTTCAGTGTAGACTGAGGAAGGCAGGAGTGCATCGAATCTAGTGGAGGTACTGTTGTTTTATCCACCACTATTTAGATCAATTGTATGAATCTCAGAGTGTGCTATTTTATTTTTTTATTGCCTCGGTAGAGCTATGATGCTACAGTCCTGGTGAGTGCCTACTCCGGCCCACAGCTGGACATTCTCATTGACCAGGGCAGAGATGATCAGTTTCTGGCTGCAGGACAGCTGCTTCCGGATAACTTCATTGCTGCTTGTACAGAGAAGAAAATCCCTGTGGTCTTCAGACTGCAGCAGGTGTGTATACTTATCCTGTCTTTGGTTTTTATGTTTAATGTTGTTTAAAATTGTTAGTATATTATTACATCTTGTAGCAATCCACATGTTTCTTTTTGTTTTAGTAATAATGGTCTTCAGAGTTAATAAACAGTCAAGGGAAGTATTTTCAAAACTTGGCAAGAGTGGAGTAAGGCCTAGAGTCAGTAGTACATTGTTTTCAGAAAGGATAAAAAACAAGTTACCACTCTAGAAATAAACAACAAACGTTTAGTTGAGGAGCTTGTAAAGGGCTGTGTGTGGTTCATGTTTACCTGGCACTTCATGTCCTCTTTTGTGTGTTTTATTTCTCTCTAGGGGTATGATCACAGTTATTACTTTGTCTGTTCGTTCATTAGCAACCACATCAAGCACCACGCAAAGTACCTGAATGCGTAAGGATTCATCAGCTGTCACTGGGGGCTTGAGGTGTTGCACATTGCTCATCAGAGAATACAGTCTAAGTGTGTCGATGAAATGTTCCACCTTTCAGTCAACGATTTTGTAACGGTGTGGGCATCGCTTTGATCAGAATGTGATTGTACAGTATGGGAGCATGCAAGTATTAAAATACATTTTACAATAAACTGGTTTGTTCAACAAATGTATAGATGTCCTTTTTTCTTCACTTCCTGTAAGAGTGTATAAAGATATTGTGACAGATCTAAAATACCACCACTGTTTAAACTGTTAAAGTAGGATTTACATCAGTATTTTACAGATTTTCACAAAAAAAAATTGTTGGATGTTTGACTTTCAAGGTTCTAGATACCAGGTTCTAGGTCCACCACTGTTAAGATGTTATTTTTTATGTTAAGAGTTGCTAACATGGAGGGGTTGTATATAAAATAAGCCGGCAATATAAAAACATGATGGCCCTCTGAAACATTACAGTATGTGACCCAGACTCCACCCAAAAGGCATTTAACCAGTGTTATCAGTATTGATACATTGCACTCAGAAGTGACACGTAAGAAATAGGAGGCATTTTTGCTTTTTACAAATAAAAGGTTTACTGTTAAATAAAAGTAATATTTGTACTACAGTATGTACACTATTTACAGAAGTTAAGGAGATGGTAAAAAACAAAACATTTCATGTGTGTAAGACATTGCACATATGAATGCTGTACAAAGACTGTTTAAAAGTCCTAATAGCCATACTCATGAAGGTTGCATAAAAAGCAGTATTACAAAATATTGAAGATATTTTCATATTTATTGTATTATACAGCCAACTTCAAACAAATGCATAAACCCCAGTAAAACAAAAAAATATATATATAGACCATGAATATGCAATGTCGTCTTATATACATTAAAGCAAACTAGCAGGAAAACATGTTCCTACTCAAGATGCAGCAGTCTGCATACTCTGGTAAATACAATTACCAATCTAATTTTCATCTATTTTTAAATTAATATATCAATTTGTTACTTTAGATTACACAAACACTTAGCAAAATATGAATATCTGCAATCCCTACAGATCACTAAACAATTTAGTTTTTAAAGTGCAGGTCATTTCATAAAGGTGCTAGCTGCCACTTGGTACAAATTTAAAACTGAATGTAGTAAAGCAAGCTGTTATTTTCAACAATAAATGCTGATGCTTTTGTTTACTCTGCTATTTTTCACCTGCACGTTATGTGCTGTAGTATTATCCTGGATATTGTCGGTGTACAATTATTACTGCAAAATAAAATGTAACAAGCAATACAAACAAAACTCTCACAAATTGATTTGATAAACTGAATAATGCAGGCCGAAACAACTGGCTGTAACTATTAACAGTTATATCAATGCAACAACCAGGAATTCAGGTTTGCATACAAAGATGAACATGATTTAACCCATCAATATATCTGTGTTTGATTTTTCAAGTCAAATTTACTAATTGTAGTCAAATAGCTTGAACTGAGTTTTGAATGGTGGGGGGGGGGGGTTGTTGGTTTTACAGGAACAAGACTTCGCCAACCATGGAACCTTAGTTACAGGCCAAGTTATGGATAACTAAGAGTCCATCCATGGTGACAGAACCCAAGCAACTGTGCTTCCTGTTCCCTCCCCTGTCAATCCCATTGTTAAAATCTACAATATATATATATACAAATTTAAAATATACACCATCAAGTAAAGCCAGCTAAAAGAGTATCAGAAATATCCTTTGTAGTTAAGACAGTGTGTCATTTGTTACAGGAAGTTATACTTGACTGATGACTGCATGCACTGGTACTGAAAATACTGCGTCAACAAGGCCAACATTGGATTTTGATAATTTTTCATTTTAGTGTGTCCAAACATAGTTTTCCCCCCTGATTTTCTCCCGATTTGGAATGCCCAATCGCTTTTCTGCTCACCGCAGCAGTTCCCCACATGGCTCAGGAGACCCGAAGATTCAGTGGGTGTCCTCCGATCCCACGACCAAGCTAGCTTCCTTTTTCACCCAGGAACTTGACTGCTCTGAGCTCACTAGGCGCCTAGCCAGCAGTGAGGAGAAAGTCCCTGCCGGTTTTACCTCCCTAACCCCCGGGCACGCCTGAGCCCAGTGAAGACGGGTCTAAGGATTATTTAAATCATAACTTTAGTGTATTTAATAATGTACTCATAATATCTACCCTTCACAAACCAGTATCACTTTGCAGCTCCATTTATTGTCACTGACTACATAACTATCTTGATCGCAACATTACAACCTCCTACACCAACAATCTACTGTATATATAACATTTGCTTTTACTTTCTAAAGAAATCTGCTCCGGTCTACAATATCTCTTTCATTTGTTGAACACATGACATTTCTTTATATCGATTTGGCAGCTAGCAAGAAAAACGTATGCATAATTGAATTAGATTCTGCTGCTGAATCCTGAAGTAGTTTTTTTTCTTAGGACACCAAGCTTAATTAAACTGCACATTAATAAAACATTTTTAAAAGATAGCCCCATTTAGAACACTTTTTGCCTTTTTGTGACACATTCATAACCAGTTGCCTTTAACCAGTGCCTTTAGTAAACACAAATATACATTGTGCAACATTTTCAAGCATGTCATTCTGTTTTTGTGAAATTCAAATGTTTAAAAATTGTTCTAATTGCCAGGTTACCCCTACAGAAGGCTGTTTTATTTCAGACAGTTAACTGGTTGAATTTGAGTCTAAACTCTCATGTTTTTTTTTCAACTATGAGATTATCGTGTCATGAAAAATTGAATTCATATTTATCAGCAGTTACATTGATCCTTACATTTGTGATTTATGTAACTGACACAGCCACCTTGTACTGTACCTATACAGAATCTATACTTTATTCCAGTCCTTGTATTACTTGTTTTTTTCTTATATTTACACATTATACAGTGTTCAAAAGTTAATACTTCAAGATCACAATTATTTGACATTATATGGAAGAATATTGCTTTTTTTGGTTATACTCATTCAGTCCACATTTGTGGCTTTAATGGGGATAGGGTTGTGCCTTTTCATAACATGTACGCTTTATAACACTAACAATGAAAACCTTAACAATATATTTAGAAATGATCTAGGATAGCCCAACAGAGATAGTAACTTGAATTCCAGTGGGTCTTAACCCATGTTTCAGGTAGGTGGAACTGAGGCACCCCACTCCCACAGCTGAGATCCAAACCCTGGATCGCCTGGCTCTTAATCCTCAGCTCCATCCACAAGAGCGAACTGCGGCCCTGCACGTTCACAGCTTTCAAAAATAAAGGCCTGTTTTCAAAAGCCTACATTCACTCGTTCCCAAAACATATTCATTGTATAAGTGGGGCTGGTAGTGTTGAGTAAAACCTGGAATGCTAGAAACAGCTTGGAATGAAGTGAACAATGCAAGTCAGACACTGTCTCCTGAGACACACTGGAGAGCCACTTTAAAAAAAAAAAATTCCTAACAATTTCACATGTTTACAGAACATAACCTTGCAGGTTGTACTCATATTACCTATGAAACTTCATCTGAAAATATATATTAATTGAATTGAAACTTAACCATATAAAAAAAGCAGTTTTCAGATACATTTTTTGTGACGTATACACCTTAATCCTCACGGATGAATAAACATCATCTATAAATAATTTAAATAAGTATCTTGTGAATCTGGAACATGGTTATAGACTGTCAATACCCCAAAAAGCTTGATTAAAAGCAGTTTCTATAGTGATATATTACTGCTGCAATGGGAAACCTTGACTAAGTTATCTGTAGTCTTTCTGGTTAATCTTTGTGAGCACCAACAGCTGTACATAACTTGCAGAACCTGTATCTTTACATAGCAATTCACTGTTAAAAATTTGATTACTATTAAAGTTGTGGAAATACTGTCCTTTTAGTTTTAAAATAAGAAAAAAAGTATAATAATGTCTCTTAAAACAATGGACTTTCAGGAGGTATAGAGGCGATAGGTGTTGGTTCACTGGTTCATTTTGGGCTGCACACGTTTCTGCAAACCCACATGGGTTGTGTGCCACTCTGCTGTAGGCAGCGTTCTGAACTCAGTGTCCGGTTGGCCTTACTTGATTTTCATGTAAACAAGGCCTGTATGGTTGTGGACACATCTATCAGCGCTTGGATGGTTATGCTCACTTTAATCAAGCCTTTCTCTTCAAGTATGTGATGGGGCAGACATAATTTCTCCTAAAATGAAACAAAAAAGCAGCACAAAATAAAAATGTAAAACACAAAATTATATATAGCGTAGAAGCAATGAACACAAATGACAATTATGTCACGCATATAGACTACACAGCAGAACAGAACATACAGATTGTGCCGTACCTTATGTGGAAGTGACACAGGATGCCCTTATTCACAAAAACTGTTCTCACAAGTTAAATAATGGGTTTTCATACTATTATTAATAAAATAATATTTGACAATCATGAAACTGTGCTAGACAGTTAAAAACAACAAAAAAAACTATCTAGAACAGTTATATAAATATAAAACATTCTTTAAATAACTCATGTGGTAAAGCATTGTGAATAGTGACCAGGCTGACATAATCCCACATATGAACTGTTGAGGAGGTTTTGCAGGATTCCTGCAGCAAGTTTAGGACATACAGCTCTTCTGTTTGCCTTCAGTCCATCAAGAGACTCCTAGGATGGCTAATGTACACTACCGAATTATCTCTTGAGAAAGTCTAAAGGTGTCAGAACTGGTAAGCCCAGTGGTCATGTGAATGGTCAGATGGCCGGTGGGTTTGTTATACGGACGATGAGTTTTTCAATAGTGCGCTACATTAGCCCCAGCCTGTACTGTACATTCTATAAAATCTACTTGGCTTTCCACTGGCTGATACGTCAAACTATTTTTGTCTATACTCTAGGGTCAGCATTAATACAACATGAATTCAAAAGTAGAAAAGACAGAATTTTAATTGTACTTTTTTTTATTTTTACCACCACTACACTAAATATAAAGAAACTATAAACATATGTAATGTTATATATACATAGTTGCATTCATGTATTACGAAAGTCCAGGTATCTTATTGGTAATGGCTTGTCAGTATATATTCTCAATGCAAGGTGAATATTCGTTAGTACTAAAAATACTATGACTAGTTGAAAATATATACAAAAAGGTGACGTGGCGAAAACGGCAGCACTGTTTAACTTTGGAACTGTCCAGGCTTTCGGGCTGCTGAGATGCACTATTCATAACAACAGCCATTTGGCTTCACTGCACATTTGGAAAAATACAAGTGTTGCAAGGTACAAAGGTAAAGAGGATCGTGCCAAGCACAGTATTATCAGTGCATAGTTTAAACCTTCAGGCAGTCCAGCTAGGTTGATAATTTAGAGCTTGTTGAAGATGTGGTTCTATTTACCTTCACAGCAGGTCTTTGATCGTATCCCAGCATGGAGTTAGGAGGCTTCATTAATCTAGTCTAACTCTTTTAGTGCTATTGCCTAATATATTGCTTTGCTTTTGAAATGCTGCAGGCCCTGGGACACACACACCTCATAAAACAAGTGGTTTATAAACAGAAATCGATTCTTCCTTTGAGATGATTTGTATATAAATATCCCCAGTTAGTCAAGAAAAGTAACAATGTATCTCGTCAGCTTAACAATTTTAAATCTAATAAATCTAGTTTTTTTTTTTAATTTACTTATGGTACATAAACATAGAATGATTGGGCTACCTCTATCACTGACCGCACTAAAGTAACTGGGACTTGTAAATACATACTAATTACAACAACAATTATAAAAACACCTTCCCAATGAGAGTAATTAAGACCTAATAAAACTAAAGCCAATTAAATCCAGGAACTCTCCCAACTATCTGTGACCACAGCAGTGCTAATTCTAAAGCAAGAGCAGAAACAACAGAGGGAGTGAATTCATTAGAGCCTACAGAAAGTCTGGAATAACACACAGCAGCTACATTTTTAATGGTGCTTCAGAAATTGAATATGGTCTGCAGATTACCACCTCAGAGAGGGACTAGTCACTGAAAAATGTTGCACCGATAAGGGAACAATAAAATACCTGTGAAGTGTGCTAAAGTGCTCAGAATGAAAAATGACATGCAAACCAGGTTAAATTAGTGCGCTCCAGTTGTAAGCAATAAACAGCAGGACTAGACAGAACAAGTGAAAGAGGCCGAAGCCAAAGAGGTCCCAGGTGCGCGAGGCTGGAGGAGGCTGTGTGCTCGTGTCCCCGCGTGCCAGCAGGGCACACACAGTCTTTTGAATGTGGCGGATGTCCGACTGCAGGATGTCGTAGGGAGTACAGAGGTCAGCCTATCCACGGGGACGAGCAGCCGTCAGAACAGAAAAAAAGTGCATTCAATTAAAAACACAGAAGAGTTCAAGAATCAGGGAGAAAGAAAGAAAGCAAGCAAGAAAGAAAAGTCTCAGTTAGGACTAGCACAGACTACAATGGCATTTTTTATAGAGATAAGATAGGGATGCACTGCAAGCATTTGTGCCTTGTTTCTTGTTATAACTTAGCTTTGAAGAGGTACACATTTATTTTAACAGTTGCAGTGTTAAAAAGCCTAAAGCTGAAATATTTGCACTTTAAAACTATTTGAACAACAAAAATGGACAGACCTTGACATATGTTTTGAGGTTACGATACAAATTATTGGTACTTGGCAGGTTTGTGATTTAAAAAGACAGGCAGGGCCGAACTGAAAAAAAGGCAGGGCCGAACTGAATGTCAACCCTAGTTGATATGGAAGTTGTTAGAACACATTTAAAATTTGAATTTGGCACCACCACCATACAGTCTATATGAGGTTATATATATATATAACAAATTCTAACAAGTGGGAACATTTGTTGCTGTGGGATCAACATACTGAAATACTTTCTACTAAGACTTAGGATTTCTGTGGCTGTTTTCAGAAAAACAGCTATTTTTAATCCTATTGACAAGACTTTAGAAGCAAGAGGACACTGTCTTTTTCAAAAGCGATGGCACTTGTGGAAACTTAAGATGTGAGCAAAGCAACTTATCAGTGTTATGGGTAATGAAGGCAGTCTATAGATAGGTGTAGTTAAAAAAAACAATTGTGTAAGTTAGGCTTAGGTATGACTGCTAAGGCTGGAAAAACACATTCACTAGCATGAGATACTGTGCTGTAATATGTAGCCCAATCGGTGACAGATCAATGAAGCAGCAAGGCAAATATGGTCATCTACAGTACAAGCAAAGCTACTCACTAACAACCACAGCACTTGACTACAGTATCTAACCAGGACACTGAATACAAATAGAATATGCACCCACAGCAATCTGTGTGTGTGTGTGTATGTATGTATATATATATATATATATATATATATATATATATATATATATATACAGTACCAGTCAAAAGTTTGAGTACACCTGCTTGAAACCAGGTTTTTCATGATTGTCTATGCTTTTAACTGTATAAACTTGTCTATAAACACTTAATATTTCATTATATGATATGTGTACTTATATAAACTGACAATCATAAGTGAATTGCATTCAAAAATTTTATTTTTAAATGAAAATGTAAATCTTGTCAATTTCAATGAAATGGTCACCCAAAGCAAGGGGATTTCAGTCTGAAGCCCAAGTCAGTTAAAAGTCTGAAATGTGTATAACACGGTGTTAGAACACTGGCCTAAGTATAAAAGTGTCTTTGTTAGATGTTCTCCGAGTTAACTAGCATGTTACCTAATTAACCTTTTGTCACCAACTATTGTTAACAGGTGAGGGCCCATGATTACTATAAATATAGGTAGCATAGGCACAAGTTTGTCATTCCTGAATGTAAGGGAGCAGAAAATGGCAAAATATGCTCAGTTAAGAAATGAAGGTCAATCTTTAAGACAAATCGCAAGAACTTTGCAAGTGTCTGTAACTGCTGTGGCCAAGACCATCAAACGATTTGAAGAAACTGGCACTCATGAGGACCGAACAAGGTCAGGCAGGCCAAGGGTGACCTCAGAATCAGAGAACAAGTTCATTCGAGTCACAAGTCTGCGAAACCGGCGATTAACTGCCCCTGAAATACAAGCTCAGCTAAATGCTACTAGAAGTACAGATGTTTCAACAGCAACTGTTCAGAGGAGATTGTGTGAAGCTGGCCTAACTGGAAGAATTGCTGCAAAGAAACCATTGTTAAGAGTGCAGAATAAGAGGAAGAGACTTGAATGCGCCCAAAAACACAGAAACTGGATGTTTGAGGAGTGGAAGTCGGTCTTATGGACCGATGAGTCAAAATTTGAAATATTTGGGTCCAACCGCCGAGTATTTTTAAGACGCAGAGAGGGTGAGCGCATGAGTTCTGCATGTGTGGTTCCCACTGTCAAGCATGGAGGAGGCAGTGTCGTCGTCTGGGGTTGCTTTGCTGGTGACAGAGTTGGTGATCTTTACCAAGTCCATGGCAAGCTCAACCAGCATGGCTATCATAGCATACTTCAGAGGCATGCCATTCCATCAGGATTACTGCTAGTTGGGCAGTCCTTCATTCTTCAGCAAGATAATGACCCGAAAAACACCTCAAAAGTTGTGCAAGGACTATCTGGCGAAGAAGGAAAGTGAAGGACAACTCAATCTAATGACCTGGCCTGCCCAGTCTCCAGACCTCAATCCCATAGAACTTGTATGGGACAAACTGGACAGAAGAGTCAAAGCAAAGCTACCCACAAGTGCCCTACATCTCTGGGAATTGCTGCAGAAGAGCTGGGAAGACACGTCGGGTGATTTCCTGCTGAAACTTGTTAACCGAATGCCTCGTGTTTGTGAGGCTGTTATTAAGGCAAAGGGTGGCTATTTTGAGGAATCCAAGATTTAGAGACAATTTTCAATTTTCCTGAACATTGCTTTGATACTCCTTATGTTTTGTTTTGTATATTGTAACGTGTTTTCATTTTCAAGTATTTACAGAAACGTATACGACGTAAAACATTGTCAGCAAGTGTACTCAAACTTTTGACTGGTACTGTATATATATATATATATATATATATATATATATATATATATATATATATATATATATATATATATATATATATAGTATAGATGAAAGTAAACACTGCTTTAGTATGTGAAGGAAAAGTAACAGAAAGATACAACCTAATCATATTCTGAAGATATTTGGAAATTCAGTTTTATTGCAGTAAAAGTGCTATGGCATGGGGACAATTAGTAGCTCATTTTATCATGGACTATAAAGACATTTAAACATGTACATATATGAGAAAGCATTTTTGTACTATAGTTAAGCAGTGAGAAACAAACAGACAAAAGATCTAAACTGATAATCTAATAAACATGCACCATCTGAAAGGCCAATGAAGCACAAGGCTGACCCACTGCTCAGACTCTCGTCTGCCCTTTGCTTTTGAAGGAGCTGTGAATTGTGTGTGTAAAGCAACCGACATGTTTATGTGATCTATTTATAGACCATACATCTGCCAGCAAAGAAATCTTCCTGTCCCAAAAGGAAATGTTTCAACTAGACAGAGGAGCATGCTGGGGCTGGGAGGGTCTGTGAGCAACAACCCTGGAGGAGGAATGCATTGCTTCAGCAATAAGCCGCCACAGGGTGGGAACAGCCACATGCCTCGGTGCCTAACTGCTGAAAACAAACAGAACTGAAATAAAGACAGCCAGAGCAATTGATTCAGACAGTAATCAATTGCAAATTAGTTTATTTTCTATTAGTTTCTAAATAACAAATAAAGGATGGCGCCAGTGGATGCAGCTGCAACAGTAGTTGAGGACAGTGCTTTATTACTTTGGTATTTTGTCTACTAACAAATATGACTAGAATTACTGGAAATGTAAGGCTATAGTCTGGATGTCACTGTGTTTTTTCAGGGAGTGTTTTAGTTTTCATTAACCAAAATATTGGTGTTGACAACAGCGTAATATCTAAAGGGGAATATGTTTCAGTTTGTACTTTTCTCGTGTTTGGTTTTATTGCCATGAATGTTTGAGCATTTTCTTTACTTTAGACCGTCACAGAACTAGTCACCCAAACTGAATTAACACCAAACTAGATAGATACCCTGGCACATGCTGCAAAAACTAGAGAAGTGTTTGCCTGTATACTGTATTACCACACAGCTTGCTTAGTATAACCCAACCATCATAACAAACAGTACCAACTTCAGTACCATCAGATTGGAAATATTATCTATTAAAGAAAGAACTTAAAAATCGGATTATATCTTTGGGGGATTGGTTAGTATAACGAGCACGGTACACTACAGTATGTACTGTAGACTAATAATCACAAAGAGGAACTGGTGAGGTAAGGCTAGCTTATGTGTACAGCAGTTTGTTCTGAACTGGCCAACAGATCACACACTGTATTAACATAAAGCCTCAGTTTAAAAAAATATGTATGCTTTTTTACATCCACACTGAAATGTTTGTCTGGGTGTCTGTTTTTTTCTATGCAGCTGCAGGGGAATAAAATGAACTGCTCTGCATTTTAAGTAATGCTCTTATAATGCAAACACATAATTAGTCATCGTAATCATTATTCATTTTATTTGACGAGTTTAGCGAGGGTGAAGTCTTTGTTTTATGAAACAGTTACTGTTGTAGCTACAACCTCCAAACAGCGATGGTAAAGCGATCATCACTGTCGTTTTAGAAATGTATAGGTAAAAAAAAAATAGTTGAGCTTATTTTGTCATTATCATTTTTCCATGATTAAATTAATAAACAGAGATGGTTTAAGACGTGAATTACAACATTAAAGGCAGGCCGAGCACTCAGAAATAACACCCGAAAACCAGAAACCCTAAATATCCGTTCTGGTGTATTTAGAAGCATTTTACTTTAGCATTTGAAGTAAGTGTGATGCTTCAAGGCTTATTTGAGACAGTACGTGACTGACACTGGTAGTTGAGTCAAGTGCCTCAGTGATTTTTAATGGCTGGCTACAGCCCTGCTCACAGTACAACTTCGTCCATTCTCTCCAACACACCCTCTTACTCTCTTCAGCGACACCAAGAATTCCCTTTTTATACACAGTTCTTAACTGAATAACAATCAATTTCAATGATCCAATTTTACAATTACCTTATTACAACGTACTGAGGTTGAACTCGGATGTTTTTCTACCAGTCTGATTTCTGACTTAATGAGGACACCTAGTGGTCAGTCTGCTGATACTGCAGTATTACCACTTTCAAATGGGAACAATGTTCTTACAATCTTAAACTGACGTATTTTCACTCTGTTACCACAACACAATCTCTCTCTCTCTCTCTCTCTCTCTCTCTCTCTCTCTATATATATATATATATATTATGCTAGATCATTTGTTTTACTATTGTTTTCTTATTTTCCACATTACAAACAAAAAAATCAGTTTTTGTATTGCAATTAAAAGGCAATAAGGAATGAACTCATTTAAACCTATTCTATTTTAAAAGCACAATTACTTTTATGGTTGAGAAAATTGAGCCAATTTGACTCGTAATTACCCGTTCTACATGTAGCTTCTTTTTCTCCCTATCCTTATCAGTAAGAACACATGAGGGTTTGAGGTATTGTAACAGCATATTTCCTCTGCAGATCTCCACATGCCTAATGTTCAATTACCATGAAAAGCTTTTCCAGTCCGATTGTGTAAAGTGGAAGCGATAAGCCATGTCATGATTAAAAAAAAAAAAAACTTTGACGACTTCACTAACGTTTCCAATTTTAGACTGTGTAACCGCTATTGAAATCCAGTTATTTAATGGAATGCGTTATCAAATTATACACTGGCAGTTCACGTGTCATTGTCTTAATTATTCATCCCAGTGCTAAAGCAATGCAAAGTCACTAAAATGCAGCTTTTAATGACATGCCATGAATTACCTCCGGTACTCCCATCTTTCTGCAAGCATCCAAGAAATTCTCCACGTTCCTCCGGCATTTGGCCATGCTTAGTTTAGGCTGTGAAATGTAATAGAAACAACTTAAAGCTTTAAACGGTATTCGCAGTTTTTACACAACAGTGGAAAGAAAACTGTAACAACTTCTATGACTACTATTAATGACTCGGATACAGTCATTAAAACAGAACTACTACTACTAAAATGTATTCTCTTCTGCAAACGTATAAAACAGAACAAAAATGAACAAATAAACCAGTGTTTGTACAAGTCTAAACTAATTGTGTCAACCATAACATAAATTATCATTTAAAAACATCACAGCCATAAGAGTTATGATTTTTTACCACTATTATTTATGCTCACACATCCAGAGATGAACCAGCACAAGTCATGGTGGAACATAAATATATTAAACCAGCAACACACACAGATCTTTGTTTTCTAACGTACTAGAATACAGCCCTGGAACTTCTCCTGCCAGCATGAGTATCACACAGTCTGCACATACCACTGCTGGCGATGGGACGTGTATGCTGACCACCGATCGGGGGCGAATGTGATTGACTAAGTGGCAAAGAACTACCCCGTCCATCAGCGACGATCCCAGGTCCGCGGGTAAAACCACCTTCAACCTGCTCTCGATGTTCTGGAAAACACATTTCAAAATCGGCTTGCATTGTAATCATTTTCATAGATGGGGAAAAACGTGGATGTCCCTGCTTCACTATGTCAGTAAAGATTCAGTGCTACAAAAAGTGTAAAAAATGTAGCATCAGTTTCAGTGGCTTTAGGGCACTAGTACACTGTATTGAAAACAAACCGTACCAGACGCAGGGTCACACTGAATAGGGTTACAAATGTAATTGATTACTGGTCATTTGTTTAGTCTCGATTATTTATTATACTGAAAAATTTGTTACTGATTTTTTCAAGTGCAATGCTCCTGGTATCTAATCACTTCCTGTGTTGTACAGTTATGTCCTGTTTGCAGTGAAACAGCTACATTTTGCTACCAGGGAAACTGCACCCACATTTTTACTTCTATAGTGATGTCCTTATTAATTATTGCTAATGTGTTTAGTCTAGATTATTGTACTGAAACATTATTATTGAGACATGTATTATTTGTGATAAATCTGTTACTGACAGTCATCTAGAGCCACAAAGGTTAAGCACTGCTGCTACTGAGATGCTCAATTAAATAGCATGTAATAGAACTGAGTATAAGAAATGTAGGGACTAACTACATTAGTGGCAAGTTATTATAAATAAGACTCAAGGCTGCCGTAGGTGTGAAAATAATAAACAATAATTCAACAATTTGACAAATTGCATGATCATGTTGAAGAAGGGAAGAATCATCATCATGTAATGGGAGTGTACACCAAAAAAGAAAAACTAAAACAACATTTTAGTTAAGATTAGAATTGGGGGCAGATCCTCCCATTGTGTATGCTGGACCTTTTACACATGATTCTGTTTTAGCTTTGTGTATTGGGTTTGTATTGTGTAGAGTAGCTTTGTGTATTGGGTTTGTATTGTGTAGAGTAGCTTTGTGTATTGGGTTTGTATTGTGTAGAGTAGCTTTGTGTATAGGGGTTGTACTGGGTTTGTATTGTGTAGAAGTAGCTGTGTATTGGGATTGCATTGGGTTTGTATTGTGTAGAAGTAGCTTTGTGTATTGGGTTTGTATTGTGTAGAGTAGCTTTGTGTATAGGGGTTGTATTGGGTTTGTATTGTGTAGAAGTACTGTAGCTGTGTATTGGGGTTGTATTGGGTTACTATTGTGTAGAGTAGCTTTGTGTATTGGGATTGCATTGGGTTTGTATTGTGTAGAATTAGCTGTGTATTGGGATTGCATTGGGTTTGTATTGTGTAGAAGTAGCTTTGTGTATTGGGTTTGTATTGTGCAGAAGTAGCTTTGTGTATTGGGATTGCATTGGGTTTGTATTGTGTAGAAGTAGCTTTGTGTATTGGGTTTGTATTGTGCAGAAGTAGCTTTGTGTATTGGGGTTGTATTGGGGTTGTATTGTGCAGAAGTAGCTTTGTGTATTGGGGTTGCATTGGGTTTGTATTGTGTAGAGTAGCTTTGTGTATTGGGGTTGCATTGGGTTTGTATTGTGTAGAGTAGCTTTGTGTATTGGGTTTGTATTGTGTAGAGTAGCTTTGTGTATTGGGGTTGTATTGTGTAGAGTAGCTTTGTGTATTGGGTTTGTATTGTGTAGAGTAGCTTTGTGTATTGGGTTTGTATTGTGTAGAGTAGCTTTGTGTATAGGGGTTGTATTGGGTTTGTATTGTGTAGAAGTACTGTAGCTGTGTATTGGGGTTGTATTGGGTTACTATTGTGTAGAGTAGCTTTGTGTATTGGGATTGCATTGGGTTTGTATTGTGTAGAATTAGCTGTGTATTGGGATTGCATTGGGTTTGTATTGTGTAGAAGTAGCTTTGTGTATTGGGTTTGTATTGTGCAGAAGTAGCTTTGTGTATTGGGATTGCATTGGGTTTGTATTGTGTAGAAGTAGCTTTGTGTATTGGGTTTGTATTGTGCAGAAGTAGCTTTGTGTATTGGGGTTGTATTGGGGTTGTATTGTGCAGAAGTAGCTTTGTGTATTGGGGTTGCATTGGGGTTGTATTGTGTAGAGTAGCTTTGTGTATTGGGGTTGTATTGTGTAGAGTAGCTTTGTGTATTGGGATTGCATTGGGTTTGTATTGTGTAGAGTAGCTTTGTGTATTGGGTTTGTATTGTGTAGAGTAGCTTTGTGTATTGGGTTTGTATTGTGTAGAGTAGCTTTGTGTATTGGGTTTGTATTGTGTAGAGTAGCTTTGTGTATTGGGATTGCATTGGGTTTGTATTGTGTAGAGTAGCTTTGTGTATTGGGGTTGTATTGTGTAGAAGTAGCTGTGTATTGGGGTTGTATTGGGGTTGTATTGTGTAGAGTAGCTTTGTGTATTGGGGTTGCATTGGGTTTGTATTGTGTAGAGTAGCTTTGTGTATTGGGGTTGCATTGGGTTTGTATTGTGTAGAGTAGCTTTGTGTATTGGGGTTGCATTGGGTTTGTATTGTGTAGAGTAGCTTTGTGTATTGGGGTTGTATTGTGTAGAGTAGCTTTGTGTATTGGGTTTGTATTGTGTAGAGTAGCTTTGTGTATTGGGTTTGTATTGTGTAGAGTAGCTTTGTGTATTGGGTTTGTATTGTGTAGAGTAGCTTTGTGTATTGGGTTTGTATTGTGTAGAGTAGCTTTGTGTATTGGGTTTGTATTGTGTAGAGTAGCTTTGTGTATTGGGTTTGTATTGTGTAGAGTAGCTTTGTGTATTGGGGTTGTATTGGGTTTGTATTGTGTAGAGTAGCTTTGTGTATTGGGTTTGTATTGTGTAGAGTAGCTTTGTGTATTGGGATTGCATTGGGTTTGTATTGTGTAGAAGTAGCTGTGTATTGGGATTGCATTGGGTTTGTATTGTGTAGAAGTAGCTTTGTGTACTGGGTTTGTATTGTGTAGAGTAGCTTTGTGTATTGGGGTTGTGAACAGTGTGCCCTTGCTGTGGGTAAAGACACTGACCTCACGGAGCTGATCCATGAGATCCAGTTCTTCTCTCATTTGTTCCATCTTCCTGCGGATTGTAAACTGCGGGTCCATGGACTCTAATTTTCTTGGTGTCCTTAAGAATACTGTTTGGATAAAATACATATAGATATAAATAAGTACATATACAAGTTTATGTATATTTTTTCTTTTTCTGTGGACTATGAATTACGATGCACTGGACTCCGTACATACCATAAACACTTACCTTTGGTCTAATATTCTAAGGTGTTATGCATTGAAGGTGTATTTTTTTTATTTTTGCTGCATGTTTTGTGAAATTTTGCATCAGCACCGATACCTTGCCACATCTTTTTTTTTTTTTTCTTTATATAAGCTTTTACTTTTGGATCAGTTTTGAGGTTACAAAAATAATCAATTAAAAAAAAAAAATTGGCTTTCTTGTGAATACCCCACTTTCAGGAAATTAACTGATTAAATGTGTATAGCTTCTTATAGCATTTATCAGTCAGTCACTCATTTTCAAACTGCTACAGTTAGGTATCAGGAAGTAGAACCCATTTTTACTTCTATAGCGTTGTCTTTGAAAGAGTTGCATATTCCAAACTGAAATATAAAACACATGCAAATATGAACCAACAGATATGCAACAGAAATAAATGTGGGCAGTGACAATTCTGCTCATGCTAATAAAGAGGGAACGAAATTGATTTTTAAAACCACCTTTAAATCACCATTATCAAACGCCAGTACTGGAGACTTAAATACTTTCCCTGTTTCTGTGCTGCAGTAAGACATTCTACCACAAGATGGAGCATGAGCACCAATCATGACTGTCTCAAGCCTTCTGGATTCCTTCTGGATTTCAAGGAAATACAAGTCCTAATATGGTTATAGAGTATCTTGACTAGCCTGCCCACCCCAACAAAAAGGGTTTTAAAAAGATAAAAGCAACTGCGAATCAGCATCAAAGCAATTACCATTGTAACCTGAAACAGCAAGTACGTGTTACAAAAATCAGAAAACCGAACAAGGCTAATGGACTGAAAGACAAGCTACTACTTGAGCAAGATTCTGTTCGGCTTGTACTTCCACTTGGCAGGCTATTGCAGTATTATCAGTGTTAATGCTTACTTTGCCAAGTTATATCTACCATGAAAACTATTTTTTTATTTTGCCTTTATCAACTGAACAGACATCTTATACTTTACATACAAGACTTGACTTGCCATGCCAGAACTAAAGCAATACCTGATCCATGGACCCCCACCTGCCTCTTAAGTTTTACTGCATCTTTGAGCAATTCAAATGTGCCTGTGTGTTCTCATTAGATTAATGTCACAAAATAGCAGACAAACTTGCAATCTAGGGACATGCTGGAAATAGAAATCTGAGCAATTTGGTTAATTTGTCAGTCAGTGACACGGGTCTGGGAAATCAGAAGCTTTGCATTTTATTCCTGACCAGTTTTACCTTTTCAGGATCTATGCGGATGAAGCAAATCACTAGATGTCTAGATGTCAATTCATGTTCTGCCAAATAAACTAATGTTGATTGTGATGGGTAAGTTATTTATATTATTATCAAGCATCTGGATAACTACACATAAGCACATAGAGATCCCTCATTTACGACAACTAAAGACATTGAAATGATTCTTAGAGGTGGTCTTAACAGAGGGTGATCTTCAGTATGCTGAAGGGTTTAGAGATGAGCTGTTTTTTGGTCAGTTTGCTTAAAGTGTTTTCATGCGTTTGCCTTTGTGAACAACTGTAAGCTTGCCTTGAAACAAACTCCCCTAGCAGTCAGATTGAGGCATTATAACCAGGATTTGTGTATTCAAGTCCCCCGATGATGACCTACTTCTATTCTCAGCATTTCAAGGTGACTTAATAAAAAATTTGAAACATCTGAAAGGATATGAAGGGTTTTCTACAGACCCCCCAAATCCACTTTCAATCAATAGCTTCAAAGTAACTCCTGCAAGCTTCAGTAAAATTATTTCATGTCTCTGAAATATGTAGTACTAAAAGAAACCTCAGCATTCTTGACATGTGTTTTGACTACAAGTCTTTCTCTATACAATGTGAAGCATGTCATATGGATAATTAATGTGGAGATGGGTCAGCATAGCCGGTGGAGTTGAATACGAGGTTCCACATGGCAATAGAACTGTCTCTCAAATAAAACCCTGCTCCTCAAGTGCATGCTTCTTAATGGTCACACGCTGAACAACAAAATGTACTATTTTGCTGGACGGGGGCGTGGGGGGGACAAGCTGGAAAGTCGCATTCTTTCCAGAAAGCTCCAAGCTGCTGAAAGCCACAGCAGTACAACATATTTCTTATTTGCATTTCAAAATCTTACATTATGCTGGTTATCGAAGTTGTTACTCATATTTCACTCTTTCAACACTGCAGTGCACTAAAGAGGTCTAGGAAAAACTGCTATTACAGACAAGGAAAAATAACACCCACTCAACACAGCAGACTAGTTAAGCAGTTCTGGTCTTGGGTATGCCCCAATATAAGTACCTTAGTTCCAAAAATAATAATATTACTTCTAATCCTAACAATAATAACGATAATGTTTTCAATAAAAAATGGTGAGGGGGCTTTCAAATTAAGCAAATCTCAGATAAAGTATAAATCAAATTATGTATTCTTTAAAAGTATGAAAATTAAAAATGACCTCTGTCTGTGATATTTTTTATTCTATGTGCCTCAAAAGTCAACAGTGATTCATTATGTTTGGTTGACTTGAGGAGTATGTAGCCCAGGACACACTGCCAGTGAAATGGTTAAGAAACATGCCCTAAGGTCACAGTATACTATTATTGGAATACATTTTGTAATTCATTTTCTGTTATGTCCCAAAGCCACTGTCCAGGAGGTCCAGATGTTTTGCTTTGTTGGGTAGAGAGAGTTCACGACACTCAGCGTGATGACGTCATTTGAGGGAGTTTGTAAAAAAAAATATATATATTGACCGTAAACAGTGTCACGGGGGCAATAGTTGAATCTATTTTTAGTCATGTGATGAGATTTTAGCCAATCACATCCCAGAATGTCTGAGGACTGATTCATAAATGAGATATAAACTAATACAAACTTAACTGCACTAGATCTCTGTTTAGTGCCAGGGCACGCTGTCTCTCTAGTCTTATAGAAATGAGCAGCAGCAGACGAGTCAAGCACAATGAAACGGTCTGCAACACCCAGGAACAGTTAGAGAGAAATACATCCAAGAAAAGCTTGTGTCACAACAGACGTGGGACATCATAAGCTGCTAATCTCTTGATTTAACTTCCAAACTGTGACAAAGAAAGATTGGCCTTTCAGTTCCGGAACATACTGTAAACCCACATACTTCACATAATATATACACTAAAGCAGGGATAGCAAAATGTTTGGGCCAAGAACCAAATTGCAAAACTATAATATATGTCTTCAAGAAAATAAAACTGATACTAAATTTAATTAAACTGATACATACTGTTGCATTTGAGGCTAAAACCCACACCATCACTTGAATTACAAGTATT
Source organism: Acipenser oxyrinchus oxyrinchus (assembly GCA_030684275.1). NCBI lineage: Eukaryota > Metazoa > Chordata > Actinopteri > Acipenseriformes > Acipenseridae > Acipenser > Acipenser oxyrinchus. The sequence continues at coordinate 30,099,543 of CM060253.1, read as the reverse complement.
GCCTATTCTGGATGTTTTTATATGTTCTTTCCCCTCACTGTGTACAGTTTAAAATAGTGTAACAAATAATGTTTCATCATACAAATCAAATAGCAGTGAAGTCTACTCCTTCTACTGAGCTTCCTGCCAATTGCTGATATCTTTACAGACACAGCAACTGAAACAGATTTCTGTGCTTGCATGATGGTGTGAGTGGCAAGAGCGTGGTTACATTTTTAGTTTCCATACAGCAGCGCCACCAACTGACCACAGTTTACTCCACAGACCTATCTGTGATATTGATAGTACATTGCATAATTTTACAACCCAGCCTCCTTTCCCCCAAAACAAAAGGCATGTTGAGCAAAAACGTATTCAATTCAGTCATCTACTGCATGTCAAACAAAGCATTAGACCAGAAGGGAGAGCTGATAAAGCCAGAATCTATAAATAACAATTACAGTTACTAAAGGGTTACCATGACTTGCCTTCTGTCAAGCAGCCCTGAAGATGTTCCTTGTATAAAACTACAATGCGCTACACGTTGCACCAGACCCCATTATGTCATATTGTTTTATTTTTGGACAGCAGGTACTGTATGCAGGAGTGTATGAATGGGGTGGTGGAGGCTCTCTGGTTAACAGTCATATACATTCTTGCTGTGTTTGAGAACAAAAAAGGCAGCCCTGTATGTGTATACACTATTTGAAGTGGGGTTAGTTTCCAATGAAACAAGGTCACACTTTAGGAAAAGTTACTGCAATACATAACTTCATATTATATTTTTCAAATTATGTATTTTAAATCTTGACCATGTTTCTACACACACACACAAATACACACATTATATATATATATATACACATATGGGCAGCTGGCTCTTTGAGCTAATATATATATATATATATATATATATATATATATATATATATATATATATATATATATATATATATATATATATATAATATTTGAGTTCAAGAAGATCCCATTTCTTGATGAATGCAGACAGTGATACATTTTGGATTAGCATGCTCTCTGCTACAGCCAATGCAGGGTTTGAGCCTTTCTGCTTGCAACAGAGCCCTTTGTCTAAGCTTTAAGAAAGGTCACAGAATGGAACAAGTCTGTTGTTTGTTTCATAAAATAAAAAATACAAATAAAATCGCCCTGGTGAGGGACCTTCTCTTTGGGGGTATAGGGTGTCCAGCTTTAACCGTTATGAAACGTGTGCATTATCTGAAAATAACAACACTGTCATGCAAATCTGCTCACTAAGATTGTGAACAGCAATCTGATGGTAGCACAACCTCAACATGTTTTAAACGGCATGATGCAAAGAAGAATTCTTAATATTCCACTGTATCCAATAGTTCTACCATTAGCTTTTTACTCCAGTTTTGCCAATTGATAATATTGCAGGAGTGGGCAAAATTCACCCAGGATTTAACTTCTTACTACTGAGATACAGTAGTACAAAATAGTCTCTGTGCAGCAATGTCAACTGTTTCTCGCCACTGCTCTGTGGCTTTTCTTTGTGTTAAGTGGATTCCACTGTCAGGTTTTGTTATTATAGTAAGAGGACCTACCACTGTTTGTCATGCCTCCTTCTGATGGGGTAGTGAGGCTGGTGTTATCCCTTGCCAGGGCCTGTGTAAGAGGGCTGAAAGAGGGAGGAGGAGAGGAAGGGAGGGGCTGGTCTGGAGGAGGCAAGGCAGGTCCATTTACCATAAAATGGGAAACCGAAAAATTATAAAGAAACAGGGAAAAGCAGCAGCAGCAGTTCATGTATATGTGCATGCATGCAGAGAAAATGCATGAGTAAGGGTTTAAGTCATGGATGTAAAGAAAAAGTGTGCAATAATGACAGAACGGAAAAGTGAACAGAAAGGCAAAAAAACAAGATGGAGGACAAAAAACGGAATGTTAGTAGTTGTACATTTTGACTTCATGACATGCAGTTAAAGCTGGCAGTTAACGGTACAATACATTTGAAAACACCAGATACTACCACTGCTACGTGCTTTCACCATGAAACAGTACCCAAAGACAGCTGCATTCAAAATGCTTAACTGTGAGGCTGTGCCAAGTGGTTGGCACTGCTTTGTCACATAATACATTATTTTCAGTCAGTTGTCTTCGTGGAGTGCACAGATCATCCGTCTCTTCACTCCTTGTGTGCTTTAAATGACTTGGGTACAGTTTCTTGGTTTCATTAGTGCCTCAAACTGTCATTTATACAAAACTGCTGCTGCTTTAAAGGAGATGGTGCTTTTTAAGCTCTAAAGAACTAGAGCATGTTTCATACAGCACACTGGTTTAGTGGGTTAATGCTTATTGACTACAGGGATGTTTTTGCTCAAGTTAAAATGTTCACTAACTTTCTCACGACTTTTGGCATTCCTGTGCATTACTTATTCTTGATAATTTCTTTTTAAACATAATCGTGATTACTTTGACATCTGTATCTACAACTCCAGGGGATACTTCTCGCTTCTGAGTGTCAATTTGTCATTGTGTAATATAAAACTCCCTCTCAACAGTCTTGCTGTTTTCAGATTTTTTTTTTTCTTTTAACACACAGAAGCGACGTTCAGGCAAAGGTGTTCTTGGAAGATGGAGTCAAGGGTAGAAAAATCAGGATATTAATGTGCATTCATAAATCTAAATAATAATAATGCTTTAAAATAAAATTGCAAACAATACCTATTGCAAAGGAGGCAGCCACTGAAAGTAAAAGCCATAGAGCAAGCACTGCAATAAATGGTACCTGGCAAGCAGTTTCTTGTGTGCATCTTTGACTTTGTGATACACATTAAAAGGTGTTATGTTTAAAGCTGGCAATAGACGAGTTAATTTCTGCAAATATACTTTACACTATGGTAGTTCCAAGGTGAAACAACTGTCATATTAAATATTTCATTTTTGTCTGTTCCATTTAGCACTCAAAGAAAAAAATCCAAAGTAGTTACCGTAAAAAACGCTGAATAAGTCTAGGCATTTTTGCGGGACCCTTAAAATAGGGGAGCAACTAATACACAGCTGTGACGTTTGCGCCGGCGCGTGTAATATTAAACTACTGTATACCAGCGCCACAATAGGATTACTACAGCCATGGTTATGTCTCACACAAACTTAACTGTCAACAACCCGATTTATTTGTTCAGGATCTACAGCATTCAGGTCACGCAAGCTTTCAGACTCTTGACTGCCCTCCTCTCGTCACAGCTATACTGTTTCACTTAGTGTTAACACAATGGCTGTCAGTCTCTATGAATTTCCTTAGTCCCACCCTCCCGAGCCATTGATTTGTCAACATTCAAACTGAACCCGCCCCTGGGATCCGTTCCAAACAGATATTGGTTAGAAAGCCGAGGAGTAAACTTTTCAAGTCTTCCGTTCATTGTAACTGCAATGCTATAATGATGCAGGTGACTTAAGACTGAATAAAGTAGGACAGTAAGAAAATGCTACTTAACAGGTTTGAAATTGTGTGTTGATGAATTTGCCAAAAGACATGTTAATAGCAATGCTGAAAAAACAGTATGTTAGTGCAACGCAGTGGTACACAACTGATGAAGCAGCAGTGTTTAATACTTTTCTTTTAATCTTGAATTAATACAACAAATTTGTAAAAGCCAATGCAGCAGGAACTATTGTACGGTTTTGGAAAGAAATGCTCAGTAAAGCAAGAAAATATGTTCTTGAACTTGATATGGTACGTGATAAGCTAAAATAAAATACCGGTAGTTTAATACAGATGTGATGTGTAATTTGATTTTATGCTCTGTTAATTATTACTTTTTAAATTTTGAAAAACAAATAGTTTCTAGCAGTTTAAATAAAAACAACATTGTAAAATTTTCTCCAAGTGTATGAAAATCGGTCACGACCCTTCCTGACCCATCTCCTACTCGCCTGTGTGTCCCCCTCTCAGAGTATAGAGGTTATTGTTTGCAAATGTCATTATGCTCAGAACGAGCAACAAGTGGGAGGAAGAAAACTGGGGCTCATGGTAACAACGTATATGCAGAGTAGGAACGTATATGCTGTTGGGAGCTGGGAATGGAACACCCAAAGAATTGTATTTCACGTATGCATCAAACAGTAAAGTAAAAAAAAAAAAAAAATACAGGCATGGAACAGGGTGCTACGGGTTTTTTTTTTTTATAAACAGACCTTAATATTTTATGCTATTTGCAAATATTCTTAGTGGTTCTGGGTTGTTTCTTCAATATTGAGTTATATTTTTGTGTTAATCTGCTTGTATCAATCAGGCTTTGAGCTGCATTGAGAGGGTCTGGGATGAACAGCCTTCCTCATTACCCTTAGATCATGTGACTTTTAAACTATGCCAGCTCCACCTATGAGGAAGGCTATTCAGTTCCAGCACTTAAGGTACAAGCTCAAATCCATGTAAAGGCTTAGCTGTAGAGTAAAATGCTAATAACTTCATGTTGGAGCAACAGGACCCTGAACCACCCCAAATGATTGCAAACGCCACACAACAGTGTACAAAAGTAATACAAATTGCACTAGAAGCGACTCACTCTTTCACTTGGAGGGGAAGGGGATAGAGGTTAGGGTTACATACTGAACAGCTACACTTACCAGATCGAGGCTTCAAGCCAAAAGGACTGTTTGTAGTGGGAGAAGAAGCTGGAGTTTTGTCTTCACTCTGGGTAGTTATAAATACAAAATCGCAAATAAGAATAAGAATGAGCTTATACTGTAAAATTTACTTGCTCAAATAACAAACACAGGTTTTACCATTTCAGAGCAGGATGAGAGGCAAAATAAATTACACAAAGGTTACAGAGAAAATCAGTCAACAAGCTTCTCTGCCCAAATCTCTAACCACTGCTTCACTTCACCACTGGTCAAACCAGTAGGGGATGCTGTAATATATCAACACATGATGTGTCTTCTCTCATTCCTTTCAGCGCTTAATCCATTAGTGTCTGTTTATGTACAGTATGCTAGATGGATGGACGGTATTTATATCATTGCGCCTTGGGGCCAGATGGCCACATTTACACTTTAGGTATATTATTATTATTATTTATTTCTTAGCAGACACCCTTATCCAGGGCTACTTACAATTGTTACAAGATATCACATTGTTTTTACATACAATTACATTTTCTTTTTTTTACACATTATTTTTACATACAATTACCCATTTATACAGTTGGGTTTTTACTGGAGCAATCTAGGTAAAGTACCTTGCTCAAGGGTACAGCAGCAGTGTCCCCCACCAGGGACTGAACCCACAACCCACCGGTCAAGAGTCCAGAGCCCTAACCACTACTCCACACTGCTGCCCTATACAGTTTCAAAATCTTCACACATTATTACCATACCTTTAATCTAAGACTGTAATGGTTGAAACAAACAGTACATTACAATTCTAAATGGCATAGTACTTTACTAAACTTTTAAATGAAAATATTTTCTTTTATTTGTAATTTCTTCCCCCAAAAATGTCCGCATTTGTATTAGCTTGATGTATGGTAAACTACTGTGACTAAATACTGTACGTCGACTGCAATGTAAAATTTGAAATCAATGCAAAAGCCAAATATGAAAGTGATGGGAAATACTAAATCAAGTCTAGTTTTTCTTTGAAATTGTGTCTGATATTTGAAAGGGCAAATGGGAAACAGATTTGCAGCCTTACTTTAATGTGATAAGATAGAAGCCAGACAGACCCCTGGCACAGATGGTTGGTGTAAATGGCCAAAAACATCCAAAGAAATATGTGCTGAAGGATCTTTATACAAAATCTAAATATAATGCATTTCCAGTAAGGGGGTCATCTTAATCAAATACACATTTAAATAAAACTATGGAAAATTAAGACAAATCAATGGAGCATGCTTTTAACTTCCTCTGCTGTGATTATTGCATTAGACATATCAACAAATTGCATATTGAATGGAAAAAGATCTGGTAAATGCAAAACCAATGCCAATGAAATGCATGCCAAATAAATATTGACTTCTGGTGCCATTGAGAAATGAGCCAAGCTAGACAAAAGTACTTCTAATCATGACTCACTCAAATCACAAAAATTATTCAAAAAATATATATATCAAAACAGTATTATTTATTTTTGTTTTTCTATATTAGCAGTGAGGATGATTTGAATCTCACCCCATCCACAGAGGATCTTCTCACATCATTCTGTCCTTCTAGTGTCTTTGAATTACTCTGTACAGAAAAAAAACACATTTTCCATCAGGACTACGAACATTCATTTCCACTTATGGCTGTGTGCCACCTGAAGTCTGGCCTACACACACAAACAGATATGTTTTTTTATTCTAGATCTGTTTATTAATGGACATGTTGGAAGTTGTCTGACCTCTTTGGTCTTATTTTGTAGCATTAAAAATGACATGGTGTTATTTTTGATGTTAGACTATAGGCCAAGATATTCTGGCTTTCTAACTGGCCACCTAAAATGGCATACAATAATTTCAAAGTACTGTACGCCATCATTAGTTTCTATTACGTATAAGCAAAATGACCTAGCTTAGCACAAGTGTTAGGCTGGCAAGACTGCAAACAAAATGGGCCCTTCACACATATAAATGGACAAATATCTTTCTCTGTAAAGTTAAGTCCATAATGTGTAATAAGATGCTTATATACCATGGATGAGGAATGGTGTAATCGGAGTTAGGATAGCCTTTAACCTCATGGCCTTAAGTTTGATTCTAGCCTATTCATTCTGACAGCTTTTTGGTGTGCAATGTGTTCTGCCCAGGTCTTGCACAGATGTCTAAACTGGATCAGATGGATAAGAGACCAACATCTCTCCCTGAGATGAATGGGTGTTGAAGGACACTGGCGAGGGAGAGTATCTTTGATGACATAATTGTGTGCCACCCCTGTTCTATTCAGAGAGGTCCAGAATGCCATTATGACATTGTAAACCTACCCTCCAGCCCTTTTTTGATGCAGTTGTCTGTCCAGAAACAAACAACAATAAGAGGCCATCGCACTGTGGTACCTCTTTAATCTCCAGCACAAAGTTTTGACCATATCTGTAAGTTACTGTACAGTGATTTCAAAAGGGACCAGTGTACTATACCAGAGGTTAAAGGGTTAATAATGCACACACACTGTTAAAAACAATGAACGGAAATGCTGCAAAACACTGAAACAAAATGAGAAAGGACCGGATGAATCAATATCAAGGATATTTTGTTGTTGTTATGTGTATGTGATGCTCAGCAGTAGCTACACACAGATGAAAAGGTGTCTTCCAAGACTTGACTTCATCTCACTGAAGCTCAAGGCATATTACCTGGTTTGACATTTGTCTCTCAAACCGCTGGCATGCAAGCTGGGCCTCAACCCTGGCTTTTCCTAGAATCAATTCCCTCCTCTTCTGGAACTCAAGCTCTCCACCAATACTTTCTCTCTATAACATATGAAGCTGTCCTCATTTACAGAGCAGATGAAGAACAAGCCTGCATCTTTAGCACCACAGTGTCTCGGTGGCAGCCACAACTGCAGGCTATTAATTACTGCACCTCCTTATATAACACAACTTACCCACCTCCTTATATAACACACGTGTCTATATACCAGACTCCACTTATTGAGACAGTATTGACACACATATACACTGCCTGGCCACTTTATTAGGACCTATCCAACTGGATTTGGCATCACCCTGGTGTGGGGCATGTTCTCCTAGTATACCCTTGGTCCCTCGATTACTTGGAAGGATGTAGTTTACTTAAACATCCTTGCTGATCAAGTCCACCAACAGTGCGGCACATGTACCCTAACGGCAATGGCTACTTTCAAGACGGTAATGCACCGTGCCAGAATTGGGTATAAATTGTCATTGCCACTGCAAAGCCATGCCTCATGCCTCATAGACTTGAACAACACAATAACCATCCTCTGCCTACTGTACCTCTGCATCTTCCAGCACCTTGTGGAGTCTATGCCACAGTGCTGTGATAAGGACAAACGGTGGTCCAAATCAATATTAGGTACAAGTCCTAATAAAGTAAATTCAGAAGAAAATAGCAACTTAAAAATCTGAGCACGGTTACAACCAGATCATAGTGGTGTGTCTGAACTCGCATGCCCAGTTGCGTTTCATCATTCTAATACAGAGCATACCAGAAGGGAGAACTAAATAGTAATTAATTCCTACCGAACCAAAGCAGAGTCTGTTTGAAATAATAGCTTACCGTGTGAGTCATAGACACGTCTTGGTATGTTTGCCCACTGCAGGCAAAAAAAAAAAAAAAAGGGCAATTAGTATGTGACCCTTGTCCCTAAATGGTTGTCTAAATGCTAGGTTCAGTCACTGTGGAACACCACAGACTCACTTACTTTACAGACGAGTTTAAATTCTCCATGGTAACAGTATGGACAGGGTATAACTGGACTCCTGTGCTGTCCTCAGTATTCATGTTTAATCTGTTGAATGCATTATATTAAATTTCAGTTCAACTTTGCATACGTCAGACCACATTCACACTCACCAGCTGGGATGGTATGGTAGTTTAATGGGTCAAGATGCTGTTATAGCTACTGTCTATGGAATATTCTGTATTCACTGGATGTCACCATAAAACAGAAATAATACTTGAGCTGTATTTTCTGATTTAATTCCCTCCCTTAGTTTTGGGACAACCATAAATTCCTACTGTAGCAATTTCATTTTAAAATTCAGAAAAGCATTCCAATAGTTTCTCATTTTCATTTACCAGTAAATGAAAAAAACAAAGAAAAACAAATGTAGTGCGTCGCATTAAAGCAGATAAATACCTTCGAGTTGAATTGAACCCAGTAATGAATTGTGTTTTATATATTTCAACTGTTAAGCTTACATTTATGATTTTACTAAATGTCAATGAATTATATTGTAAACTTCTGCCAAACACAAATATGGTAATTTGTATCTCCTACTATAGTCAATGTTTTATAGTTGACTCTGTCCCAGCACTAGGCATAGTAACTATTATGAGGAAAACGTAGATACATCATACAAATGACAAGTAATGTACACTAAGACTTACATAACAGCGGCTTGTTTTTGAATGAATGCTAAGCTTATTAAAAGAAATAAATCAGTAGAATCAATGAAATATGGTAAACAGTATCGGTAAGCCACACTCAAGAGACCATGAAGGGAAGATTCAAAGCAAACACAAAAATATGTCAACTGAATCTGTAAATAAACTTTGCATTTATACATCACTTTGGAAATCAAATGTCAACCAGATGACTGGGAAAAAGAAAGAATAAAGAGGCAGCCAGCATGCCAACCTGTTTGGATCTTGTAATAATTCCACTGCTTCTCGGAGCTGGTTGATCATTTCTATGTGGATCTCTTGATTATCGGGTGGATTTGTCCTACAAAAAAAAGTAAAACAAAATGACTAAAGATTTAACAGTTTTTTTTATTTTTTTTTATTATACATTTTGGCAGAATCAACATTTTAGCTTTTTTTATACGGCTCCTCGACTCAGCGGTCGTACTTGTGTAAGTATGTCACATTAATTTTTCTAAATCTCTGGACACTGAGCCCTTACTGGCTGTTGATTTAATCTGTGAACACATTATCCATACCTGTTGTGGTTTGTGGTGAGGTTAAAGTGGTTATGACTACATCCTGATATAACACCCAGTCAAAATTGCATAATCTGGAAACCCCGGCACTTATCACAAAGATTATTAAAATACCAGCGAGAAACACACTGAAACACGCTGGAACAAAAAAAAACCCTCTTTCTGACCCTGCTGAAACAGAAAGGGCAAGTCCAAATCAAGTACAGATCAGTTGCAAACCAAGCACAAAGCCATCTCCACCTAAAGACTACAGCAGGTATGGTATGGGCTGCTACCTACCGCATTAAAAGTACCACTAAAATGGCCCTCCACCTAGCCAGTGACTATCAGAACTAAAGCAACAAGCTCACTTCATTACTCCTGTAACTGTTTCTCTAATCACTGTAATTTGTGTTTTAAAAAGAAAAAACATACAAAATTGCACATACTGTGCAATCAATGGCAAAGTATCAATCAATGGCTCTGTAATAAAAAATAATAATAAATAAAATATTTTAGTCCAAACAGTACCGTTTTTTCTAGTAAACACAAATTAATTTAAACATAAAACTAAAGACCAGTATTTTTTTACCTTACATTACCCCATATAAAGATGTATAAACATCAGACAAAGCATTCTAAACTTACCAACACTGGCCACACGATTTTGAAGAAGCTTTCTCATTTAACCCTTTGGATCCTATAATAGCATGCCTGTCTTAAACTAGAGATTGCTATGTAGAGATCAGTCAAGCCATCAGCCACAGTATCTCACAGTATTGTGAAATACTCTGGTTTGAAGCCCAGTCCTTCTGAGGAGAAAGGCTCATCATTAACCTCTGAGCCAGACACTGTCCTCCTTGTTTTCCCTTGTATTCAGGGTGGTCTACATTCACAGATATACAGTGAAACCTGGCTATTAAGGCCAGTCAATGGAACTTACAAAATGGAACCTTAATAGTGGTGTGGTCTTACTCTTGAAGGTACTTTGTTAAAACATTTGTCAAAGAAGTTTGCCATGCTGTTATTTTATTTTATGCAACCTGTTCTAATTTACTGTTTTGTAAACGTAAACTGTTAGAATTTATATATTTTAATACATAATGAGTTACACAATGTTGCATCCACATTTCAGAGGGTTTGGAAATTTACAGCATGTTGTGAAGTAATTTAATAGTAGCTTGATGCTTTAGGGACTACTTATGGTGGCCTTAATACTAAGGTTGACCTTAAATTCCGTCATTAGGAGCAAATCTGGACAGCAAAAAAGTGACAGTCATTGTGAGGTGGTCTTTATTATGGAGGTTGCTAAAGCAAGGTTTTACTGCACAGTGCAAAGGGGCTGATTTATAGTTACAGGAGATTCTTACATTGGCGCCGAAGCCCAGCTTGTGTCTTCTTCTATTCTGAGAGGTTCATCAAACTCAGCTGCCCTCCCCTGTAAACAAATCAGAAACATTTAATACAAAACATCAGGAGACCCTGAAGCAAAACATGTTAATCTATCAGCTGTAATTTTATTGAAATTAAAATAAGAATTTGCGAGAAATTCAGTCACTGGGAAAAAAACTTCTACTCCACAAAGGCAATGTAATTCATTTGGCTAACTCAATGTTCGGGCAAAACAGTTCCCTGTTGTCTTTCATAAAGTCTCATTATCGTCTCTTAAGTAAAGTCTGTCGGAAGCTGACAAATCTCTTTGTAAACAATTGTATTGTTAAATCTGGCAGCTGAAAGGTTGTCATTGTGTGACATTCACATACTCTTGTTGCATGAATTAGGGGGAGCCTGCAGTACCACTGAAGAGATACTGAAACTTGCCTTCATGTAGCTCACAAAGGGGGTGCTGAGACCAGGCCCTCTGTACACAAACTTGTCCTGCGGCCCCTCTTCAGGGTTATTGTTTTCAATCAGTTTTACAGAATCTTGATCAGACTCCTCTGTAATGATTTAGAGAGAAATGGTATTATAGTTACAGAGCTGTTGACAGGACACTCGTTTATAGCTACAGTACTTCATTATGCAGCACATGCTACCACGTAATGCATGCAATACATTTGGACCTTATGACATGCAAATTCTCATTATTTACTGTACTATCTTCCAAATGCCCTCGTCTTGTTATTACATCATCTTATGTTATTACATATGTAGTGGAATACAGGGCTTTCCAATAATTTCTGAAGGATTTTTGAGGATAAAAGAAAAATGACCCACCCTGTAGATAATATCTGCACTATCACTGCACTTGTGAGACGGATTTTATTTAAAAGGAGACAATTCATACGTAACAAAATACTTGTTAAAAGTGGTCTGAGTAGATCTGAATTGGGTAAAACAGGCAACCAATGCTCTTTACATGTATTCCTCTGTTCCAATTCACCAGACTTGCAGCCGTATCTAGATTTGCCAGCCCACTCAGAAATCATAAGATGTTTATTTGATCAAATAACCACTGGAAATACTGATGCAGCATTTTTTTGGAACCCTGGGGCAAAACACGTGTACAGCATGGAATAGTGAGAAAATTGGATGAGTTAAAATTATTTGTAAGCTATTAATAGTGGTACCCTTAGCGATTAATCTGTACCTTCAAGTAATTTAGGCAAAATGTTGCAGTTAATACCTTCATTAGTGTGACCTCTCAGCCATGGTCAATTTTGTGATGAAAGACCCTACTTTATACTTTGAAGCCATCCAACAGATAGTAGAATTATGGAAACTAATTGTGGCCGGATTTCATTCAAAATGCCTGACAATACATATTTTATAATGTAACAGATTATAGTACTTTAAATGAATCAAGTCTTAGCACTTTCTTACCTTTAAATGGGTTCATATGTTCACTGGAGTCCTCTTTACTAAAGCTCTCTTCCTCTGTGATGTTTGACATTGGTGCATTGAGGCTTACAGTATCTTCATCTGAAGGCTGAAAAAGATTGGGCATCACAAAGTCAATACATATTCATGCATAGATAGATCAACTAGGTGAGGCAAACGAATGTACAGACAGGGTTTGGGCACAGACCTGGCACCTCACACACTTCAGCCCCAGATCTTATCATAATACAAGAGACACAGAACTCCTTTGCATGACCTCATTTACACAGCAGGGGACAGTTTTGTCTGACATGTTTTTATATTAGTTCTGTACAGGTTTTCAGACAAAAACGGTCACATCGTAAAGCATACAGAATTACGCCCTTTGGCTTCAGAGTTCTAGAGGACATAGCAGATGATAAATTGGCATCCAACTGACAGGAGAAGCCCTCCAGGATTGAACATGTGAATTCTCACGTCTCGATCCTAATTAAAAAGCCAGCATGCACCTACAGTGTAACAAGCCTCAGGGGGCATTATCGTTCGTCTTACACTATGACGTTTACATGTGTTTGAGGAGTCATACGATATTCATGTCCCAATAATAATTCCCAGCAAAATTGTTACACTACCAGATAAAGAACCGTAAAATGAGATTTGGATGCACTGTCATCATTTTTGCAAACTCTACTCAAGTGGAACAAACACAAATGCAATATAAAACTGTCAGACAAGTACTGCACTGCATTGGTTATGTTTCAGTTTAAATGTAGAATGGAAAGGGCTTAAAATGGATTGTCCTTCTACCCACCTGTTTTTTCTGTAATTTCTCCTGGTAAAGAGAAATGCTATAACTCAATGCATCCATATCCAATGCATCTCGGTAACAGCAGTAATAAAGTAGCACATCACAATGCAATTGTCAGCAGGGAAGCTTGCACAGGTGTAGAAGATGAGATTAATAAATCAAATGAGTCTCACATTGATGACGCAAATAGCCTTTGTGGGATTCTGAACCTAGGCAAGTTAAAATGGTCTTCAGTAGCTTGGCTTGACATCATGAACAATGCTGCGCTAAACCTTTTCAAAATAAGTTTCACTGATGTGATGAAGAACAAAAACAAGACAAGAATCGAAACTTAATAACATGGATGGCACGTGTGAAAGAGAATAATCCATTTTCTGAAGTTTATTAACTTGAATTATTTAGTTTTATTAATAATGTATACATATTTGGCATGACACTACATACCTCTGTTGCAGATAAGCGCTTATCTCCATTATCACTGCCGAGTCCAGAATCGGTGTCCTGCTTTCTGCTTTGATCGATATCTTCAATGCTAAAGCATGATGAGAGAGAACCTCAGTACTGGTAATAAATTGCAGGGACAAAGGCAGAGGACAGCAGCCGTCTCTGGAACACACTCTCTCCTTTGAATAGAACGAACAGCAACTGATTCCCCTTAACATGGAAAAAGAGCTCCTGTAGCAATCCTCTACCTGTAACTCGTTCTGTAACTCAATTTGTAGCCTGCTCCATCTCCAGAGACCATAAGAAAAAAATTAAGTTGATTTTACATTATTCTAACAATATTGAGTATTCAGAGATTTACAATAGCTTGAAAAGAAAAACATCGACATGGATAGTGTGGGTGTAGAAAAGCAGAATAGTTGAGCTGCTCCTGGGTTGCTGAGCTATTTGATTTCCCCAGTCTGTCTGCAGTAGGAGGGGTAGGGAGCAGCACTGCTACTGTACCGGCAGTAGCTGTTAGGTAGTTCTGCGAGTCATGATGCTAGTGACTGGTCTATACATATTTGTGAAGCATACGCTCATAAACCAGACTATTCATCTTCCATGAAATATCTTATACATTTTTTAAAAATGTTTTCCACTGAACAGTATAGGCATCATACAGTAAATGATTGTGGTCTGTTTAAAAAACAGGGTATATCTCTGACCAATTTCTGGCTACTTTTCTGCCTTTCGTTTCCTTCAGAAATGCTGCTGTATTGCCTATCGATAATTTTACTTATTTATCGGATGCATTTCATCCAACCTGATACTTACACTGAAGAAGGCACTAGCCAAACATTTGTCTGCTTTATTTCTTGTAGTTTTACCTCAATAGGATACTTACTATTCAACTGTATCACATTGACTGAAATGACTTACTTTTAAAAATCTAGAGCACACGAAAAAAAGAAACAAAAAATAAGGCACCCTCAAATGTTCTTAATTCTGGTACAGAATTTTCAACATGAAGGTGGTAAAATTAGAGTGTATCCCATGAGGAATTTCTAAAGAGGCCAAGCAATTGAACAGCCCCCAAGCCTTCACTCCCACATCGTCCCAGTCTAATTACAGACACATGGCTTGGCTATAATCTGCCCTCTTTTTTCAGCCCAGACAGTGGCCTATATTTCTGGCTGCCAAATTTAAGACAACAAACAAGACCAGGACAACCTGTTTCTCCGTATCCTGGTTCACCATAAATATCAATGAATACAAATAACTAAAATGAAAACAACTGATATATGTAACAGCTGTTTGTTAAAGGCTGTGCTAGGAAATACTAAGCAGAGCATTCACTCCAAATGTTGGTGGCTAAAGACTCATCCCACACAAGTGTCATAATGATTTTAAACCACATTATGCAAGTAATTCCAGTGGTCACTTTGTGTGGTTATACAGCAAACTTCCACTTACAGCAGTTCATAAGTTGTGTGACGTACATATACAAACAGATTTATGGCAGTTCTCTATAGAAGTAATTGGGCTGCACAGGTTGTGATGACAGAAGAGACTTTATAAAATGAACTGGACGGAAATCTGACCTGCAATCTTGAGGCTATAAATGGTAGCAAAATCTCCATAGAGAGAGAGAGAGAGAGAGAGAGAGAGAGAGAGAGAGAGAGAGAGAGAGACTCTCAGAGCTGGTTACTGACAGGACTCACCTCCCGGCTGCAGGCTGGGACAAGCTGAGCCTCCCTATGACTGGCAGATAGAGCGAGTCTGCAGTCTTGTCAATCCTGCAGGCTTCCATGTAAAGGTACTTGAATATGTGCACCCTTCCCTTTATACAGATCTACAGAGAATAATGTACAGTGGTGGAAATCAAAAGCACCTGTTCCAGGTGTACACTGGCTTACTGCATTGCTGCCACAGTGAACCTGTTGAAATAGTCCTGTCAAGTATATTAAACAATATTTATTCCAGGATTGGGGTGTCTCGTTATTTTATTTTAAGTTGTTTTCAACACAGCAGAATAGCATTTTGTTTTATTAGCCCGTAATTTATAATCATTCACAACAAACAATTTTCTAAACTTGCATTGTGTAAAACAAGAGATATCTTTGAGATGTGGGGCTCTATTCACAAAACTCAAAAGGTCTGTTTTAAGGAATGTTTTGTTAGATCTCTTTTTGATGAATTAAATCACGTTTGCAGTTCACAAAACCCTTTTAAACTGTTTTAGAGAAGGGGAGGAGTTTATTCCAAGGTTTCAAAAGACTGTTTAACCCAAAATACTGTTTATAAACACTCAAAAACAGTCCTTAAAAAGCATGCCTTAAAACAGTTGAGTTAGGGTTAGCTATTTCAATGTGCAGTACCTGTGTGGGGGGAGACTAGAGAGGGTTGGGTTAGGGTTAGCTATTTCACTGTGCAGTACCTGTGTAGGGGGAGACTGCAGAGGGTTGGGATAGGGTTAGCTATTTCACTGTGCAGTACCTGTGTAGGGGGAGACTGCAGAGGGTTGGGATAGGGTTAGCTATTTCACTGTGCAGTACCTGTGTAGGGGGAGACTGCAGACGGTTGGGTTAGTGTTAGGGTTAGCTATTTCACTGTGCAGTACCTGTGTAGGGGGAGACTGCAGACGGTTGGGTTAGTGTTAGGGTTAGCTATTTCACTGTGCAGTACCTGTGTAGGGGGAGACTGCAGACGGTTGGGTTAGTGTTAGGGTTAGCTATTTCACTGTGCAGTACCTGTGTAGGGGAGACTGCAGGCGGTTGGGTTAGTGTTAGGGTTAGCTATTCCACTGTGCAGCACCTGTGTAGGGGAGACTGCAGGCGGTTGGGTTAGTGTTAGGGTTAGCTATTTCACTGTGCAGTACCTGTGTAGGGGAGACTGCAGACGTTTGGGTTAGTGTTAGGGTTAGCTATTTCACTGTGCAGTACCTGTGCAGGGGGGAGATTGCAGACGGTTGGGTTAGTGTTAGGGTTAGCTATTTCACTGTGCAGTACCTGTGTAGGGGGAGACTGCAGACGGTTGGGTTAGTGTTAGGGTTAGCTATTTCACTGTGCAGTACCTGTGTAGGGGGAGACTGCAGATGGTTGGGTTAGTGTTAGGGTTAGCTATTTCACTGTGCAGTACCTGTGTAGGGGGAGACTGCAGACGGTTGGGTTAGTGTTAGGGTTAGCTATTTCACTGTGCAGTACCTGTGTAGGGGGAGACTGCAGACGGTTGGGTTAGTGTTAGGGTTAGCTATTTCACTGTGCAGTACCTGTGTAGGGGGAGACTGCAGACGGTTGGGTTAGTGTTAGGGTTAGCTATTTCACTGTGCAGTACCTGTGCGGGGGGAGATTGCAGAGGGTTGTTGTCCAGCTGTAGAGTCTGCAGGTGGCTCATCTTCCTGTAGCAGACTGGAATCACTGCTACTTTATTGCAAGAAAAGTCAAGCTTGACCAGCGGAAGACTCACTAGATCTGAAAGAAACAACAGATCAAACATGACAACCATTACCAGTCCTGACACATGTTCCTAAATATTTCTTTAATCAGGCACAATTGTTACAAGGACAGCTTAAAGGAACGAATAGTTCAAACAGTTTGTACATGGATGTTTCTCTCTGTGAATTTCATGTATGTTTTTCACTAAGGTTTAATTGTACACATTTTACACATCAACAAAGACACGTTCAGCATGTTGTTTCTGTGCTGTACTGTTTACAGCAAATTTCAGGCACTGTTTGAAGATTCTGAAAACACAGACAAAGGAAAACGACTGAATAATGATGCTAACCAGTGCATTTACCACTTAGCTTAGCTTATCCAAAAACAGCAGAATGGTTTTTTTGGTATTTCGTTAAACACAAATTAATCACCCTTGACTAGAGAAACACTACTGAAATGGGAATCAAATGGACCTCCAGAGGTCAAACAGTGTGAACTTCACTTGGATCAGTTTTACCCCCACCCCCCAATTAAACACATTGGCCTTTCTGTATATATTTCCTGTACATCTAAAAAAAACACTGTAAAATAGAGACATAAGGAGCAATAAGCTGGTGCAACACAAAGCAATCCATCCCCATCATTAGGTTTAATAAGTACTGTCTGAAATTAACCCTTGAAATAATCACCCCACACTCAGCTGAGAAAGGTTCCAGATTGCAACACTGATGTTAATTTGGAACTTGTCCAGACAGAAAGCATCAACTTTGCTATGGGAAAAGTATGCAGTTTGTATCGCCAAATGGGGTTGATCTAAACGTGCTTTTTAAAACTGCATTGTTTTCTTCTGCACACACAGTAGACTACCGTGATCACAGCTGATGCACTAACAAAACACATATCCCCAATGACCAATTAATCTAAATCAATTGATTATTTATTAAAAGGTTGACAGATTAGCCATTATTTTTTTTCATCAATAACTGTTCAACTTTAGTCAGTCCAGAAAATATCTGTAAAACAGTATTGTGGTGGAGTGTCCCGCCCCTATATATGTGCACTGTTTAATTATTTGTATTATTGTTTGCGGCGCGGGATGATACCTTCCAAGTTTCATGTTGACTGCGTGCGAACAGGAGCAGTTTAAAGTTTTGGTAGGAAAAAAGTAAATAAAAAATCTTTACTATAACAATAGGCTCTCCAAGCCAGCTTGTAAGCCTAACAAGTATTGGATGGCCAAATGTGTTCTAAAATGTCCTGAAAAATAGCTGTGAGGTTTTAGGGTGCTGTTTACTGGCAGTTAACGATCAGCTTTAAACCAATCAGATGATCAGTCTAAATCCATTAAGTTAAAAAAAAAATACATATTGTTGGATGCCAATAATTGCTGAGCTACCAGTTCACTTTTATCTACATTTTCCATATATTTTTACACTGTATGCAGCTCATCAACTAAGTATTAGGAATAAAATGTTTAATTTTTGAAAATACAGTGTTTCCCCTTTATAACGCTATACAGTTGGGAGCCATAGGCAAGATACTGTCATTTTTGTTCCACCTTATAATTAGAATACATTATGGGGCAAATGGGAGTCAAGACCATATCGCCTAATAACCTGTTCTGCAGTATAAAGCGCCACCTTATAAAAGTTTATCATAGTAAAAGCATAGCAAAGTATAATAAAGCTTAGTAAAAGCATTGTAAAGAATAGCGAGGTATGTTAAAGCAAACTAATAAACATGGCAACCCATGGTAAACTATGGTATGCAGTATAACCATGGTAAAACCATGGCAAAACTGCAGAAATATTATGCAAAAATGCTGTGGTAAACTTTTATAAGGCCACCTTATAATAAGGGAGCACTGTACTAGACAGTCTAGTGATGCAGTGGAGACAAATCCTACTCTGTGACTTACTACAATAAATCTGGCTTTGTAGTTCGATCTACATGGCCTAATTCCTGGACCTTAGAGATAGAATATATAGACTTTTATACCTGTAGAATGTAAATCAGGTACCCTGGTGATGATAATTATCAAAGGCAATTACCAAAGACCTACTTTACCCCCCCCCACCACCCTTGAGCATTGACATGGGTTTAATTTCTGGATTTACCCACATTCTGGGTCACAGCTATTTTAAAACTGTTTATTAAAACTCAGTAACTTCTGGAACATTTTTAAGTATTTGGTGGTCGTTAGAAGGTCCTGTGTTAGGCTGCACTGGGGACTAAAGCAAGGATATCCACAGACCAAGGCCAGTGAAGAAGTTCAAATGTGAGGTCTGCCACATTTCCCTATCTAAACCCAGTCTGGACAGAGCAGTCTTTTTTTTTTGCAAGACTGGTTTTAAATGTGGTTTTGTGTCATGAACCGTAAATTCACATAGCATTAATTTGATAGATTTGAATCGTCGAGACAAAAAAAACAACTGGGGGCTGATCCAAGACAGCAATACAAAAAAGTCAAGTCAAAATGCCAAGCACTCATTAAATACTACCAATCACGCTTTCATGTTTTATTTATGAAAATGTATTTGGCTAGAGAGAGCTTCTATTTGTCTATGTCCATTCTGGTGGATATCTGCCCCTACTACACTTACAGCAGGGTTCGTAGGATACATATAGTGGAACTTGGGACAATGTTTCTAAACCTGTTCAACAAAACAATAAAAGAAGGGCGGTGATATTCAGCAGCTTTCACCAGAAATTGGATTTCAAACCCTTAGTTACTGCACTTTTAAACTGACCAGTGACACACAGGAAACTTAAAGAGTAACGTTTTACTTTACCCTCCGGTAAAACGCTGAGGTAATTCCTCCTGACATTGAGCTCTCGGAGTGCCTTCAGCTGCCCAATCTGCTGGGGTAGAGCCATGATTTCATTACAGCTGATGTCCTGCCATAGAAACAAAGTGAAAGTGGCAGCTATTACTCTCAGAGAATTACGCATTTACACTCCATCCCATTGCACAGCATGCACTCATACTGTACATCGGTTCAGGGGTCATTATCTCAAGCTGCTTTAAAATTCAATGCTATTTCCCTCTTGGAAAAAGGTTGTGTTGCCTATAAAGGACAAAGAGGTCGATATTAAAAGGGCCAATAAGCAAGGCTTATTGGCATTAGTACCTTCCATTGTGACTCAAATCTTTTGGTTCTTATTTATTTTCTTTTGCTTTAATTCTGAATATACAGATAATTCATAGAATTCAACGCTACTGATCTATCTTAGCTATTCACTTCCTGTACTGTAGGTCACATGTTCTGATTGTAGCTCAAAGATCATTGGTCAGACGCTGACGGACACCCCAGGAAGTGATTAGGTGCCAAGAAGCAATAGCAACTTTTAAATCTACAGCTATGGCCAAAAGTTTTGCATCACCTAGAATTTTAGGATTGAGACAATAAAATAAAATAAAATAAAATACTATATGAACATAAATTTAGATATTTTATTTAATATCATGTAATCAAAGAAACTACAAACTGATATCGCAAGACTCTACGGGAAGCCATAACAGTAGCAGCGTATTTCATTTTAGATTTGGAAAAGTCCATTTTTTCAGTTAAAAAAAAAATTGACTTTTCAGTTGGAAAGGTCCGTTTTTTTGTCAGTTTTTCATGAAGCATATGGAAAAACTACAAAGCTGTATGTAATTCAATATGTTAACATAACATTATTTAGCAGGTTTCTTTTGACTTTATGAAGCAAAAATGTAGTTAATTATACTGTGTGATGCAAAACTTTTGACCACAACTTTATATATGCTTATTAAAAATATCTCTGTATCCTGTAATAGGTAGAAATAAGCAAACTAAATAAAAGTACCAGTGACAATGTTGTGCTGAATCCTATGAAGCAAGGAAGGGAATCATTTCTTTAAATTCTGAACTTAAATTATAAACGCAACACTCACTCATTTGTGTAATGTAATATTTGTATGTTCAATACATAAAAAAAATCTATTGTGAGCCCCTAAGTAAATTGGACTACAAATACTCCTCTCATTCTTGTTTGTTTTTTTCATTTTGCTGGATAATAATAATAATAATAATAATAATAATAATAATAATAATAATAATAATAATAATAATAATATGGGTTTGTACTGTTGAGTACAATATTTTTCTTTAATGCAATTTGTTTTCCAGGATAAACACAGATACATCCTTTTTTTTATTAAAAGGAAATTACATTTTTTAAATTATTTTTTACAGAAATCCTGAATGGGTTGCATGCTTCTTGTTCTTCTTAATTCTAATATACTGTTTTATTTGATTTTCAATATTTCAGTCATAGCAGAAGGGAGAAAGAATAAAATGCCACCACATTACTTGAACAGTTTGCAATTCCGAAACTACACATACTGTTACAAGAGAACTGCGTATCAAACTATTCTTCACTATACACTGAGAATCTGGGGTATACTG
The DNA here is from genome assembly GCA_030684275.1 of Acipenser oxyrinchus oxyrinchus. Taxonomy (NCBI): domain Eukaryota; kingdom Metazoa; phylum Chordata; class Actinopteri; order Acipenseriformes; family Acipenseridae; genus Acipenser; species Acipenser oxyrinchus. Next base: position 30,078,054 of record CM060253.1, on the reverse strand, counting down.
GTTAGTACTAATATTTAGCTAATTGGGGACTATGAAAGCAGCCAATAGAAGCACAAATAAAAATAGTTAAAACACCAAAAAGTTACATATTTATTCAGCCAGGAAACACAATCAGCTTTAAATACTTTACTTTCCAAACATGCTGAATAGTCACTGCATCCTCTGTGCGAACAATAACAGTGCGATTCCAGTTCTACAAATAGAATGTTAAAAAAAGAAAGACACTAGGTACCAAATCCTTCACAGCTTCCTGTTTAAGAATCACTGTTTTTGCTTTGGTTAGCTTTGTTTTCTCTTCACTCTACAAAGGATAAACAGTCACATAAGGTGGCTGATGTATATATATATATATTTTATTGAAATTTACGCAGTTTAATGTCTCAATGTACTCTGAAATTAAAGCATAGAACAAATAAACAATTGGGGATAAAAAAGAAATCATGGAATCGTTTTGTTTAACAAAATTTAATCTAAATTTTTGACTCATCAAAGTAGCCACCTTTTGCAGATATAACAGCCGAACACACTCGTGGCATTCTTTCTATAATGGAAATCAAATATTGTTCGGAAAGTTCTTCTCAACACTGTTGCAGAAGTTCCCACAAACGTGTTGCACTTGTAGGTTGCTTTGCTTTCACCCTTCTGTCCAGTTCATCCCAAACCAGCTCGATGGGGTTTAAGTCTGGAGACTGTGCTGGCCATTCCATGATTTGAAGCCTACCGTCTTGTTCTTTTCTTCTAAGGTAGTTCTGACATAGCCTGGAGGTATGTTTTGGGTCATTATCTTGCTGTAGGATGAACCCCTGACCAACTAGGCGTATACCAGAGGGTATTGCATGGCGCTGCAAAATGCTGTGGTAGCCGTTTTGGTTCAGGGTGCCACTCACTCTGTGCAAGTCGCCGACTCTGGATCCAGCAAAAGAGCTCCAGACCATCATGCTTCCTCCTCCAAGTGCTGAGTCTGTCAGAGAAGGTTATGTGTTGTAACAGAAAACCCAGATCTACACAAGTTGTACATACCAATTCCATTAACTGTTTTAACTGTCCGATTTCTTCTGGCAGGGCCCCCAGCTTGTTGTTGCTTGCTATTAGGACTTTTAGAGGAAGACCACACAGGCAAGCTGGCAACGTAGAGAGCTGATTTCGGCTGAAACAAAACAGAAAGAAAAAAGAAACACTTTTGAACTCTAAGTTACTGTAAGTGGATTTGTAACTAAAAGGCCAGTGTGGGGTTTCAGGGAAAGAAATCATTTTTGCAGCTTAACAATACTTACATACAAGTTCATTTAGATTTAACCTAACACTCCAGTTAAAGGGTTCCATTTCAATAAAGTGCAGACTGAAAGACTGGTTTATTTATTCAGTTTGTGTTTCTTCTTAACTTTAAAACTAGAAGTGAAGTCCCAACTATTTCCTTTTACATCCATTTAGTTTGCCTTCCCCTGGAACAGCGCTCTCTTGTTTCAGTTACAATGAAAGCCTGTGTGTCTAACTTTAAGTTTTGTTATTCCTTTACTTAAAATTGTGGTCAAAAGCCAAGTAGTAAGTTCACAGTAACCAAATTTGTTTAACTTCAGGCATGTGAAAAAGTTATTTAGTCTAAGGCTTCTAATCTGACACAAATCACACTTAAAATATATGTATCTATTGTGAACGTATGTTTTGCTTGATCATCTATAACCCTTAAGTGGTTGTAGCCAACAAAATATAATTATATGTTGTGTACTTTTATGAAACACATTATATCAAACACGCCCTTTTACTTTAAAATCGTATCTGAAACAGGAAATCTGTTGAACTTGTACTTCCTAGGTTACCTCACCAGTGTCTTTGTGGGGCTGACGGCAAGGCATGTCAGATATTAGGGGAAGCAGCTGGTTGGTTAAAGTCAGGAAGAGGGGAGAATCTCTCTTTCTGTGAAAATGACCTTGGAAGTGTTAGACATACTGAATGCAAGGTTTGCACCGAGAGATTTATTTAACTTGGTATAGTAGTACCAGATATCATTCAAATGTTTATCTGGGATTTTACATTTTTATATTATGCTTAAAAAGGTAAGGTGACGGGACAGTCCCACTTTAGGAACGCTGGTCCCAGTGTCCCCAGTGTCACCTTTCTTGGGATGCTTATTTCATCCTGTTTTTTTTCCCAGCGCATCGTCACGCCGGTAACAGAATATTGTATTTTCATACAGGCTGCTGTGTTAATACCATATCTGTTGCTAAAACAAACTGGTGGCTAGCCTCGTCTGAATCATCACTCTCGCCGCTTGAATTAGACTACTGTAGTCTAACAATAATGGCTTATACAGGTACCATTGTATTGTGTTAATTATTCTCTTCATCTATTTGTATACCTGCATGCAAACGACTTTGCTTCGTGTGTAGCTATAGGCGACAATTGCGTAAATCAACACTGTCGTGTCACATCATCATGGCATGTTTACAAACCAGTGCACTGAAGCTTGTTATGGTTTGAACACATTGTGCATTAAAATAGCCCATCACAACAATAGAAGGGGCTGTAAAACATGACAAAAGTATTTGGAAACATATTTTCTATTGAAATAAGTCTATATTCACTTTCACCACAGGTACCCTTTAAGAAAGTTAGTGAATAGTACAAAATGATTTATAAACTAGTTAATTTTCACATTTGTGAAATTTATTTTGTAAAAATATTGTAAAAGTTTCAGAACATTTTTTATTTCTTTTATACATTTTATTGTTTTTAGCAATAATGAAATGCAATAGTTTCAGGTCCCAAGGTGCCCATTTAATTTATTTAAAAACATTATTTACATTGATAGCCGAGTACTGTATATGATACAAACAGTTTAAAACAATTACAAAAACAGAATAACGTCCTCATTTATTAAGCTGCCTTAGGAGGCAGGATAAATCGCTTTTTAATTTGGTGACCCCTTATTTTTACTTGATCACATTTATTAGTTTAATAAAATCATAATATAACATATGTTTTTCCTTCAGCAAAAGAGGCAAATGTCAGGGCTCAAATTACTGGGAGACTGGGGTGGGGTTGATCCTTTTAAGTTTCTCCAAATAGTTGTATTTCCAAATTTCCTTTTAAGCATGTTTTAAGCTGCCAGGTATCACTTAAAACAGAAAGGAACCTGTTACAAACATGTTAATCGTATGATGATATGTCCTGCCTTGTCTATGCAGTTTTCCAGTATCAAATCAATGATAATGAGAAAGTGTCTTCTGACAAATTGAAAACTATGCTCATTTTACATAGGCTAATCCTTATGCTTATGCTTATATTAAGGAAGATTAAATAGTATTCCTTTCATAAGTAAAGAAGTGACAACATTTTATTTGATCAGAAAAGAAATATGATTTAATCTTATTACACATTGATCCATGGTCTCAGCCTATACTATTAAACGCCAGCCAACATCAGCAAAGAAATTAACCTTCGTAAAATGCGCAGTTATCTAGATTTCTCATGATCATTGATTGGTTCTGAAAAATAGGATAGGCAGGACATTTCATCATGCAATTAACACATTTTAAATAGGCTCCTTTCCGTTCTAAGTGATGCCCATCAGCTTACAGCATGTTAAAGGGGTTTCAGAGAAACTTAAAGGGTTTGCCTACATGGATTACTATTTACCAGACTTAAAACTACTGCAGAAGGAAATTCCTGTTTCTGCAACCAGGGTAGCTTCTAAACAAAATTCAGAAAAGCTGATTAGTGGGCTTCATTTAAATAGGGTATTTAACACATTTCATCACCTATCAATAGTTTAATAGTAGAAAGTGGCTAAAAAAAAAATCCTAGTAACTATTAATCACGGCACACACTACAATAAAAAAATATATACAGAAGAAATAACATGTCATATTAACCCCTTATGTGCTAAGGCCCTGGTAATTCCCTGTGCTAGAGGCATTTTGTGAATTTGTGCCTCCTGTTTTGCATCAAAATTACTCTATTTACCTTTTCAGATACCCCTGACAAACCATATATTGTTTTTTTGTTTTTTTTGGTCAGACTACTGTAAAAAAAAAAAAAAAAAAAAAAAATAATGTTGCTTTTTCATAAAATGTATTATATCTGCATCACATTTATCACTATAATGCAAATGTTAGGTGAAAAATGTAGAAACTTTTAAGCTGCTGGATGTGTCTGTGCCTGTGGGGAAATATTTGCATTGGTTTTGAGGGGTTTACATGCTCTAGACCAGTGGTGGGCAATTCCGGTCCTGGAGGGTCACTGTCCCTCCTGGTTTTTGTTCCAACTGTACCCTAAATTACTTAATTGGACCAATTAAGTGCTTATTAGAAGCTTAATGGGTCCAATTAATTAATTTAGCCTCCCCAAGCCTCTTATACGCACCGCCTATGCTAATAACAACTTTGAAATCTGAGAGAAAAATTGGTGAAAACACACACACACACACACACACACACACACACATATATATATATATCAGTAAACACTAATCAATAAAATACACCCCCCCAAAAAACCCTAATAACCACTCTGAAATCTTGAAATCTGAGAGCAAAATTGGTGAAAAAATATATAACCTAGTTAGTAAATACTAATCAATAAAATACACCCCAAAATGTAGAACAGGAAAACTAAATCAATGAGATAATAAAATCTGTCAAATATAAGTTTTCACAGTATAATTGAAAAAAGCCATGTCATTTTCAAAATTGCAATTAGTATACATTTTTTACATTTTTTTTTTCCTAAATGGAGCAAAAGAAAAATAAATTGAAACCAAGAAGTCCAATCAAATATTCTGGAGAAAGGAGAACAATAAAAATTGCAAGAGAGAAGAAAAGAAAGAAAGCAACCAGGAATAAATCACATGAAGAAAAGGTTGTCAATTATAAAAGATTTTGGGGGACGATAGAAAAATGAAATTCGATCCAATATAAAATTAAAGAAAGATGAATAAAGGAATTGCTAAAAAATAAAATGCAATATTTGAAAAATATGTAAAATAATATTGTATTCTCAAACTGACTAGCCCAACAGTTTCTGTCTAACAGCAACTAAACTAAACACAACAAGTCTGAGATATAAGGTTTCACAGACAGTAACTATATACAAAAAACACGTGGTTTCTAATGTTCATTTTTACCCAATCTTTCTAGATTTAGGCCATACTTGTTCAAGGTGTGGTAAGAATGGATGGTTATAGGCCAAGGCTGTAAACACATCATAACAGCAAGAGTGCATCAGTTTCCAGGGAATCATCATCCTAAATTAGATTAAATCAGAGCAATCTCCTGATCTTCCATGATCTCGTTGCAAATCTTGCTTTAGGAAATGGTAACTGCACAGCCCTAAAACAAATAAAGCAAGGCCCAAGGAAATGCTCTATTCAAACCAATGAAAGTAGGCAGTGAGCTGCAACAGTGCATCACCACTGATAAAGAAAACTGAAATGTCAACCATCTTACCACTGGTCTAGCTCATTCATAAAGCTTTTGCTTATGTTCTCTGATCCCAGCATCAGATTTTTTTTTCTATTAAGTATTTTTTAAGTAATTCAAAAGGATTACTCATATAGTAGAGATAGCCTTTTAATTAAGAATGACAACTCTTATTAATATGCATCGTTAAAAATGAAACTTGAACTGAATTGGTAGAATTTTCAGTTTTTTGCACAAATTTAGCACAGCACAAATCCTAAGTGAAATGTGTAATTAAAAATTACAATTAATCATTCTCATACATTCATTCTAAATCCAGTATGCCATGAACAAGTAGGTAAAACTGGAACGTTTCTGTAATATTAATCGTACAGAATCGTTTTAAACATCTACATGTATTTTAAAGCAATGCATGTTTAATAGTATGGTTCTTATAACGCGTAACGGCCAAACATTATAGCATAGCCCCTCCTTAATTACCATAAAATGACACCCAATGGCATGCCAATTTAAAGTTTGTTATAAACCCATGTTGTATTACATTACTATACTACCTCTATTTTAATGTATTGTTTTGTTTTACTATTTTCCAAGGTGTGTCTCCAGAGTTGTCTTTAGGTAAACAGAATGACATGCAAACAGAGAGAACCAACCCTGAATAAAATATATGATCTATAACTGTGTGGTAATTAACTAGATTCTATTAAATAATGTTTTCAACAGGTCACAGCTCTGAAAATCAAATTATCAACCCTACTGCATGCAAGGCAGGACAGGCTGCACTGTGTAGCTCTGCCAGCTGAATGGGACAGCAGCTAAATGAGTCAGACCCTCGAGCACTTCATCTAGGTCACACTGGTGCCATTCAGTCACTGAGGGCAGGAGGAGCACCCTGCTTGTGCCCCGACTGCTGACACAATGAAATAAAATTGATTAAACAATCCATTTTTATCAACATCAGATCAACAGCATTATTAACACAATTATAATAAGAAATTGATCTGAGGGGATCAATCAATCAATCAATATATATTTTATATAGCACCTTTTATAGTGGACCATCACAAAGCACTTTACAAGATCGTGAGGAACAATGCAGAATACATTAAATAAGGCTGCGGTGTGAATTCTAAGCATTGTGGATGCATGTGTCATACACAATCATACAAATAAGAAAAACCTGAAATAGCAATTTAGACAACAGCTAGTAACAGATAGCAAGCTTAAAGAGCATTGAAAGCAAGAGAGAACAAGTGGGTCTTGAGAGTTGATGTGATCTTAGGCTGCACAATTGGCAATACCGATTCTCCGATCAGTGTTCCAAAATCACTGAGACAGCTACTCAGACATACGCACAATGATAAGTCAGGGAAAAGGAATCCAGCAGTTTCCATACATGTCTGGAACTTCACTGGAAAATGACTGCAAGGAAGCAGACTTTTCCAGAGTGGGTTGCACAAAATACAATTGCTGAAGAACACAAATTTATATCTTACCTAATATGTGCCAGTTATATTGTATAGGTATATATAGGGTTTTCATTACTTAAGTAGGGCTTATATAAACACATTATACTGTAAATTATGCTACATAATAACTCCCCGTTTTTCATTCCTCAATTTGAAATGCCCAATTCGCCAGCTCCAGCCCATTTGGAGGGATCTGGATGCCTGAAAATCAGCGAATGATCTCTTATTACATCACAGCTTAACAGGGTATACATTTCTGACATAGTACACATTCATTTGTTTGATTGTATAAACTGATAATGCATGAACAAGGTTTATATTCAACAAATGTGAGATAACACTGGAAATATAACAAGTCATCTGTGATATCCCAGTTCTTAATCATGTCTGTCACCAGTTATGGTTCATGAGCGTGGCAGCTAAAATTATCGCCTACAATGAAAACACCAGAAGGTGCCTAAGGCAGTCAGATTGTGTATATGCACATTTTCAATTAGTGCACATCAACCACAATGCTGTTACAGAGAATAGCCTCATTCACAGGTACAGTAGCTAACCTGGGGCCGGTTGAAAAAAAAAAAAAAGTCTTAACTTAAGTCTATGACTTAGTTTAAGTCCAGCGAAATTGGTCTAACGTAAGACCTTGAGATAAGTGTGTTGCACAAAGCAAAACTTAGCAGGTCTTACTTAAGACTGGGCTTAATCTCCTGTTGCTAAGCAACAAAGACCGGTCTTATTTTTTCGAGTCTGTTTGAAAAAAAAAAAAAATGGCTGGTGACGGCAAAGTGAAGAAAATAAATTTTAGCAAAGAAGAAAAATTGGCAATTGTAAATGAAGTAATTATTAAAAAAAGAAATAATATTGGGGAGGTTAGGGGTGTCATTAAATTCAGACAAAAATAAAGCCTGGCAAGAAATTACTGGAAGGGTAAATATCATCAACCCAGCCGTAAATCGTACTGTAAATGAAATTTTTTTAAAAAATGGAAAAATCTGCTGGCTGAGGCCAAAAAAGAATGTGTCCTATTTTCAATGGAACTGAAGGGGGTGCAGTGATGGTAACAACAGGTAAATTAAAAATAAGTTAGTCAGTGTCTCTATTTTCAAATACTGTTTAATTAAAAATGTATCCAAATCGGCAGTATTCCTATATTCAAAATCCCACTCTGTTCTAGTGGAGGTCTTGTGGGGGGGGGGAATCTGGTAATCACTCAATTTCAAAGACAGTAGAGATCTTGTTTAGGTAAATATACAATAAATACATTAATAAACTTTTTATTTTATAGAACTGTGCAGTGAAATCGTATATACATTACAGTGGCATCCTAACGACTCAGTGGAACTGAGACTCCTTCGAGATCGACACTGTGCTAAGTAAGTTTTTCTACAATACAAAGCACATGTATCCCAAGAAATGACTTGCTCATTTTGCTTGAATTTTTGACAAAATGAATATTACAACTAAAAACAAATAACACAGCATGTTGGTACTCACGTTGCAGTGACGAAACCCATTCAGCTTTATTAATACTATAGCTTGTGGATTAAAAAAAAAACAAAAAAACAAAAAAGAATCTGTATATTTTCTTGACTGGTCAAGTTTTTGAAATACACTTTGCCTAAGCGTCCCCTTGTTTATAAACATTTAAACATTTCCACAATATAGTTGAATGTTTCAGGTGCTCGGCACCCATTTACAAAATAAACCAATCACATGATTTATACATCCAAAAAACAGAATTTTTAAAAATAAGTAATTTACAGTGCCTTGCATAAGTATTCACCCCCCTTGGACTTTTCCACATTTTGTAGTGTTTCAACCTGGAATTAAAATGGATTTAATTAGGATTTTTTTGTCACTGATCTACACAAAATAGTCTATAATGTCGAAGTGGGGAAAAAAATCTACATTTTTTTCAAAATTGTTTATAAATAAAAAACTGAAAAGTCTTGATTGCATAAGTATTCACCCCCTTTGCTGTGACACCCCTAAATAAGCTCTGGTGCAACCAATTGCCTTCAGAAGTCACATAATTAGTTGAATGGAGTCCACCTGTGTGCAATTAAAGTGTCACATGATCTCAGATTAAATACACCTGTTTCTGGAAGGCCCCAGAGTTTGTTAGAGAGCATATCTAAACAAACAGCATCATGAAGACCAAGGAGCAATCAAAACAAGTCCGGAATAAAGTTCTGGAGAAGCACCAATCAGGGTTGGGTTATAAAAAAATATCCCAAACTTTGAACATCCCCCGGAGCACCGTTAAATCCATTATTAAAAAATGGAAAGAATGTGGCACAACCGCGACTCTGCCTAGAGAAGGCTGTCCACCAAAACTCAGTGACCAGGTAAGGAGGGCATTAGTCATAGAAGCAACCAAGAGGCCAATGGTAACTCTGAAGGAGCTGGAGAGATCCACAGCTGAGATGGGAGAAACCGTCCATGGGACAACTATAACCCGGATGCTCCACAAAGCTGGGCTTTATGGAAGAGTGGTGAGAAGAAAGCCATTGCTGAAAAAACCCATATCAAATCCCGTTTGGATTTTGCCAAAAGGCATGCGGGAGACTGTGGCAGGGCGGAAGCCCTACACATGGGAAATATGTAGTTTTATTGTATATTTTTGCATTATTTGTTGTAAATTGATTTAATTAATTGTTTAACTGATGCTGCGCTCTGCCGTGGGCAATTACCTGTCTGCGTGGAGCAGCAGCTGAAAGCAATGAGCTGTTCCAGCAGGCAGGTGGGCGTGTCTCGGCAGAGCGTTAGTATAAAAACATAGAGATCACTGTGATCGGGGCTGCTGCAAGGCCTGCCGTCTTCACGGCACCTTTGAGTTATCGTTTGTTGTATTGTTTTTTATTTTGAGTGTATGTACAGTCATGTATCGTCCTCTGTGCGCTACCATCGCTGGTAGCGATACATGACATTATTGTTTACTTTTTATAAACAATGTTTAGAAATATATAATTATAGTGACGTTGATGGATTTGATTCTTGAGTGGAAGCCAACGTTGGATTCTGGCGTGTGTTGATTGGTGTTGCTGGCTCCAATGTTAGCTTCCACTCAAGCATCAAATCCATCAACGTCACTATAATTATATATTTCTAAACATTGTCATTAATCACAACTAATATTATTATCAAAATCATTATTACGTTTACCCCCACCATCACCATTATTTCCTCTCTGGGATTTTAATCCCGGGGTGCCCGTCTAACCCCATGGTGACCCCCTAAACCCTGTGTCCCTTCTCGGGGTTCCTCTGCAGAGGGCAGCCCCTACGGCGGTCAAGTCTTTCAAACCTTTGTTCGTAAAATCACAGCACGGGAGTGATGGCTCCGGCAGCTACGGCTGGACCAAAGGCAGCAACACTCCTGCGTGTTAGTCCCATGACGTCAGAGAACGTGAGCGACGGCTTCAGCAGCAAGGGCTGGTCTGAAGGCAGAAACTCCTCAAGTGGTTGGCCCGCCTCCTCAGGCCCTGGGGGCCGGAGCTCCTCCTCTCTCTTCCGACGCTCGGTAGGACGCACCTCCCTCATTGGACCAGGCTCCTGCCGCTCGGGCATTCGGGCTGGACTCTCCTCCCTCCCAGTCCTTCGGACACGAAGCTCCACCTCTCTGACGCTTGAGTTGAAGCTGGTGGTCGTTGGCTTGCTCCTAAAAATATACAATAAAACTACATATTTCCCATGTGTAGGGCTTCCGCCCTGCCACAGAGACACAGCAAACATGCGGAAAAAGGTTCTCTGGTCTGATGAGACCAAAATTGAACTTTTTTGGCCTCCGCCAAAAAAACGCTATGTGTGGTGCAAAGCCAACACCGCTCATCACCCTGAGAACACCATCCCCACGGTGAAGCATGGTGGCAGCATCATGTTATGGGGATGCTTTTCATCGGCAGGGACTGGGAAACTGGTCAGGATTGAGGGCAAGATGGATGGAGCCAAATACAGGGAAATTCTAGAGGAAAACCTGTTTCAGTCTGCAAGAGACCTGGGACTGGGGCGGAGGTTCACCTTCCAGCAGGACAATGACCCTAAACACACAGCCAAAGCTATACTGGAGTGGTTTAAAAACAAGAACCTGAATGTCTTAGAATGGCCCAGTCAAAGCCCAGACCTCAATCCGATTGAGAATCTGTGGCAAGACTTGAAAATTGCTGTTCACCAACGGTCCCCATCCAACTTGACAGAGCTTGAACAATTTTGCCAAGAAGAATGGGCAAATATTGCAGGATCCAGATGTGCAAAGCTGGTAGAGACTTACCCAAAAAGACTCACAGCTATAATTGCTGCTAAAGGTGCTTCTACCAAGTATTGTCTTTTTTTTGTTTTTTTAAATTTTGTGTCACAATAAAAAATATTTTGCACCTTCAAAGTGTTAAGTATGTTGTGTAAATCAAATGGTAAAAATCCCAATTAAATCCATTTTAATTCCAGGTTGTAACACTACAAAATGTGGAAAAGTCCAAGGGGGTGAATACTTATGCAAGGCACTGTATTGATTGATGTACTTACAGATTCTGACGATGACAGCCCCGTTCCCACCAAACAAAGAAAAAGCAAAGTACAAAAAGAAGACATTTTTATTGAAGTGCTGGAATTGCAAAATGGAAATCTTTTTGTTGGAAAGAGAAAAACTCGATTTGGAAATTAAAATGCTAAAATTAAAAATAGCCAATTAGAACAGGGTCAATAAATGGGAAGGGATTGATACAGGGTTTCTTCTATTATTATTTTTATTTATTATTATTATATTGTGAATGTGCATAATTAAATAAAATATTTTTTGTTCCTATTGGAAAAAATGATCAGTGAGCACAGTTCTTATTGCACTCCCTGCTTTTGCATTGCATGGACATGTATCCTGTGGAAGTGAGTCATCAGGGAAAGGGAAATCTGCAGTGTCTCCAAGATTTCGTAGTCTGTAATAAAGTAGGAACAGTTTTGTCATAGCCATCCATACATGTTTATAATTGTAAAGTAATATCCTACAAAAACACGTTAAAAACATATATACACATATTGTAAACTGAAAGTTAAAAACAGCTTTGCATTAGACAAACATCATAATATAACTTGAAAAAAAAAATCATCCATACCTTGCAAAACTGTGTAGTGCTGCTGTTGCACATATAATTGCACACACCCTATCTGCAGCCATTCGGATCTCTCTGTGTAGAATGTGAAAAGGCCGCTTCCACACCCCGATGCACCTTTCAACTGTGTTCCGTGTTTCGGAATGAGCCCGATTGTAATTGGCCTGTGCAGGGCTTTGAGGGTTGAGATAGGGTGTCATAAACCACGGTTTTAAGGCATAACCACTATCCCCAGGAAGAAAGCCCTGCACACTTCCACTGTCAATGTGGATTGAACGCTTGAGCAATACTCTTGAGTCGTGGGTGCTGTCTGGCCACTGCGCTACATTGTTGTTGATAAGGAGGTTAGGATCCCATATTTGTACATTAATTGAATGGTAACCCTTTCTGTTGACATATATATTCTCATTCTGATATGGAGCCTGGATTTTAATGTGTGCCATCAACCACACCCACAACATTTGGAAATCCAGCGATCTCATAAAACCTTCCTTTAAGTTTCCGCAGTTTGGACGGGTCTGTTGAAAACGTAATGAAGTGGTTCCGTTTTCTTTTCAGCGACAGATACGCAGTGGACAGTCCTGCTATCTGATGATTTGTGAATCCCTGTGAAGCCTCCAACAACATTTAAAAAACTTCCAGTGGCATAGAAACGAATTGCCACACAGACTTGAATGACTGCCGGGATGCTGTGGCGTCTGTTAGCTGCAGGCTCCAAGTCATCTTTTAACATTTCCACTAAAGCTAATACGTCCTTGCAGTGGAAACACAGTCGTTCAAGCACAGCAATGTTATTTGCATTCTCTAAGGGATTGTGTCTGTCCTTAAATACTCTTTCCCTACGAAATGCACTTTCATTCAAAAATTCAGCAAAAGCTATCAGTGCTGCTGCCATGTTGGCTTCTACAGCAACAGATACTTTTTCCCCACTTAAGCCTGGTGAGAGGGAGGCTTAAAAAATGACTTAAATTTAAGACCAGGCTCAAATGAAGACTTTTTGTGCAATGGGTCTTATTTATTTTTGGCTTACAATTTTAAGTTTAAGTCCAAAAAGTGGTCTTAAAAGCATGTAAGACCTATTGTGCAACCAGCCCCTGAACCCTAACAGTCCAAAGTGTTCTATAATCCAAACCACAGTCTCATAATGAAATGCAGGCTGATAGCAGCAGCCGTAGAAACCACGGCTGAATAACCAAATTATGTGATGAGTGTGTAAAACATTGTGTCTATGTTTTATTCAAAGGGCTATTACAGCTTTCTGATTAAATGTAATATAAAAAATATGAAACAGAAGACTAAACAATACATTTTTTGTAAAGTAGAGAATACAATCTGAACAGTGTCCAGTTTCAACTGGTTCGGAATAGTGAGCATCTAGTGTAGTACAGGTGATTGCTTAAAAAACTGTCCTTTTTCCCCAACATACCTCAAGGAGAACAAAGAAGAAATAGAATTTATATTTAACAAACTATTTTCCCCAAGTGGAAAAACTGACAAATAATTGCAACAACAGTTGAAAAATATATTGCTCTAGTCCCAACTCATTTGGATTAGTAAGAGTCAGCTGTACTTGATTTCCTCTTCCCCTAGGACCCCACCTTACCTCAGTTTCCCAGCATGGAGTGCAAGTAGTCAGGCACAGGTGGGGTCATATTACTGTGTTACACAGGAAGCAAATGAAAATTACCTTCACCAGTCACAGTGAAATCAGAACAAGGAGGCTGTTCAGGGCCAGCACTTTAGCTGAAGTTCAAAGCAAAGTAAGATTTAAAGAAGAATTATACTAACTCAATATCGGAGCTCCATATTTACCATAAAATGAGTAAGGGAAATGTAAACATCCATGACATATCTGAAGCTACTTACTCTCACGTTTTTTTTTAAAAAAGCTTTTGTTGCCTCTTCAAAACACAAATACGTAGGAATATTAATTTGGCACTTCACTTTCATTCTCTTGTCTCAGAGTCTGCTAGTAGTAGTGAAGCATGAATGACATGTTTATGTTAAAGCTGCCAAATGCATGGGCATTGCTGATAACACAACCTGTTAAATACAGGAAGGACACTTTATTAAAAAGGATGTATTCTCTGCTCTGAAAGGTGGAAGGTGTAATGATCTGGTGGGCCATGAGCTTCACATTTTGCAGTCTGCCCGAGGTAGGTGTGCATCAAACGTGATAACCCATCAGATCTATTCTAATGTAAATTAATGATTGATAAAATCAATTTGGTCTTTTAATGTACATTTGTTAGCCACTTATTTATTTAATCAAGGCATTAGGATGCATGTAATGAAACTGGTAGGGATTAAACTATGTAACTGCAGCTGAGGTTTACAGATTTAAATTGGGTTTCAATTTGTAATGGGTTTTAAAACATGTTTGAGAATCTTTATTATAAAACATAATTGTTATAATGTTAAAAAAAATAACACATTACACTTGCATACCTAATTCTGCTAGTTAATGTCTCAAGGATAAATACCATTGTGTTATCTACACCATAAAACTCCTTAGATTACAAAAACTATAGTATGTCAGTCATTCCTATTGGATTTGTTGGCAGTTGTATGGATTCTCAATAATGTCACCAATGACCCACTGTAGCCTGGAATAGTGGCCTTCTCCTAAAAGATGAACCATATAAATTAGATGTTGAACTACTTTTAAAAACTTCTCATAACTAAATTGGCGTGAAGAATTAAAGTAATGTCCACATACTTACCTCAGGTTTAAGTATGTCAGCATATGCAAATTGACAATGGCATCTGGAATGACTTTAACACAGTTGTGATACAAATTTAATATCTCCAACGAGACAAAATGGCACACTTCCACAGGAACTTCAGTCAAGCGGTTCTTGGACAGGTCTTTGAATAAAAGAGAGAGAGAAAAAGAAAAAAAAAGTTATTCATCAGAACTACCAGTTATGCATTCCAGTTTTACAGTGCAGTTGTATCAGTCCAATATCAAAACAGCTCTCTGCTCCACTTTTTTGACAGAATCTGTGCTGCAGAACACACCTGCTACAGTATGTTCCCACTCTGTGTTTCAGTGGGTTTGTGATCCAGTAGGAGTTGGGTAAGTAAGAATAAAACTTCCATTCCTATAGCCTTGATAAGCTGATCCATTTTATTATCACTGCTGGTATTGATTTGTTATAAGTTTATTGTATAAAACTGAAGCTGGATTTTTTTTTCTTCCCCCACAGCAGTTGATATAATAAAAACATTGACTTTTATCTATATATTAGTCCTGCAGCCTTCATACACCCCTCCCCCTAAATGGAACTCTCAATACAAATGTGTCTATTCACATCACAACTTTTTTTGGCCTGGTAGTAGATACAAATATATTATCATCATCATTGCAAGCTCATTACCAGCTATTTTTAACATTGACTGGCAAACTCTTCAAACTCTCAAAACTTTCCAAGGTTAACTCCTTGCAACAACTTGTCACTTATTTTGCTTCTCCACTGTCTTCTAATATCTCCGAGACAATTAACACTACTTACTGAATGGAGCTGTTTTAAGCAAGTCTAGAAAGATTAGATGGGAGGAATTGCACTTTTTTGCACAAATATTGAATTCCAGCGCTTCTTTCTCCAATGGAATATTGCTAGTATTGTGGCCCTTCACCAGACAACTTAACTGGTCCCAAAATCATAGTTATTCAGACTTATGTGATATGTTTTTGTGAATCTTTGTGCTTACCCCCTGCCAGTGTATGAATTTGGTGATAGGGTGAGGATGGTACAGTTACCCAGACATGCCATTTTTTCCTGCAATGGTGCCAACTGTTTCTGTTTGGCTGGATTTGAATCAGTATTGCCAATTCAATGAGCCAACCAGCCCCGTTATTTTGGCTATACCATTAACAGCACAGAAAAGCATACACCACCTGGAAATGAAAGACATACGAAAACTGCAACTGGTTCAGCAAGTCTAATTGAAACCACAGGAACCACTGTTGACAAACTGATTTGTAGTTTAGTTTAAATCAGCAGAGGCTATTAAAAAGCACTCATCAATAAGTAAAACTGTCATGTTAAGGATATTCCTCACTGCTCGAGGTCCTTGAAACAGCACGCATTCATAGCCACATCATTACAAACCAAAAAGGGAACCAACTAGTAATGCAGTTTCCTACAGGGCAAGCATCGTGTTGTTGCTTCTTTCTGTGACCTCAGCGCACAAACAAGAATCATCTTCAACCTGGCTGTTTGAGAGTGGCTATAAGTATCTACAATACAAAGCAGGCGTCCTACCCACCACTGGGCTTGGAATTCAAGTCTATATTCACTGC
This sequence comes from Acipenser oxyrinchus oxyrinchus, assembly GCA_030684275.1. NCBI lineage: Eukaryota > Metazoa > Chordata > Actinopteri > Acipenseriformes > Acipenseridae > Acipenser > Acipenser oxyrinchus. The sequence continues at coordinate 30,061,761 of CM060253.1, read as the reverse complement.
TGCACTGCCAATGAACAAACCACTGAGCTTCTCATCATCAATTTAACCTTGGTTGCATAGATCTGATACCAGCACTTTATCTCTGGTATTTACACATGAAATGACAGATGGGCTGCAGTGAATTACAGTGCTATTTGCATTGAGGTGACATTATAAATTCACAAGAGCAAAAGAGAGAGAGTTTAGTCACCAGAACCCAGAGATGAAAAATATAAGCGGCAATAATCACAGCAGCCTAATTTGTTATTTTTTAAATGCTGTGGGTTTTTACTTATATTTGGATTACATTTTTTTTTTTAAAACTGTTTTAGATACTGGTTTGTTTTCAAAAGGTTTATATCAAAGACAGCCTTCTTTCTTGGGTTTGATTATTACAGTAATTCTTACATTATAAGAAAATGCAGTGGGTAAGTGGTGAGAACATACATTAAGGATGTACTTTTGACGTAAGACTGAGTGTATTTCCATTGTTTCCATAAGGGCGATGCTCAGTTATAGGGATAATCCATAACATAGTTCAGTATAATTTAGTACTGCACGTTAAAAGGTATATATTGTTATTAATGTTGGTGGTTCTTGATTAATAATAATATGATCATCCGATCAAACTCTTTTTACTTACTGTATAGCCAATGACACCAATTAGCTTTCACTATACCCCCAAAAACCTGGAACACCTGTAGTGATACATGCATACAACCAAGTGTTTCAGTGACAGCAATAAGAAAGACACACAAGCCAACATCAATAAAAATATCTAAGCAAATCTGTTTTGGGAATGGATAGTTACAGTATAAAAAATATGTGGCCGTATACAAACACTTTCAGATCACTCGAAAAAGGAGTTCCGAAATTATGAGACTGGCAAGCTTTCACAGAAACAAACATACACCAACAACGAAAACCGTTTGCAAGTGCGTGCAGCTCACACACATAGTAATAAGCTAGATAAGAGAGCATGATAAGGCACCACACAATTCATCATCTTAATGAGAACATTCACAGAATACTTGTCCAGGAACTACTTACCAGAGGTGCAACAATTAATAGATGCATCGATTATTGATCTTCTGTCCTTAAATTTCCAGAGCTTCGATTACATACTGGTGAATCGATGCATCAAATTAGAACCCAGTTTGAAGTCACCTGCTGCCGGTTTCTGAGTGTGTGAGAGCTTCTTTTACTGCTAGTACAGTAGATTAGCGTGTTGCTAGGATACACACTTTAGGCCTCTACATTTGTGTTGGACAAGCCATATCAGAAGCAGGCCCACTGAATTCACATTTTCTTAATTTAAAAATTAAGGCAATACTTTTTTTATTTTTATTATTATTTAATCTATTAAATTTACCAATGACCTTCTTTTGTTTCAAAATATGTTGTGTTTGGATTATATGGCAATATTATATAAAAAAAGAAGCTGAATTTAGTACGGTAGTTAAATTAGTCAGGATTTGTAAGATTAATTCAAATGTTTTATTTTTGGACATAAAATGTTAACAGTAATGAACAACCATAGTTCAGATAGAAATTATTTCTGTTAAAATATAGTTATACTGTTATTACAATGTTAAAGGGACAGCTGGTGGGGACGCATGCATATTCTTTTCAGTTGTTATAAACTCAAGTCCTTTGTATTTCTTTTTTATATAATCAGAAGTGTTCTAATTTGAATATAAATTGTGCCTTTTTGTTTAACTATTATGCATAACTGTGTTTTTAGTTATTGAATCTTCTGTTAAAAAAAAAAGCTAATGTTTGTTCTTTATTTTGAAAAATAAAACGTCAATGTATCGATTATCATTGACAAATGTCTATACGATAATTGAATACGAAACTAGGGTGCTGATTACTGTAGCAATTTGATTCTGCATTGTTATTAATTGCATTCACAACATTTGTTTCTATAGCCATAAACCAACACATGCTGTGGTTCAATCCTGTATCCTTGTGGTCAGGTGCAAAAGACGGAAGAGATATTTAGGGTCTAAACAATTGATTCAATTGATATAAATACATTCACTGCTTACTGTAAAATAGTAACACAACTAGGCACTTTGCTAAAATACACTTCAGCGACTCACACTCACTGTTAGGGATGTAGGTTTTTCACCATGCAAGGGAAGACACACCCTAAAGTTCAAATACCAACAGGCTACAGTATGTTTTATATGGATCTAAACACACAGATCTAATCAATATCACAGTTTGACTTTATATTAACCCTGCTGGTGTTATCAGATGTGAGATTTATTGAGCCCCTGTGTGTATTTGTGTGTTATATGTTGCATGTAGTGTGTTAATGTTGGTGTACAGATATTGCTGCACGGGATATAAATGGGTGTGTGCAGCACGAGTTATTTAAAATTTATAATTGTATTTAGGCACGGGGATTGCAATTCACTTCACATGCATTTAAAGTATTTAATATGTGAGCACGAGGTTGCACATAATTAGTTCACGTGCTGAGATTCAAGTGAATAATTAATTAGTAATTGAATCCCGGCACAACAGTATATATAGATGCACGTTTTATTCACTCGGTGTTGTGTGTTCGGTGAGTGGAGAACAGGTGTGGAGGAGGAGAAAATAAAAAAGTAAAACTAAGGAAAAAGTATGTTTGACTCACCGTGTTTTGTTTGTCTGTCCGTCTACTGTTTGTTTAGTGTTAAAAGGTGGCATTACTTCCATCTGGACCCCAATGACTCAAACACACACATACTGAAAACAAAAACATACTGTAGATTTCTCCAGTAACAAGCTTCTGTAGTTTCAACTGTCAGCAAGGTAGTTTAATTTTTTTTTTTTTAAATTTGTAGATTGTTGTGTTTCCAAAATACACTACCAGTACTGTTAATTATTTCTAAAATTGGAATCAGTCCTTGATGGCATTCCTGAACTTGTCTTTTTTTCTAATCTAATTATCATTCTTTAAATCATTTAGCCACCTCTGAATTGCTACATCGATGCCAAACTAATGTTTGGGTTTATATGTTATAATTGGAAAGGAATGGAACACTGAAGCCTTTACAGAATATTGTAATGCTCTGCTTAAAATGGGTTTGGATTCGACGCCAAACCAAGGGCATCTGTTTCCGCTGCCTAGTGGTCAGCAAAAAGACTAGCAGTGGTCAACTGAATTGTATTTATGTATTCAACTCCAGCTTTATTTAAAATTTTAAAATAGATTTGTTTTGAAACTTGTGGGTACACATTCACTGTAATGAGAACTATCCCAGGAAGTTTAACTAGCTTTATTGAACCCTACAGATTTATATCACATCTAAATATGCTTTGAAACTTGATCTAGGAAATGTTTTGTCTAGGGTTGACATTAGACATCCTGACTGTGGACCCCCACCCAATGCATCTATAGAAATGTGAAATGTTGTTCTCCTTACAGTCCAATCACTCCCTTTAATATATACTGCAACATACTCTTAGAGCAGGCACTGGAAATTAATATTATAAATGTGCAACAGAGCTGCTGAAATGCAGTAACCTCAAACAGGACCATTCTTGTAAACGAATCGAGTTATTCATGACTCTAGTCAAACTACGATATAACTTAGCAGCTGGTTCAATACATTTGTTTACACAGGATATAACAAGGAAACACTTACACTAAGAGGCTGGTATTCCTTTTGGGGTGGGGGGTTACAAGCTGAGAAAGTTCAAATAGTCAACCACTCCCCCTCGCTACCTCACTAGCTTTGCCTTACTTTGTTTACTGCTTATTCTAAATAGTTTTATGCATTGCTGCCTGTTATTCATGCCAGCAAAATCTATAATTCATGTGTTTCACTCTGCCTTTCATTGGTACTAGATTCCACTATTTGCTATATACACATTCTAGCATTGGCTGGTATCCTATTTGTTTTAAATCTTAGTTTTGGTCTCTTTTCCCAGAAGTTGTAACTGGCAGAGAGTCTTGTACAGTAGCTTTCTGCTCTGTTGATAAAGTTCTGGGTTACTTCCTTTGTACTTTATTTTGGGGCACATCCTGTATGTAAGAAACTGTTTAGATTACATGTTCTGGTCTATATGAGGTTCATGTTTACAACTAAAGAAATGACTCCTTGCATTACTCACCAATAAATCACACGGCTCACCAAACGAGGTCGTTCACTATTCATTCAAACAAGGAACTAATTAGAATAAGATTAGTCATTGTAGAGTAGTTCAAACGAGAATACACAAATATTACAAGAACTGACATAGTACATTAATAATTGAAACTCACACATCACTGCCACACTGTAAAAACAATTAAAGAGAGGTAAATAGATGGTCAACACATCTGTTTGTTATTTCTAATCTTAAATGCTCTTGACAACATCAATTACTTTTCAGTGTTTGTGAACTTAAGATAAAAGTTACAATTATACATGATCCTGAAGTCCACAAAGCTCTCAATATACCTCAATCGTGACTGTCACAGCCAGCCCTGTTACTCAATCCAACCGTGCCAATTGTGTAGTCCTTTTGTGATTCACAGAGTTAAGAACATAATTTATTGATTTTATTAACTCTATTAAAATGTATTAACTGTGCAGAGCCAAAGGTGATTTAAAATTAGCCCTGTGGCTCTCAAATGGAAACCAATGGTGAAGCCTGGCAGGCAGCTGACAAACTGAAGTAGTCGCTAGCCATGACATGCAAATCAAACAATATCTGCTTGCCTCACTGGGTGATGTGTGTCATACAGTATATACGGTTGTGCGGACAGCCCACCTTGTGCAACAAGTTGAAGCCAATCAGGCACACAACAGAGTTATGTGAATTTAGTTAAATCTTGGCACACTTAAGTGGTTATCAACTGACTAAGAGGGGAATTCTGTTTGCCATTGTAGGCAATCACTGCTCAAGACCCAGTGACCTGCATTAGAAGCCCTTCCCTTGTACTCCAGAAAAGTTACCAGCTTTAATGGATTTTTGAAGCAAAAGCTATTTGTCTAGCTCTTCCCCTCTGCTGGTTTCTCTTTAAGGACCTGAGGATCTAAACGGCACCACACCGGGAACATAATTTGTTTCTTTTTGTGATCTGTGCAACCTTGCAAGTCCTTCTCTGAAGTGTTTACTACCGTGGGCACAAACTAATTCAGCGTCCGATTCCCTTTTAAACTTAGTTGGGGGTCAGATGAAAAAAAAAAAAAAAATGAAGTTAAAGTGTCATGTTTGACCACAGAGCAGCCGTGATGTCTGCCCTCCTCTAAGTGAACATCCAATTGGTGGTAGCGGGTGGCATTGCAATAATGTTGAATTGTGGTAAAGTGTCCCGGGCCAAGCCTTTAAACAGTGGACCCAGACCCAAGAACTGCAGTTTTAGTGCTTTTATTCACACTTTTATTCACAAACACAAATAAACGAAACACAGCAACAAAACAAAACAAAACCCTAACTCCTTCTTTGGAGTGCTAGCTACTCTTTACACAAGTTCTAGCTAAGAACGGCTAAGCCGTTTACTGGTTACCAAAACACTTGTTACAAAAACAAGTTACACACAGTGCACAATATTCACAGTACCTTTTGTCAGGTCTCTTCACAGGCCTTCACATAGACAGCCCTTGACCTTATACACCTGTCTGTCCCTCATTCTAATAGAGCCCATCCTGGCTAAGTAAAAACCACACGACATTCTGGGTGATTTACTCCTCTATCACACCCCTGGCTACATTTCTCCTCTCTCCTCCCCCTACTCTGCCACAATATATTATTACATATCACTCAACATTTTTTTTTGGTTTATTTAAACAATGACTAAATAGCATCAACTACAGTAAGACACTGCTTTGGTATTTATTTATTTATTTTTTAACTCATTAAACATCAACGTATTCTACCCAACACTACAGACTGCCCTTGCAGTCAAAGTAAAAACATAAATTGGGATACTTCAAAACAGATCAATTGTGGAGCTCAATGAGTCATATATGGCTCAAGAGTCATCTGTTGGACGGTACAATATATCAAAATATAACTGAGTGTACTCCCACATACAGCAGGTTCACATTGCACTCCTACACAAAACAAGTCATTGAGATTAGGAGCCAGACCCTGGAACTGCTAAAGGGACAAATATTAGGCATATAAATATAGGCAGCTACGCAAATAAAATTCCCTGTAAAACCTTAAAAAAAAAATAATAATATTGACAATATCTTACTTAATTCCTCAAAGCTAATGTGAGTCGCCCAGGCGCTTGGTTGCATGTCGTTTGAACTCCTGCAATGAGATTTTTGCTGGCAGTGGATTAAGAAGTTATCTTGTCGGTATTTTAATCAGTTTCTGTTCTTTAGTTGACAACGGTTCCCTATTATACAGTGTATAGCTTAGCGCCTTTAGCGTTCCCTATTAATTATTTATCAACCTGGCTCATTTACCAGTCTGGTGCTCTTTGTCAGTGTAACAGATAAGGTGAGCTGAGCAGGACATGATTACCCAGCTCGACCTGTCAGTGTACAATTCAAGAGATACTGTAAGCAGGTAACTACTGCACCAGAACTAGACCAGGGGTAGGCAACTGTGGCTCACTCAATTCCAGAGCAGTGCTTTGTTCAAACAACTTCCCTTTATATTTTAATTGGCCCTGCTGAAGAAAAAGAAGGAAGTAGTTGGAACAAAGTCCAGTAACAGTCATAATTAATGCCTGTTAAAAACATAATTCACTATAGTGATTTGCATAATAACTTTAGCTGATAGCAAAGACTAATGTATTGCTTCATGTGGGTCCCCAGCTATGTACTAGTTCTGTTTCTTAGTAACACCTTGGGGTGTATTTGTACTGTGATTCATCCATGAAGCCTTGTTAATTTCTGTAGTTATTTATTGTTGTTGCTTTTGTTAGAGAACTAAGTGCTGGTGTAAGATAAGGGGCTACAGGCACTGGATGTAGAATCTGTGTCTCTGCAGGACCTGACTTGGTTCCCATAGACCCTGCTCTACCTGCACGCTTCACAATGTGATTAGAGTATTACAGTAGACCATTCAGCCAATTCTAATCACACAATGTCTTATGCCTGTGGTTGTCTTATTTTAATTATAAATCACTAGGCTGTTCAACCAATCAGAGCATCTGTTTCCAGGAGAAAACACTACAACTTATTTTGCTATAGGTATCATCCAGAACACTGTTCTACAGTACATTGAACAATTTACAAAATTGTATTGCCTTTTCTTTTTTAGGGAAAGGTTATTTATAACAAGATACTGTATGTACTGAACACTGGCCTGGTTGTGGTAGAAATACCTCCTACTCACAGAAACTGTTTCCCAGCCAATGTACTCACTGGATGACAGTGTAATGGCCAGTCTTACAGAGAAAATAAGCATTTTAATATTCTTTTTAAGTGGTAACGCATGCTAAATCAATCTTCCGTATTTTGATGGAGTGTTCAAATTTGCTGCCGTTGCTGTCCACAGCCTTTATCAGTTAGATTGCTCCCTAGATGTACATGGAACACACATATCTATCTCATTTTAGTCTGTTTCCATGACTAAAATAAATGGGACAAGAATGCTGAGGTGAGATTTATACAGATACTTCTCTGAGAACCAGGAGGCTTTTACAAGCACTTACTGTAGCACTCAACTCAAGTGCAAACCAACCCATAACACTCACTGCAAGTCCTCCACCAAACACATATAAGAACATAACAAAATGTACAAATGAGAGAAGGCGATTCGACCCATCAGTGCTCGTCCAGTTCCCAGTAGCTGAATGATCTCAAAACTTTGTCAAGTTGGGTCTTTGTCAAGGATCCCAGAGATTCACCAATCAACAACATGGCTACAGTAGGTAACTATCACAGGGGGTGTGGGTGCAACGGCTGAAAGACAGGAACAGACATTGTCAGGTTTCTTTGCAAACGTCACTCAGGCAGCCAGTTTTTTTTTTTACTGGCATTGCACAAAAAAAACCAAAAAAACAAGGCTGATGCCAGCAATGGTAACCGTGCAAACACACACAGTGGTGTAAACTTACGAAATATGAAAAGCAAAAGAACACATTGACAAAACACAGCTATAAAATAAAAGGTGCCCTGAACCCGACAGTGTGCTGCTCCTACTGTAAAGGAGGTCCCACAAACACACCTGAAACTCACTATACTTTCCCAGGATTGAAATCCCAAAACAAATCCCTATCGTATTCCAATACAATAACAAGTCGATCTCTGACCTCGGTTTCACATGCGCCATCATGAGATTTAAAACAAAGTCTTTTGGTTGCTCACTGCACTGTAGTTGTCTTCCTTTCACTGACGTATGGGCTGGTTTGCCCAGGCTCAAAACCGAGAGGTGTGTTTTGGGAGCTCCTTTTTAGCAAATTACTCCGCCGGGACGCACCTACCAGTTGGTTAAGGAATTGCCGCCGACCAATTTTTAGCTACAATCCCCTGTAAATAAAACTCAACTGGCAGCACGTCACAGGTGGAGCATCTGGCTCTCTCCTGCTAATACACACATGCATCTGAAAAAACAGTGACGGGACGCGGCCCCTGTTACAGTAACCCATTCCATACCCTCACCATTCTATCTGTAAATAATGCCTCTTTTCCACAGTACAACCAAGCCGCGCCAGGGCCGTACCGAGCCCTCACAGCGCGGTTAAGGAGAGCCTGGGTTGTTTTTCCACTGCAGAGCTGAGCCGTGCTACTGACGTCACACGCAACAAAAGACAGTTGTTATCAATTAACTCAGTTTGCCAAAAGATGTGCAAACAAATGGTGTTCAAAAATTAATAGACCAATGGTACAGCTGTATCTTGTATCACTATATTTTGTTAATATATTTAGGAATTTCTTTATAATCCACACATTTTACTTCTTATAATCGACTTAATAAAGTTCAATTAGTTCTGTTGAAGAGGAAAAAAGAAGGTTTTAAAACTATGATTTGCCAAAGATAACCCTTTTAAAGGATAGTTGTTGTTTTGTCTAGAGTTGTTTTTTGTTTGGGTGCTTAGAAAAAGAAGCTGTGCGAGCACGAGAGCCGTAGTTGTATGTATGGTACAGCTGTATTTTGTTTTACTATATTTTTATAAATAAGTTTAGAATTTTTTTTCCCCTCATTTTTTTCTTTATATTAACATCATAAAGGTCAAGGATGAGAACTTCGGTAGAATTTTATGTTTTTGAGTGTGTTAGTTAAGTGTACCGTACCCGCAGGTTTATGTCCATTTGCATAAAATCGTCAGAAATTCGGGCATAAACTTTCTCATTTCTGACGCACGACTATTATTCCTGAACACTTCTACCTGCCCACAGATAAAATAGAGACTGCATTTCCTCAGCGTCCCAAGGCTGTACTTTTCTCTCATCACACATGCTGCCCGCCATGTTGTTTGTTGTTTGTCTTTCTGGAGTGTACTGACTGATGCAACGTAATGATGAAAATTCTTAATCCCACCCCTGGCCCGGCTTGGCTTTGGTTTGATTCTCACTCGGCTTGACAAATATCCAGTGGGGAACCACCCGTACCCATACCATACTGAGTCCTCATGGGTCGGATGTGCCAGTGGAGAAGGGGTGTAAGTGTCTCCTACTCTGTCCCAAGTCTAGGTCTACTTCATTACCAGCTGTGTTCCCTGGTCCTGGTTTCTATGATGCACTTCAATTATTGGAAAGGGTTAACTTTGTCAACTCCTTTTAAGCAACTGAGAATGCTTGCATTTCACTCCCCCGCTTAGCGGAAGTGATTGCAAGCAAGAAAGCTCCCTTGAAAGACAAAAAATTGAGCTCAGCTGAGTGCATGGGCTCAAAAGGAGGTTTCATCAGTACATTAAGCACTAAATTCAACCTCCAATGAGAAACTACATCCTTCACCGGTGGCCTAAGCCGCCGGGTGCCTTTCCAAAATTGCCCCTACGGAGACTGAATTTATTTTTACATGGCACACCGAAATGGCTGCCAAATAGACCTTTAGAGTAGAGGGGGATTTCCCCTCATCAAAAAGGTCCTGTAAAAGTTGCAGTATAAATGCCATGGGGCATGTCGTGGGCTCGAACCCACGAGACAAGCACCACACCTGAAACACGCCTCACTTGTACCCATATTGGGAACGGGTGGAGGCTGACCTGACATTGTGCAGGGTGTCAATCACCCTGTTCGACAACCCCAGACGGCTCAAATGCAGCCATTCAGGGGCCAGACCCAGAGCAGCAGGCTCGATGGGTCGGGATGCCATAAAGTTCCCCGTGCCTGGCTGAGCAGGTCGCGGCGCATCGGCTGTTCCCACAGCTGGTTGCTCAGGAGCTGCATCAGGGAGGAGAACCAAACTCCCTGGCCTGGTCTTTCTTGACCTTCTCCAGACACAGCGGGAGTGGTGGAAATGCATTGAGTAGATGTACTGGCTTGTCCATTCCAAATGCCGCCCCAACCTTAGTTGGACACGTCTGTGGTGACGACCTCCCTCTTGGCGACGCTGCCCAGCACCAGGCCACGTTTGAGATTGAGGATCAGTCTGATGCCGCCATCCCTTTTTGGCACCAGAAAATACCTAGAATACCTTAATAAATAGCTTTTAATGCAACCTACTTCCACAGAATGCTGACTTATGTTCATAAATCATGAAAAAAATGGATGCAACAACCTGTATGTATACCATACATTTCCAACAAGCAAACTAACACACAGACAGCATGCAATTGTATTTTTACACTGGCCGCAGACAAAAATAAATAAATCAACATTTTGGCAAAAATATTTTAAATTCTACTGTGTGGGAATAGGAGAATCAAGTATTGTTGTCCACAGCAAGGAACCCCCACCCCCCCAGGCAAGCAGGCCACAGACTAAAATCCACTGTACTATAGAAACAACACTAAAACTTTAGGCCTTATGCCTTTGCAATGCACAGACACTAGCTGTATTGCACAGTTCATATTTATACAACCAAGTGTGGCAGGCAATAGGGAAGGGATCTATTTTTGGTTGCCAGTAATAATAGGGTTGATAAGCTTTGAAAGAAAATCTTAGACAAAAAATGTCCTGGCCCATAATAGTATGGTTAAAATACTAAGTAAAGTTTATTTAAAGAAAAAGTGTCATGATGTCAACTCAGAGTTCAAGTAAACTGAAGTATTGAGTGTTCTCAGGAAAAATAAGCTTAACATCCCTCCAAGTTGAAGGAAACAGAGAGGGAAAAAACAGCAAGAAAAAAAGAGAAAGAAAAAGAGAACACGAAAAATAAAGAATGAAAGCCTGTTCAGTGAGTAAGTCTATACATAGCTTGCTGACTCAGTCCAGTGTAGGCCCTAAACCTCAGTTGTTGTTTTTTTGCGGTGTTGACGGGCATATAAAGTTATAAATCAGGCCTACAGCTCATTTTCTCAGTCTCATGGCATGAACATTTGTTTTGAATTTTTATTTTATAGTAATGTTGTAAACAATTCAAAAACTGCAATGAAGAATGCTATTGCTGGGTGGAATTTAATATTTACTGTATTTATTACAATTGAATACAGATGTTCCTGCTAAAAAAAAACAAATCATGCGATAAACTGCAGCCCTATTGAAACGCCTTGAAAGTGCAAGAGGTGCTGGGAAGAACTCCTTAGCAACTGCAAAAAGGCCCGGTCTGGGTTATTACAATAAGGATGATGCCAGGCTCAGCCTTATAAAACTTGACTGAAAAGAAAAAAAAATCCTCTTATAACCGATTTATGAGCTACATCATTAGCTGTCAAGTTTGTAAATATATGTATGGTAAGCACCAGAGAAGTAACACTGAATTCAAGCTTGGGAGCGCCATGTCTTGTGCTTCAGAATGTTCTGTGCAGAGAGTTCTACTTTAACCTACACGCGTGGCTGTTAAAAACTAATTTATTTTCAGGAGGAGAAAACACATTGCAATAATCCAAGGGCCGATTGAACTGTTTGAATGGGAATTTTTAATTTTTAATTTGAAACACATGTGCTGGCTATTATCTTCACATAACCGCTGACTTTGGCCTTTGGAGGTTTTTCATTGGTTATTTTGCACTTCTCACTCAGAATCTTAGAACTGAAAATGTTAAAGTGTGAGGGTGTGTGTCTCAGTCTCCTAGTGTACAGCAATGCTCATCTATACCCAGGACACAGAGAGCTATGGAATGCTTGGATTACTGTTATCCCTGTGTGGGAGTATGGGCTTTGTACACACACAGTAAATGTATAGAGATTTATTTTTGACTTATTGATTTGGTTCAAACCCTTCAGGTGTCACTCAGTAGTTCTATGGGTTACAATTGTTACTGACCCTACTCTGACACCAGTAGTCAATAACTCGTGTTTTAAATACGGTATTACATATTGTGTATCTGTGGGACAAAACACATGTATCTTCTACCAACCTGTCTCTACTGTCACATACTGTAGATGGGTGGATAAAGTTCAAATGACTTAAAGAGCAAGTAGTGGAAGGGCTCCGCTGCGCGATCGGGTAAAGAGCTCCGCGTGGAGTGCAGGATGTGCCCTATAGGCTGGAGGTCGCTGGTGCGAGTCCAGGTTATTCCACTGCCGACCGTGGACGGGAGCTCCCAGGGGGCAGCGCACAATTTGCTGAGCGCCGCCCGGGGTGGGGAAGGTTTAGGTCGGCCAGGGTGTCCTCGGCTCACTGTGCACCAGTGACCCCTGTAGACTGGCCGGGCGTCTGCGGGCTTGCCTGTAAGCTGCCCAGAGCTGCGTTGTCCTCCGACGCTGTAGCTCTGGGTTGGCTGCATGGCGGGCCTGCAGAGTGAAAAGAAGCGGTCGGCTGACAGCACACGCTTCCCTGCTCCTGAGTCAGCTGAGCCTCAAATACATTTCAAATTGGGAGGAAAAAACTGGGTAAAAACAATTTGCGATTACTAAATTTAAAAAAAATGTTAAATAAATTTAAAAAAGGAGAGCAAGTAGCGGGGTTCTGACAAATATACCGTTGTACATCCCCACGTGTTGCTACAACTGTTTAAATAACGTACCTGCAATTTTTTTTCATTGTTAACATCTTGCCAACTTTTTACACTTATAACTTTAAAGTCTATTTCAAAGCTCTTTTCAAAATGTCCGCACAGTTACTTCAAACTGGAACCCTGCTACACGGAGGGTATTATGGGTAACTGAATAAAAAAAAGGGGAAACACTGTCGATCTGGTGTATTTGACTTATAATCATATTAGAATTTTTTTTCTGTCTCATGTGTTTTACTATATATGTTTTTACAACATTTATAAATATCAGGAAACAAGTGGATATAAGCATATACTAATTTCATGAACTAAATGTATCAGGTACGTGTTTTTTTCCTTATTACTGATAATAATGGAATGAATAACTATTTTATTTATAAACATTTATTTTGAGAAAAGAAATCGTAAGTAGTGTCCATTATTGCTTATAAAGACCCTAAGAATAAACGTGTATAATCTCATTGCAATCACTCAGGTGAAACAATGTCTTGTAATTTGCCCAAACATCAATATTTTTCAACAAAACTTTTCACAAAACTATTGTAAGGTCCCTCGGGTCATAGAATAACACGTTTCTTATCTCTACGCAGAATACATAATAAAAAAATATTTAAATTAAAAAAAGGGGGTGTTAAAAAAATTTTCTTTTAAAAAAGCGAAAAGTTTCTATGGTTTCTGAAGTACTTTATAATGTTCCCCAGAGTGTTCTGAAAAAAGGACACCATTTCCAAGATGCTACTGTAAAAAATAGATTTTTTACTGAATTTTTATAGGAAGAGAGTCAACTACAGCCAAAAAACACCTGGCCCTGGGGGAGCATCCCACTGAAAAATGCTTGGTCTTGAAAGGGTTAAACAGTTTTAGATATTGTGATGTATTTGTTTTAATCTTTAGTTGCTTTTATGCATTTTCATTTGCAAGTGAACTGTGACATTCTTATCAAGCACTATATTTTGCAATTTTGAATACTGACTTTGCATTCTGGAAAAGTTCTGTGCATGGGTAACATTTTGATTTAATTTTGCTGTTGGGTCGTTAACGGTGAATTTTACATATTGCTACAACACGTACTGGATTTAAAAGTATGTACTGTATTAGAGTCCATGTGTCATCTTTTCTGGCAAGTGACATTTTCAGAATCAATTCGTTCTGAATTCGAATACTTCTTCCGTTGAAAATATAGTAGTATACCAACAAAACCAACTACAGTCCTTATTTTAAAACACAGTCCTTTCAGCTATGTATTTTCACATTGTATCTTTTTTGCATTCCCTGAAAAGAGGACAAGGGTTGGAACGGGCCAAAATGAAATAATCAGATATGCGTCACACGCGTTTAACCGTCACCTGAAGTAAAAATGTTAAAGGGTCAGATATGCGAGCGCTGATACCATTTTAAACTTCAGTGGGTCTGTACTATTTACCTACTTACATGACACATGGTTATAGACAGCAGTGACACACAAATGTCGAAATCACTGACTACAGGGGCGATGGTCTCACAGATTACATGATACAATTTCAAAGTTTAAAGCAATTGTCTTCCAATATTGGGAGGTAGAGTTTCTTACCTCCATACTGAATCGAATGTAGTTTAGAGACTGTATACAGTAACTAATAGGAATACTCAAAAAGGAGAGCATTTTTACCTAAAAGAATGTTTAAGAATTTCTCAAAAAAGGACATTTCTAATGAAGTGGTGTCATTAATTACTAATCTAGTATAAAATGTATTAACAAAAACAGGACTTGTATGAGACACAGGGCACTCGCATTCAAGAGCTGATTTTTGGAGCAGGGTGTGGGAGAAACCCACAAATAAATAAGAGGAATAAAAACATTTGAAGAGGAATTTAAATTGACCTCTTCGCAAGCCACAGCCCATCTGGAGCAAGACTCATTACATGTTTTTCTTTATACTTAGTATTCAAAATGTGGGTTTCAGACGCCGCAAAGATTTGGGCCCGGAACACGGTCACCAGTTAAGAAAAAAGACACTGGACATAACAATAATTGATGCATGAGACCCTGAATGATACTTCTAAAATACACTGCAATGAAGTGAAAATATAAACCACTGTAACAGGGTACTAGTGTCCCACTGGGATCAAGAATCAATATTGGCACAAAAATGACACAACTTTTACCAAAACAAAGATACAACTCTGCATGCAAACTGTAATGAGTTTCTTTAATTAGCTCAAACTGACGTGAAAGCCAGTCTCTGTGTACCAATAAGGAAACAGCTGGAAAACTGGTTTTTGATAGTGCCTCTTGACCACTGAGCCACAGCATAGGAACACATTCAGCAAAACACAGACTAAAGGGTACATGTGATGTCTTCTTATCTTCCTGTAAATGAAAAATACCGAAGCCTACACAGTTCTGGGGATGTTTCTTTCTGACACAGTCTCTTATTTTTCATGGCTGGGATCCCACATTATGTGTAATAGAAACCCCCCACACATTTTCAAAGGAGAGTTGTAAAACCCTGACCTTGAGCCAGGTTTAAAGAGATGTACAGTCTCTTCTGTGCACATATTAACCTCTTCCCCTCTCTGCAAAATGTGCTGTTTAAACAAATGGCCTCCTTGCACTGCATTGTACCTGCACTGTCACTAAATAAATGATTAAAACAAATCATTTTGAGTGGAAACAAAAAAGTGCAAACTCTAATCATATATTAAGGGTTTCTCTTCCAAAAACAGAAATCAGCCCAGTAATACAGATCAAGACAGTAATTGCAGTAATATATCTCTTTACAGTATTAGTTGACTACTGGCACCAGCTACTCGACTAGCAAAATCACCTAGTTGTTGTAGGCTTCTATTTTGAAAATAGTTGACATGCTCAGTCCATGATGCTGGACAGCTGTTCAAACTAGCCCCACCCCTCAAATATTATTCATGAGCTACTATTACTTTTGAGCTAATGAGAAGTAGGCAGACTAGAATTCACATCTTCAGCACACTGCACTACAACTCCCAATTAACGATGGCCCAGCACTCTCTCACAGCAGGGAGGTGATCCATACAGCACTGCTGTTATGTCATTATCATTATACAGGGCACATAGTTATTCAGCCTCAAAAAGGAAACAAAAATATGAAATAAATGACAACTACATCAAATCAGTGGCGCTCAAAGTGTCAAAACTGTTTATTACAGTAGCCCATACAGCCAGAACAAGATGATGAAGAATCATCTAACAGACTCAATGCTGTGACAGAAAACTGACAGCTAAAACAAACAAGGTAGCAAAAATTAAGAATCTGATCCTTTACACAGCCGTGTTTATAATACAAAGAGCAGTAAGAAAAGCTTTCTCTAGATTCATTAAGAGAGTCAAATGTGGATTGTTGGATGTGCCATCAAAAACGATACTGTATCTTCAAATTTCATTTTTTTTTTTATACTGTCCCTTTATCTTTAGATTGTTTGCAAATGTTCCGAGTTGTTCTTGTTTCATTTACTCAAATACTGGTTTCTCTTTTAGGTTTTTTGATAAGTTAAGGAGCTGCTCTTCAGTTCTAGTTGTTTGGCTGAATAGATATATGTAATATAGGTTAGATCTGAGTCTTTATAGAAGTACCAGATTCTACCAAGTCAACGCCCAGGTTTAACCATGCACCAATAATACCTGAGGGGAAACTGCAAGAGCTTGTAACTCAGGCGTTTTTTTGTTAATGTTATAATGTTATAGCGCTACTTTGGATGCTACATTAAATTTATTATTTTGTGTTGTGTTTTCACACTGGACACTCAAATTTCTTACTTACAGAGATTCTGTAAAGCCATTTTTTTTAGTGGATCGACTTTCATTCTTGCGTTTTTCACCTACAAATGTGGTTTTTCATGATGTGCTTTTGCACTGCACACTGTCGCTTTAAAGTGTAATGTTTGTTTTGTGGAAATATGTGAAATGACAAAACAGTGGACATACTGCAGCAACGTTGAATTGTATTTCACGAATCAATAAATATGTTACCTGAACTTCTTCATTTTTTAACGTGACTGTGTGCTGTGCTCTACCTTTGAATTTTAAGCATGCCTAATTGTAGACGTAATCCATCTAACCAATATTAATATTGCCTGTAATTTCACCTCTGCCCCAAAACAAAACAAAAAACCCAAGAAAATGTCATTTGAAGGTACTAAACATTTGTCATTCTAAAGCATGTACAGTGGTCACCCCTATTTCTTAGCTAAAGCAATGCATTTTTCCTTCAAAACCATATTCATACTCTGTGTTATCTTAATGAAGAACGGAAACATCTTTCAAAAGTTTTGCTTTAGTCCAATGATTTTGTGTCCAGCTTAGTTATGGGGTCATCCAATTCTAGTCACTACTGTTGGTTTTTACAAAATGTAAGGTTTCCATGACAGCAGTTTTATTCTAAATTTGATGGTAAAATCAAGCTTAATTGTTGCTCTAATTCATTTATTAAAGTTGGAATGTATTTTGGAAAGACAATAAATATTCCTTGTCACAAGACACACTGTTCTTTCTCTAAATCATAACTAGCTGGTGATACACTCTTCTGCCACATTACATTTTAATATCTTTAAAACCTAAAAACCTAAACCTATTAAATTACTATTTCTTGGCTGATAAGCTACATTTTTCCCCCCAAAATCTTTTCAAAAGGTTTTGCTTTAGTTCAATGACTGTAAATTCAACACAATGACTGGTTTTTATTTTGCTTTTATGATGGTATTTTATTTATACATAGTATACCACCTATCCAAGAGCAGACTCCTATACGTACGTGAGGTCTGTGAGACACTGTAAATTTAAAACTTTGAAAGACAATTCAGTGTCCACAAAGCAACATCATATTTCTTCATCTTCTAAGACCTACTCCTTTCCATATTTCTCTCCAACAGAGCCAGGAAGCGTCACCACCCCCAGTTCATTGTCTGGTAATACGACAACATAAAACATTTCCTTTCTTCATTGAACCAAACCTCAAGCAGGGCAGCCGCAGGAGTCCTTGTAAGAGCTGCTTTCCTGTGGCTCTTTTAGTATTTTCAAACAGGCAGCCTTGGTTGAAACACAGCGTTCCCCTCATTAGAAAAATTCAAAAATTGTTTCATTATTTAACAGAGTACTCCCCTATCTCTGCCCATGTTTAAAACCAGCCATTCATTTTAGAGAGCTGTAAGTCATTTCCACAAAAGAAACAAGCGTGTTGACAGCTGCACTAACTTCACCAGCAATAAGAAAACATCGCTTTTGATTCACAAAAATCTGAAAGCCACATGAATCTAAGAGACATGTCTCACAAAATCTCAACTAGCACTGGAACCCCAGCTGTGTTCTTCAATAGTGCTGTCCCAGTTTTATCCTGGTTTTATTTCAATTAGCCATGAGAGCACAAAGGTTTCATATAACTGCTGAACTGCTTTTATCTGTAAAGCAGACATGATGTTGCCAAGACTCTATTTGCATAAGCAATCCAAATAATTTAAGAATGCGTACACAGGATATAGGTCGACAGTTACAAGGAGACAACTCTATTTAAAATAACAGGCTCTGGAATGCCCCAAATCTGTAGAGGAAAGCTTGAGAGGTGCATGCAACCATCCAGATCTGGAGACTGGAGAACCATGCTTTCAGCTCACAGCTATAAAGTAATTCTTCTATTTTAAACATAGTACAGGGCTTTTTCCTATTGAGGGTCCAGGACTCTCAACTAAAAAAAAACTGAAGGTCCCAATTTTGGGGGTCCCAATAAAGTACAAAGTGTAATGTTATGGTGTTTTGTCAATTTTATAACATGAAACAAACACTAAAAGCCACAAACAGAAAATGTTTTTGGTCTAAAATAACAAAGAAGAAAAAAGCACTGCAATAGAATCCACAAATGCAAAATTCCATAAAGATCAAAGGACAATCAACCATTCTACTCAACCAGGCATTCCCCACTGATCTTAATATTAAAGGAAATGTAGGATGGATGGGAAATGTAGTTCTGAGAGGTCCATGCAGGTACATGTGAATGTAAAAAGTTGTCAAAATGTAAAAAATAAAATAAAACACCACATACACCTTGCGTAAACAATTGCAGGAACACATGGGAACATGTAACACAATAAAATAAAAAGGTCGTTATGTACCCTTTAACACCAGATGCATTTCAGAATTTTTTAATATTTCAGATTTCAAACAATCAAAAATCTTAAACATTCCTTTATGAAGGCGCTGGTGT
This sequence comes from Acipenser oxyrinchus oxyrinchus, assembly GCA_030684275.1. Lineage (NCBI taxonomy): Eukaryota > Metazoa > Chordata > Actinopteri > Acipenseriformes > Acipenseridae > Acipenser > Acipenser oxyrinchus. The sequence continues at coordinate 30,042,624 of CM060253.1, read as the reverse complement.
ACTGAGCCCAAAACATTGGTCTCCTTAAAAACAAACACAATATAGAAAAGTTACATTTACAGTTTGTGCGCATGTATGTGTGTTAATCTTACTTTTAACATCTGTCATCAAGATTGTAGAAGCAGGAAAAGCTAAAACCAGATCTTGAGATAAAAGAGCATTAAAAAGAAAAGTTGATTTTCACTTTTTTTTCAGTTTGAAAACACAAGGTCATATCCTGACCAGATGCTGAAATAGTTCTGACAGATCAGCACTGGCAAAATGAATGTGAGGTTGAATCTGTAGGCTAGGCACTGTTTCAAAGCCTTCTGCAATGTCATTTGCGATTGCACTTGATTTGACACAGATACTGTGCAGAAGTTAAGCCCATCTGGTATGTATGCAGTTAACATGGATTTAAAGACTATTCCCTTTAGAGGTGTGTTGAGCGAATATTTAAATAAGCGAACATGAATACAATGATTGATTTTGATTAAATTGGGTAATCTGTTATATAATGCAGAAAAAACATAAATAAAACAAAAGGCAGCCGCACTACATACTAGATGATATTCTGTAATCTTATCTCTCCAGTACTGGTTTGTTTGTCTTACTCTGTTGATGGTCTCTACCTAAGTAGCAAGTGAACAGTAAAATACTTGGGAGCTCCCAAGTGGCGCATCCAGTAAAGGCGCTCTGCATGGAGTGCAGGATGCGCCCTATAGCCTGGAGGTTGCCGGTTCGAGTCCAGGCTATTCCACTGCCGACCGTGGACGAGAGTGCCCAGCGGGCAGCTCACCACGGGGGCGAACAGGGTGTCCTTGGCTTACCGCGCACCAGCGACCCCTGTAGACTGGCCGGGCGCCTGCGGGCTTGCCTGTAAGCTGCCCAGAGCTACGTTGTCCTCAACGCTGTAGCTCTGGATTGGCTGCATGGCGGGCCTGCAGAGTGAAAAGAAGCAGTTGGCTGACGGCACATGTTTCAGAGGACAGCGTGTGTTCGTCTTCGCCGCTCCCAAGTTAGCGCAGGGGTGGTAGCAGTGAGCTGAGCCTACAAATGCAATTGAATATTTCAAATTGGGAGAAAAAATGGGGTAAAATCAATTGGCAACTACTAAATAAAAATAAAAAATACAAAGTCTTTACTGTAGGTCTATTTTGAGCAGTACACAAATACTTAACCATTTCATAAGTCATTAACTTGTAATATGCAAAAATAACTCAAACAAATACTATTCACTTCAAATGAACACAAGTCTGTACTTTAGGTCTGTTTTGGCATTACAAAAATACTCAACCACAAGGGAGACAAATAGTCATAAGTTTTCTGACAGCACTTGTTTCTTGACAGAACTGTGCTCACTATTCACGGAGGCTGTTTAAATACGGGTATCACTGTTGTCACATGAACACACTTCAACATAAGCAAACATAACTAACACAAATTAGTTAAACAAAACAAGCACGCATTATGCCAGCGCTGCAATATAAGCTAATCATCTCCTCAACCCTAGCATGTCTGCTGTTTTTCTTTTCTTTTTTAAACTACAACTATACTTACATCAAAAAGTATAGTACTACTACTATTTATATAATCTTTTTTTAAGATAAAAAATTACATAATAAAACCTTAAGTCAGGACAGCGTTCAGTTCTAGTACGTCAGATGAATGTTCACTATTTAAGCCTTGCAAAACAAATACAATGTGTAACCCATACTGATCTTGGGCATCAGTCGACTCGTCAGTGTGACCACTGACAAGCAACCAGACTGTTTTACCAATTCCATAATCTCCTGCTTGTGATACTCGGCAACTTTAGGTAAGTATCCATGTCTCAGCTGGGCTGATGAAGGAATCACTCCACCACAAGAATTTACATAACTTTTGGTTGTCCTATTTTTCAAGCGGGATGTTTGCGAAAACTAACGCCTCTGTCAGTCAAAATTGAATGTGTTTCGTGCTTCACAGTTTTTAGTGGACTTTTGGAACATGAAATAATTTATTTGTATCTCTTAAGAATATTGTAGAGGGCTCCCGAGTGGCGCATCCAGTAAAGGCGCTCCGTGTGGAGTGCAGGATGCGTCCTATAGCCTGGAGATCGCAGGTTCGAATCCAGGCTATGTCATTGCCGACTGTGACCGAGGGTTCCGAGAGGGCAGCGCCATCCGGGTAGGGTGGGCTTAGGTCGGCAGGGCAATCCACGGTTCACTGCGTACCAGCGACCCCTGTGGCTGATAGGGCGCCTGTGGTTCTGCAGTGGAGCCATCAGATCTGTGTTGTCCTCCCGCACTATAGGTCTGGTGGCTTCGCTGTCGATCTGCAGTGCGAAAAATGACGGATTGGCAGGAACACATTTCGGAGGACGCATGTTTCAGCCTCTGTTCCCCGAGTCGCTGGGGGGTTGCAGCAGTGAACCGGGACAAAAATAATAATTGGGCATTCCAAACTGGGGAGAAAACCGGGGTAAAAACCACTTGCGACGAAAGTTAAAAAAAAAAGAATGTTGTAAAAAAAAAATCGCAGTATTTTGCTAAATTTCATGATTTCCAGGTAGTTTTTTTTTTTTCCTCTCCTTGCGTCTGGAGAAACGATGAGGGGGTTTACAAAACTCCAATAATAAATAAACAGACAAATTAGTATACAGCGTTAAACACTCCATTAACTAAAAATAGTGCTGTAGAGGATTACAAATCCAACAATGCTATGACTGTTCCAGCATTTTATAAACAAAAAAAAAAAAGATAACACATGATATTAAAAGTTTAATATTAGATTAATACTTGGTGTTAACACTTATAATAATGTAGCTTCTAGGGTTTTTTTTGTATTCAGAAGTTTAAAATGACAGGTGTGTAGCCTACTGTGCTTTATTGAATAACATTGTAAGAGAGAAATGTATAATTTATTTTCAGATTTCTAAATTAGAAAACCAAATCCACCGCTACGTGCTAAAATAAACACGCATTTCCTGTTGCCACCAGAATGAAAAAGTATAATATATGTGCCCAAAACAGCATTGTATTGCATTATATCGACTTCTCTTATAAATATTACTTCCCAAGACTCTTCCTCCTTGCTTGACTCCGCTCGACCTCTGTTCAGAAACACGGTCGGGTGCTTCTTTCTAGGTGTTGAAGTAAAGCAGTGGTGCTGTGATGATATTTAAATTTTGCCTTTACAGACGCTGCACTGAACATGTGAATCTTCACCAAGCGCTGCAGATACATTGCCATGTGCACCGCCATATTGAAATGCATGTATTTGTTAATGCGTAGAGTACTCAAGTACCAAAAAGATCGTCGATATATTAAAATAATCGCGAGCACTCGAGTAACTCGACTAATTATCCCTGCACTAATTCCCTTTGCATGGCCTGCTAAGCGACGTTTGAAAAGCTTTTATTAAGGCCTTCCAGTCAGTTACTCTACCACTGAATTGTGAAATTATATTAAAAGCACAGTGTTAAATCATCTCCTGTTGAAATGAAGAGGAGCACAATCCTTTAACCTCAATCCAGTTTTCAAAGCTACACAGTACTGTGCACGAATGTATAGCAACAGTCTGGCAGCATTCTCTCACCACCTTTTCCCTTTTGTAGTTCCAAGGACCTTTTCATTTCCTGTCTGTGTAACAAAACAAGATGTCATCATGCATGCACCCTGCTGTTCGCACTTGAAATCGCTGGATTGACCATCCACAGTATTCCCATTGAGGGGAATCGCATGCTGGAGTACAGTAGAGAGTGGAGGAGGAAGTCTTGCACAGTAAACACTCTATGATAAGCACTGTACAGTACAGAAGATCACGTGCCGTTTCAGAAACGGAAACGCGGAGGCAGCAGTTCAGATAAGCTGCGTACCTAACGCATTAAAAAAGCCAAAATACTCACAGCAATCTTGCTGGACAGCTTGTCTGCCTCCCCTAAAACTTCCACTAACAACTACATCTCCCAGAATACAATGTGTTCAGTTATTAGGAAACTGTACACGAGAAAAACCAGCCCAGCAAACAGTATCCAATCTCTGGCTAGCCCTATTGTCTTTGCAGCCAATCACAGTAACAGTAAGACAAATTTGAAGCTACACAGGTTGAAGAGTAAACACCCAAGTCCTGCTACAAATCTGACTGGAACCATCGTCAGAGGCATGTTCTGCGTGCTGTGGGTGTGCACACATATTTAAAACACATTTTAAATATTAGCCAACGCCAATTGGTTTGCTCCACTTAATTTATATTAAAATACCCACTTATATTCAATGCCTATCAATAAAATGTACCTATATTTACTGTTACATGGATAGAATCTGTGTTCTATAGAGTTCAGTATCTAGTAAGTTAAATATTAACTACATTTTAAATGATCAATTTCATTCAGTTATTTCACTGACCCACCTGTCTGTCTGTCTGTCTGTGATCCAGGGCAGGGTGACAGGATTGTAAATAAATAAATTGTGCAGATTGAAGAAATCTGACTATATAGATTCAAAATGAATTGTTATGTAATGAATATTTGACATTATTCAATAACGTTAAAAAAATGAATAAATAAACGATCAGTGATGTTAAACGCAATTTTGGAGTGACGATCAGCTTGAACTATAGCGGTTCTGCATGTTGTGGTAAGTAAATCAATTTCTTTTTATTATTATTATTATTATTATTATTATTATTATTATTATTATTATTATTAATATGTTTTAAGCAGGGATTTCTGCACTGTGTGTTTCATAGATAGTGAAGGTTAGGTGGTACAGTATTACCAAGATGCAATGTGTGATGCTGCAGCTGTCAATGAATAAAAAAAGCCGGTTTTCATAAAATCGTGTCTAGTTTATATACTGTAGATTACATTCCAAAGTACTGTAATTTGCTGAGAAATAAATAATAATAATCTGTTTGGAATAAATATTTTAGTAACACCCCTGTAGTATGTTAAACTTGTTTTAGGCTTGTTGCAAATGTTGTGTGTTTTTTTTTTTTTTTCTCATGACGCTACCAAGGCATAATTACCGCTCGCATTCATTTGTTGTGCACAAGCTTTTACTTAACAGCAATGATATTAAAATAATCACGTCCGGGGGAGGAATGGAGTAAAATGTATCGTGGTGGTACAATCATCGATATTTATTCGAATGATTATATTTTGTGTGCCCAATTAATCAATTGCTATTTTGAGGCTTAATTGACAGGCCTAATCTAAAACATACTTTTAGTTTACACTCCTAGCCTCCTACACAAGCTTCAGAGTACATTTCACTCTAACCTTGCGCTTGTTATGGGATTCTGAGGACCCATCGTATGGGCCTATACTGTTTTTTTTTGTTCGTTTTTTTTTTTTTTTTTTTCTTTACACACCGGTAGATGTTGTTTGTTATAACACTGTCAATAATGGAGGTTTTGGACATGTCATGAATGACCATTTAGTTTTTCAGGGTTTTTTTGCTAAAATAAACCATTAATAAAACAACTTTCCTGCCAAAACATTGTAAGTTCACTTCCTGTACATGTAATAAGGCCTCAGCCGCACGCTATGCTGCACATACTGCAGATCCTATGACTTGTAACACAGGAAGTGAATGAGAAAAACAGATTCCATCAAACTCAAAGCATGATGGCAGGATAACATTGATGACATGAAAATAAAGTAATGGAAACAAAATGATGCACAGTGACAAAAAAAAAAAATGTAAGAAAACACCAGCTTCACACTCCCATTTGCTTGGCATGCTTTTGCTTTACGAACAGCGGAAAACTTGCGAGCTGGGCCTCTTCTACATTAAGCACCCTGGTCAAGGCAAACAATCAGAATTTCATGAATTTTGTAGGCAACAAACCAGTTACAAGAAACAGAAGAGTTTGATTATTTACTAAATAATCTATTGCAAGTTTTCCAAACAAACAGTAATGAAAAGCAAATGTGCTCAGAGAGGTTGTTGCGCAAAAAAATGTGCTTAAGCAAATAACAATACAGCAAGCTGGAGAGTTTACCAAGCTGAGTAAGATTATAGGTTTTATAGTCTGCAATTCAGTAAACAAAGGAATTGTATGAAAGTCGTGAAACAATTAGGGAACTCAGAAATTATACGTTGTATTAAAAAGCTTTATAAATTGGGTTCTTTATGCTTTTAGTTTCTGGTTCCTCTTAATGTGTTTTGGGGAATCACAGCAATTGAAAAACCAGTTAAAGCACCATGGAACTCACACATGTTATGCTTTTAGTAAGTGACTTAAACTTAACAAAAATCTTTTCTGTTCCCACATTGTAGTACAATTTGTATTTACTGACTACGAATTGTATAGTATGAATTACCCTTATAAAAGTTTATCATAGTAGCAGCATAGCAAAGTGTAATATACACTACCGTTCAAAAGTTTGGGGTCACTTAGAAATTTCCTTGTTTTCCATGAAAACATACATGAAATGAGTTTGAATAGGAAATATAGCAAAATGAATAGGAAATATAGTCATTGACAAGGTTAGAAATAATGATTTTTAATTGAAATAATAATTGTGTCCTTCAAACTTTGCTTTTGGCCAAAGAATCCTCCATTTGCAGCAATTACAGCCTTGCAGACCTTTGGCATTCTAGTTGTCAATTTGTTGAGGTAATCTGAAAAGATTTCACCCCATGCTTCCTGAAGCACCTCCCACAAGTTGGATTGGCTTGATGGGCACTTCTTAAGTACCATACGGTCAAGCTGCTCCCACAACAGCTCAATAGGGTTGAGATCCGGTGACTGTGCTGGCCACTCCATTATAGACAGAATACCAGCTGACTGCTTCTTCCCTAAATAGTTCTTGCATAGTTTGGAGCTGTGCTTTGGGTCATTGTCCTGTCCATTGTCCTGTCATTGTCCTGTTGTAGGAGGAAATTGGCTCCAATCAAGCGCCGTCCACAGGGTATGGCATGGCGTTGCAAAATGGAGTGATAGCCTTCCTTCTTCAAGATCCCTTTTACCCTGTACAAATCTCCCACTTTGCCACCACCAAAGCACCCCCAGACCATCACATTGCCTCCACCATGCTTGACAGATGGCGTCAAGCACTCCTCCAGCATCTTTTCATTTGGTCTGCGTCACACGAATGTTCTTCTTTGTGATCCGAACACCTCAAACTTAGATTTGTCTGTCCATAACACTTTTTTCCAATCTTCCTCTGTCCAGTGTCTGTGTTCTTTTGCCCATCTTAATCTTTTCTTTTTATTGGCCAGTCTGAGATATGGCTTTTTCTTTGCAACTCTGCCTAGAAGGCCAGCATCCCGGAGTCGCCTCTTCACTGTCGACGTTCAGACTGGTGTTTTGCGGATACTATTTAATGAAGCTGCCAGTTGAGGACCTGTGAGGTGTCTGTTTCTCAAACTAGACACTCTAATGTATTTGTCCTCTTGCTCAGTTGTGCACCGGGGCCTCCCACTCCTCTTTCTATTCTGGTTAGAGCCAGTTTGCTCTGTTCTGTGAAGGGAGTAGTACACAGCGTTGTACGAGATCTTCAGTTTCTTGGCAATTTCTCACATGGAATAGCCTTCATTTCTCAGAACAAGAATAGACTGACGAGTTTCAGAAGAAAGTTCTTCGTTTCTGGCCATTTTGAGCCTGTAATCGAACCCACAATTGCTGAATCTCCAGATACTCAACTAGTCTAAAGAAGGCCAGTTTTATTGCTTCTTTAATCAGCACAACAGTTTTCAGCTGTGCTAACATAATTGCAAAAGGGTTTTCTAATGATCAATTAGCCTTTTAAAATGATAAACTTGGATTAGCAAACACAAAGTGCCATTGGAACACAGGACTGATGGTTGCTGATAATGGGCCTCTGTACGCCTATGTAGATATTCCATTACAAATCAGCCGTTTCCAGCTACAATAGTCATTTACAACATTAACAATGTCTACACTGTATTTCTGATCAATTTGATGTTATTTTAATGGACAAAAAATTTGCTTTTCTTTCGAAAACAAGGAAATTTCTAAGTGACCCCAAACTTTTGAACGGTAGTGTATATAGGTAAGCATTGTAAAATCCAGAGAGGTGTGGTAATGCATATTAAAAAGCATGGTAAAGTGTTATTCTCCAGTCCCTAACTCACATGTAACAAATCATGTGCCACTGGGTTGGCACTGTGCAATGTGTATGAGCTACAGAAACTGCAGCATGCTGGTGAACTCAATTAAAAGTGTATCTTTCTTTACATGAGATATCATATCGTAACAGAGGTATGTATCTTTTCTATCCTGGTACAAGACCAAAAGCACAACACTGCTCATTGCAGTTCACCAAATGGTTCTTGAATGAGTAAGTGTTTTATTTTTATAGTTGTCATGGATACATACTGTACTCTCCCTATCTCATTTCATTCTTGTCTTGTAACACAATTGTCCATCATTAAATTGCCATTTCTTTTTATTATGCACCACACAAGTAGCCAATCAGGCCCATCACATGTTGTGATACCTGCATATCGCAATACATATCGTCTCGTGACATCGTCACTCCCCTAAAGCCCAGCATACACGAGGAAACATGTTTCCTTGACAATTTTTGAAACATTATCGGGAAACTTTTTCAAGCAGCACGTGGTCATTCCTGCTGCACACTTCAAAATGAATGAAAGCCTTATTGCACTGAGTGGTGCTACACTTATAATTGCATTAAACTTTAACAGAAGGTGCGGCTGGTTGAAAAAGACGGGTTTTAATAACCAAACGTAAACTAACAGCACCGGGCTCATCAGCCCCTGCCTAAAGTTTTTCAAACTTTATTTCACTTAATTGCCTTAAAATCCCTGTTTTCATCATCGTGTCTGTTAAATAGCTGTAAACACTAATCTGGAGCAAGTTCTTTGAGAAGTCCTCACATAAATATTAATGCATTTATTTATTATTATTTGTTTATTTAGCAGACGCCTTTATCCAAGGCGACTTACAGAGACTAGGGTGTGTGAACTATGCATCAGCTGCAGAGTCACTTACAATTACATCTCACCCGAAAGACGGAGCACAAGGAGGTTAAGTGACTTGCTCAGGGTCACACAATGAGTCAGTGGCTGAGGTGGGATTTGAACCGGGGACCTCTTGGTTACAAGCCCGTTTCTTTAACCACTGGACCACACAGCCTCCTATATGCATGCTCCTGTCATCTGGCGAACACCAGTAGTACTATCTTATTTTGCTATGTTAATTCTTATGAATGTTTCAGTTAAATGTGTGACAGGAAAATACAGCACAAATTAAATGTATCATTATTTTAAATATTTAAAATAAACTACACTTATGTTACTACAATGTAAACATTGCACTAATGTAGGCATCCGTAGACTGCAGAAGTCTGTAGACGTCGCCACCTTGCAGTCACATGACCGATGAACTCACACTCACAGAGTCTCTCCTGATTGGCCAGCATACCCGTGGAAACATTGCTTCTGGAAACATGTTTCCTTGTGTATGCTGGGCTTAATACACATAAGCAATCTTGTGTACATACTGTTAATCAGCATTTACATCAGGACTTGTTTTCTTCCATTTAAAATCACTGGAGACGAACGGATTTCAAAGCCCCAAAGTATATCATCACATGGCAAACACTGTGGTGTTCAAAAAAGTAAACATTTTTTGTGTGTGGTATGCTACTTCAGGACTTCATGCGAAAGTCTTTTTTTTTTTTTTTTGTTATGATCTAAGAAAACAAACACTAACTGAATTACTGTAAAGCAGAGCATTGCCAGTATTATGTTTCCACTGCCGTTTAGCAATTTTCATATGGTAAACATTAAGGATCATATTTACAGTTCATTGAACTAATTCAAAAGGTTGCTTATTTACTTTTGTGACACATAAAAAAAAAACACTTATGTCATCATTTCCCCCTTATTTGCAATACTTTCTGGACCACAGTGCTCCAATTCAAAACTACTGTAGAAGTGTGTGGGGATGCCGTTGTAGTGATACAGATTTTTCCCATTGTAAATGCTCCGGCTAAAGGAACAGGAACTTCGCTTAAAAGAACACCTTTTTGGCACCAACAGTGATTCGTTCACTGATCGAGTACTGTTTTGTAACATGATAACTCATCATCAAACTTAAATTCAAATGGTTTATTCAATCTTTACAAATGTGACTTGTCATCGCGAGAGTGTCTTGAGGGAGACTGATTGGTTTATTCAATCTTTCCACAACTGCCGTCATATCACTGGCTCGTTTTGTATTCTGATTTCCATGTGCATCTCGTTGCTACAAAATGGCATGCAAACAAACAGCAAAATGTGCTGCTGTTTCTCTTGCTACAGAAAGAGTTGGAAATGACTCAATCTCCTGCAAAAAACCTGAATCAGACACAAGTCACCGAGCAATTTGGTGTTTTCCGTTCTGGTGAGTTGCTTCACCATTCACCAAATAATGTTGTGCATGTCTTGAATATTGCTCGTGTACAGGTATTCATAATTAATCTAGAGCTGCTACTGCATTTTTTAACGTGTGTAGGGGTGCTATGTTAATTTTGTTTGATAGTTAGTTTATTAACATTAGTTCATTTTATTATTATACTTTATTAACACACACTTGTTTATTGCTTTAATCGTAATTATTCTGTTCAAATGATATGTTGATGCACATGCGTCATTACAAGTAATAAATATGTATTCATTGATTGATTGATTGATTGATTGACTGATTGATTGATTGATTGATTCATTCATATTGTGTCTCACGGTCAACTCCGTCTTAAAGAACACTTTGGCTAAGAGAACACTTTGCTTGCTTCCCGAGGGGTGTTCTCTTAGCCGGAGACGATGGTATTTATACTTTCATGTTTTAAAGTGTAGTTATCCATTGATTAAAATGGGTGGTGCTTGTTTCGTTAATAACAGTGAATCAAAACAATCGAATCACCCCTAATTTCAGGATTGTTATTACGTTGTTAAAATCAGTAATGCCAGTATGCCATCATAAGAGTACAGAACACTTTTAATATATAGAAGTGGGCAAGGCCTGCACTGCTGTCTAATATAACTTTGACATGGATAATTGAGCTGGACAGTAACTACATGTCTCTAAATAACCCTTGGTTTTAGGGACGTTCAGTGGTGAATATGTAGTTGGAGGAGGAGGGTGAGTTTACACAATTCCAACTGTTCAAAGTTTAATCCAAGAGAATGCTTATAAACACTTTAAAAAAAAAGAGTCATCAAAACAGCCTTTTAAAGACTTGAACAGAGCACAAGATTCCAGTCAGAGGGCTGTCTAGTTGAGTTCAGTACAAGTTGTAATGCTATTGTTTTGGATGCTTTCCATGTCTGGCAACAGAAATTGTCACAGAAAAGCAAGTGGGCAGTCAAACTTGCGGCAATACCAAAGCAGTCATCACTAGATCAGTTGACAACTTATGAGTCGCAATCTGTAGCAACACCCTTGCAGGCTAAAAAGATACAGTAAATGCTGCAAAGTCAGCCCTCACTGCTTCCTGCCTTCTGCATCTGACTAGATTACTTCTATCAACATATGATTCAGTGATTCAAGCCTGAAGTAAAGAAATACTATACAACAAATCAAACAAAGCAAATTAGGAATGACATATCGTTTTAAGCAAGGCAACCAAATATAAACTGCCATGAGCGCCATGTGTTGACACTTCCAGCAGTTTCTCATTCAGTGCTGTAGCTTCACAGATTGCACTAATTACTGGAGAAATAAAAGACCATCCAGAGAGGGCAGACTCAACCCTGTTTAAAATGCAGATGTTAACAGCAATTAAGAAGATGCTCTCCAGAAAGCAGCCTAAGGCTAAGTGTGAATTTTCTCATATAAAAATAATAAATAAATAAATAAAAAGTGTGGAGGCCAGTTAAAAACAGTATACAGTAGTTTTACACCAGGGAGGTACAGAACATGGAACATTTTACAACATAAAATGAAATGATAAAACTGTAGAAAATTAAAATGCCAATGTTAATTAAGCAGGACTGGAGTTGAATGGAACTGAATATTCGCAATAAACAATATAACACACGGTATATGAATGCAATATAAAAACACTTTTTGTGGTGTTTAGATAACGAAACTGAAAAAAGTAATAACAGCGTTTTTTCCAATCCGTTTCTCATTTAACCTCCTATTTCGCATCCAAACAGTGATACAGTATCTGCCGGCAGCCCTTTTGATGTACCATTAGCTTTTTACCAGTTCATGCTTCGGGGTCGCACAGAAGGCCAGTGTGTTTTGACAAACTGGAAGCTTGTTGTCTCAGATGACCAGGTCTCCCACCACTTCAAGGCTGAGTGCATTGCTCAAATGCCACAGCTACTGTAGCACACCAATTAATGAGACTGTTTCACTGTCGCACAGTCCCAGGCGATGCCCTGGCAGCTGGGGAGGACAGATTCCTGAGAACAGCTTAAAGTGGTTGAAACGGAGCCAAAAATAACCCCTGTCCAGTGCTTTAAATGCCTATGGAGAAAGTGGGAGGTCTTACAATTTCCTGTGGCCGAGGACAAGACTGCTCAGCAATAACCACTTAAAGCCACAGCTTAAGGCAGTATACTTCTGTAGAACTAACGGTGTACACAGACGTATGTGGGCAACACAGAACTGTAATAATACATTTATAATACAATTTGCAGATTCTTTCCTTGCGAGACTCTCTTCAAAAGGCATGTGTTGCTTCAGTGTTTTATTTAATGAGATTCCCAGTACAGACGATGAATGGAAAAACTGACATGTCATTTTTCTTCCAAATTGATTAAACGTTGCACAGTTACAGTACATTATATTAAAGTCGAATTGGAAAACACTCCCCGTATACAATCCAGTATACTCTCGCTTATCCAAACCAGTTGGGACTAGACCCCGTTGAGTCCAGTTATTTGTCTCAGTGCTAATTATAATCTGTGCCATACAAAAAAAAAACATTTATGGTTGTGATACTTATAGTATCAGTAAAAATCATCAATACCCTTTGAAAAATACAATACAGACAGAGCTGTAAATGTTTTATCTGCTTGTCAGAAAATGATAAGAAATGCAGATTTACAACTGCTATCAACTTGCACTTCATTATGTTAGTGTAATTTTGGATTAGAGGTCAACTCAGGGTATTGGGGTGTGGATAGGCGAGACTCTAAAATGAACATTGAGCTTGCAATTCAGATATACTGTAATCAGGGTTGCCAATTACCTTTACAAAAACCCGCCCAATCAGGAGCGTAAGTTGTGACATCACAATCACCTCTGATGTTGTTCCCCATTGTAAAGAATAGCAACTGCACTATTTGCAATTGTAACTTTTTTTATTGTGTTATATGAGCTTAATTACTAAACATTCACATGAAATACAAATAAATCAATCATTCCTTTTCTTTAAGTAAAACCCTTGATAACAAATTATCATTTGCAATAATGCCGTGTTACCAGACTGTGCCTACGTTTGTAGCCCAAAGTCATACGCTACCCATAATGGAATGTATGTCATATCCACAGATATTGATGCATGTTATTGTTACACTCTTTAGCAACAGTGATGTAAACACTAAGGGGTTGTGTATCACATAGTTTAGTATTTTGCTTTAAAAAATCGTTAAGACTTTAACACTTTGCGTTCCTATGTCGGACCAATTTTTCCTTTCTGGTCCTCAAAAAGACGTAAAGCACAGGTCTCTAGTCGTTTTTTCTCAGGAAAAAGCAGAAACCCATTCAATGGCCGAGTGAGACCGATAGGAGCCGAAAGAAGCCCGAAAAAAAGGGCCGGTTCTGAGCAATACACATAGCCCCGGCACCACAGAGATAACACGGCCATAAACAAACAAGATAGCTGCTTCTGCATCCAGCGCTCAAAGAATATCACAAGCTTTTTGAGATGTTATAGTAATAAAATAATGTCTTGGATCGCCTTATTGAGGAGTTTGGTGATAAAACGAGCGATCAGGAGATGATTTATCAGTATGCACGACTATGAAGTGGTATGTGAAATATACAGCGAACAAGGGGTGGGGCGGGGCTGGAGATGCAGTACTGTGTGTTCTGTTGATATGCAGTGCCTTTGAAACCTGTTTTACTGTGAAAAAAAACACTTTTAAAACAGCTCGTGTAAAATAAACTGCGTGTGTGAAAATAAATTGGACCTGACGCGCCTGAGATGCGCTGAATAAATGGACCGCTAAGGGTTAAAACTATTCAAAATATATCCAAATGTAATATCCACACAAAAATTAAGCACCCGCCCAAAGCCATTGTTTCACGTACAATAAAAAAAAATACCAGCCCAATCTGACAACACTGACTGACCCTACAGTAAATGTGTATAGCACCTTATACAGTGCTCCCTCGTTCTAAGGCTTCTCTTTATGCTGTAACCCATGGAACAGGTTATAAGGTGGTATGTTCATGGCTCCCACTTGTGTTCTCGTTATAAGGCGCAACACAAATGCACGGCCTCCTACTTATGGCTCCTGACTACAGCGTTATAAAAAGGAAATTTAAAAAAAAAAAGGATTTTAAATGCTACTGTAAGTACTTATGGACTAAAACCAGTCATCATAACAGCCACTTGCAGAGTCAGTGAGTGAGTAATAATAAAAAAATATTTAATATATTAAATTTATATATATTATATATATATATATATATATATATATATATATATATATATATATATATATATATATATATATATATATATATATAATTTAATGACAGCAGAGATTTTGCATGATCAGAGTCTGTGCTTCATTTCATAAACCAGGGTACAATATTGAGGGTGAGAAATTGGAAGTGTTCTCGCTTTCTTGCGAATACCTTGCTCATTTAGGCCAAAAATGACACCTTGGTGCCCATAAGCATACAGTGCCTTCAGACAGTGATATTATTGCTGATGTTACTGTAACATACGCACAGGTGTTTGTATCTTGTGTCTGCCTAATTAACAGTTATTCTGCTGCACACATTTTAATAAGGGTCAGTTCATGTCAAATCAATCACTTCAGGAAGGTTTCTGACCTGACCTCTTCCAACTGTTTGGCAGGGATGTTTGTGCCATAGAGATATAAGATTTCCCCAAGTTTCAAGTCTCTAGTTCAAACATTTTATGTGAGAGGACACCAAATATTTGACCCGAAATGGCTCCCAGATCAAACCAATGACAAACGACCATGTGACAGAGATCGAATGATTCTTGGTGTTAGATCTCCTTCCCGACCTGCGAGGGTGCCAAGTAAAGGGAACAGAGTACCATGGGCTAGATGGCCTGACAGTTAATTCCCAGGGTTAGGTGGAAGTCAGCCAACTAGAAAGGGGACTGAGCTACAGTAATCATTGTCCCAGAAGGTTAACGGTGTGGCATCCGCGAATTGGAGGAGCAGGTGCGCTCGTTAACCAAGGGGTCATGGTTGATAGTATATAAAGGGGACGTAGTGAGGTGATCTGTTCTTTTGTGAATGGTTCAATTGCGTGACCAAAAGGAGAGCTTGCGTTGAGAACCGTGAGTGTTTTGTTTGTCTGTCGTTAATAATAATACTGTTTGCTGTTATTGAGACAGCTAACATGATCCGTAGCTATCGCCAACGGCCAGCACTAAACCCGGATCAACATCATGGCACTTTGTTTGCACTAAAGAACTGTATTCACCACGAGTACTCCAAATATGCAATTTTTTTATATTTAACGTCAAACAGAATTTTGACCTTTGAACTCAATTGGCCTGTCTGCCCTAACATGGACAACCAAAATCAAGGTTTCATACTGAAGTTCACACCATCCTCCAAGTTTGTACCAAAAATCAGCCTGTGATCTTGATGGGGTCAGGAGGTATTCACTCATTACATTGTGCCACTGTAGTTTCATGGATGATAAATTTATGAATGACTGGAAAGGAAAAACAACTTGGAGAAGGAGAGGGTAGGGGGTTCAGCCAGTCTGTAATAACATGTATAGGATACCTCTGATGCCTACCAACAGCACAGTGTGCTGATGCTGCATCGTGTGTTGACTAATGGGATGGAAAACTGGTGTAAAATGTCATTATACTCGTATGTAATGGAACATATAACTCAATGTGACGCAGATTCAAGAATTCAAGAATTCATAGCAATGACCTGCTGATTGTCTTCTTTTCCTTCCAGAAGGCTTGCTCCATAGGGAGTTTCATTGAAGATACTTGTGAGTCAAGTAGCAGTGGACAGTTGTGTGAACTTCTACCAAGTAAACAGCAGCTGATTGAGCTACAAGTGAGGGGTTTTCTGGAGCCGAAGTTAACCACCGAAAAAAGTTCCTCAACAATTATGCCAGCCTCCAAAAAAAGTGTGACCCAAAAAACACACACCCTACCAAATGTATCACCCATAAAACTACAATGACACAATGTAATCTGGTCCCATCAATATCCTAGGCAGATTTTTGGCATATCTGGATAGAGTACAAAAGAGAGCTTTCCAGCAATAGTTTACTTTGAGCTGTAGCATTAACAATACAAATGTCATTGATACTTTTATGTCATTGGTCTGATCTGGGAGCCATTTTGGGTCAAATATTTCCTCTCACATAAAAAACATTTTACCTAGATACGTGAAACTTGGAGAAATCTTATATCTCTATGGCAACAACATCCCTGCCAAACAGCATCAAAATCCATGAAGCTTCGGTTTCGAGGGCGATTGACCTGACATGGACGGACCCATAAGTTAATGCTTTGACCATTTATTTTATTTATTTATTTCACTTTGTGCCCACAGAGACAGCACAGGCACATCTCAATAGTGCAGCACAAATACAAAGAGAGACCTAAGTAGACCATACTCAATAATAAACAATACAACAATTGTACATCCAAGCAATATCAATAAAAACACACATATACAGTATTGTATTTGTAAAAACAACAAGGTGTGAGCTCCTAACACACTTGTACTGCACATTCCTTTGGTTTTGCTTTCTAAAGGCTCAAGTATGTTTAAGAGAAAAACAAAAGGGGATTTGCCAGCCATGTAAATTGGACATTAAATACATTTACTTGCATTCTTTTCATCAGCTTGACTGTGCAGAGCTACAATACTACAGCTAGTTAAAGGTTTCCAGTAATACAAGATACAGTAACTAAAACAGAGAGAGCTGCAGCTACAATAATCTCTTTAGAGCTGTAAAGTACTGAAACTATATAGAGCGTCAATACACCACCCACTCGATATATCGCGGGTGTCGGGGTCCAATATAAATCCGCTATATATCGAGGGCCGCGATATAGCGAGAGAGACCCGTAGAAAAACAAATAGGCTAACAAATAAATACTGTCCGACCACTCCCTAGTTCTATCTGGGGTGTCGGGGTCCAGTATAAATCCTCTACGCAACCTGCTTTTTCTCATTTTTCGTATAAAAAGCAGCACACCATTTTAATTCGTACTGTGGAGGGTAATTGCTTCTTATCAACTTAAGTCTCCAATTAATTTCATGAGTCTTCCTCTCCTTTCTCAAATGCACAAACCCGCTACATTGAAAGCATCCCATTCCCATTACAAAGGAGGCTTGTTGCTAGGGAGCCGACATCACTGCCCTGTGACTTTTACTAGTGCATTGCTTAAAAAACCGCTTCAGCAAGTAGATATTTAATTTGCTTTGTGTTATTGTGTAATGCGTGTGTATATGATAACAGTATGATATTAATGCTTTGTTTTTAATTGTTTTGTATATTTTAGTTTGTGATGTGCAGTACAAAATAAAACTAACAGTAATTCTAAGTGAAATTGCCTATGTATATTGCAACTAAGGCATGCACAGTTAGACTGTAAAAATGGGGAGCCATCTCCAGGGCCGCGATATATCCGAATCCGCAGTATAGCGAGGGGCGATATAATGAGGGGTGGGTGTAGTTGCAATTGAGGATTTCCTGTGTGTCCTCTATTATATGTATTTTTTAACATTTAAATGTGTGCATAATAGCTCTCTCTCACCACAATCAAATCTCTCCCAAATGTTAAGATTCTGATAACAAATTTTAAAACCCTGATAAAGCTCAATTACTATGAATTGATTGCGCTCCCTTCTAGCATAGTGATCTGTGTGATCTTTATGTGCGGCAGAATCCAATTTATAAAGGTGGCACCAAGTACGGATACAACAGCAATTGCTTTGCAATTTAGAGGTTTCTTATATTGCCTCTTAAATTTTACACTTGCGTTCATCTGTGTGGTTTTATAATCTGGAAGCACTTTTACTATACCTTGATACGTGATAGTTAAGAGTAAAACAGACAACTTCTGTAGGAACAATTGCTAAAAATATAGCTGACAGATAGGAAAGGAAAGTGCAAGTATCCAAGACCCAATTAAGGTGCGACTGCCGTCTATTTCAATCACAAATACACATGATCGGACACAGTATATGATAAAATATACAAAACCCAAATATGACTCACACTAAGAATAGTCTTGTATTTTGATCAAGAGCAAAAATAATAAAAGATGGTTGGATGAATTAGAAAAAAAAATGAAAATAATAATGAAAAAGAAAATGTCTTTTACAGAAAGTCCACAACTGTTCTGTAGATCCTCTTTATAGTCAGGTGGTTTCCAACAAACAAGAAGAAATCCCTGAAGTGAAATCAACACAGTCACGGTTTACTTCTAGTACCTTAATCGTTGGTCTTCAGTTTGTCATTCGAGAAGCCCGTACCTATTATCTTAACACTTTAAGCATGCAAAGATGTTTCCAATAATCACAAAGTAAAAGCCTAAAGAAACCATTTAGGCCTATATTACTACTAGATTTATTCAGTAAGTGACTTTTATTGGTACACCAGTAGCAGAGAACAAACTACATTTTCATTTGTGAACTTTTATCACACACAATCTCTACCTTTCTTTTTTTTTTTTTTTTTAAAGGTACAGCCCAGGCTACTACAGCATGTCAGTTTTCACACACTGCCCTGTCAATGTAGCTCAACTGTGACTTACACAGTATGGGACCACCTTCTAAAGAGTGAATCACCAGATTCAGAAGATGTAGTCTCAGCACCCCCGTCTACTGGAATCGTCTATGTGTGGTGGTTGTGTGATTTGAACAATTGCTTGGACTAAGCGGAGACCATCAATCTCATTTCAACCTGGAATCAAACCAAGGCCTGCAGCAGTGAGAGGACTGAAAGGCTGATGAATGAACTTGCCATGCCACCTTGCCCCTGCAATCCTACTGCATACACAGTTAAAAAATATATAGAGTACACAAATACACATATCCTTTTAATTCACAAATCCGCAGTCACACACAGTAACAAACGTTTGACCTCCAGCTCTAGGAAGAATACTTAACATAATACAAATTACAAAAACCTTTAGACTGTTTAATATGTAACGGTTTAGCAATTTTTTAAAGCTACTTCATCGGGTGGCTGGCAGTTGGTTTGTAAAGCTATAAATTGACTTAATTATTTTTAATACAACTTTGAAATTATTCCACAGCACTGCACTCTTACTAAACTGCTACCTTCTTCGAATTCTGACTCGACTCTCCACTGAGTACCCTCAGTCTCTCACAACTCAGGCTGCTGTGAGACCGACAGCGCAGCACCCACAAAACTAAATGAGTTCTCTTTATCCATGGCCATATAGGAAACCAAAACGTATTAAACAAGTGACCTCTCTGTTTAGAAATAAATCCTTGAACCCATTCTACCTGTTTAGAATAACATGACTTTCAGCTTGTGTATCAGTACAAATATCCACCGAAATTATACCGTATTTTACCTTTCTAAACAGCTGAGAATCTGAAGATTACAATACCCTACGATTACCTAGTTTTAATGTAAAATATAAGTTTTAAAATGTACTCATTTTTTTTTTCTTTAGAATCTTTTTAGTTTAATTATTTGTTTTGCCGTGTGTCACGCACAAAAAATAGATGGGCTCAGTTTTAGCAAGTATGTTTGGACCGAATTACATTTTCTTTATTCGATTTCATGAAGCAAAAATTATTATTAAAATCACTAATTGATTGTGTTCATTGTTTAATAAAAGCAAAATCTTTCAAGTTATATTCTACTTTTGTGTCTGTTCGACAGGGAGGGGGCAAGTAGATTTTTTTGTCCCTTGGACAAGAAGATTTTTATTCAAAAATTGCGCACCCCTGGTTAATAGAATTGTGCAACCAGTTCTACGTGGGATTGTTCTACCATTCAGAGAAGTGCACACATTTCAGAATTACTTCTTGGCTGGGTTACACCTGAACAGGAATTGAACCCACAGCCTCCCAATGCATAGGCACCTGGGCTAACCGCTGCCCTGTTAAGTTGCTAGGATTTAGTTACACTTTTTGGTTTGCTTAATTTCCTGAACCAGTGTTTAAATTCCAAACCTAATGCTTGCTTGTTTGTGTGATGTGTTAGCTTTGAGACTTTGCGTTTGGCTGGCAAGTGAAACTCAGTTGTAGTTGCAGTGTAAAATGATCAGGGCCGTTGAAGCTTGGGCTTGACTGATAAGCTGGAACTTGAGGCTGTGTGCCAAGTGATTCACACAGTGGGCCTCAGACTTTGTAATAGATAGAAATGTACCTTCAAGCTGCTACAGGAACACGCTGCTTGTGCGGAAACAAAATAAAAATGGTCATAAGTGTCAAGCTAGATATTAAAATGAAAACAGAGAACATTTTCTATTGAAGCAATAATGCCTGTCGATGAAGGCTCTACTGTGTAGTAGTTGACCGCAATGGGAGTTATGCGTATACAGCCGAAGGGGAAGGTGCTAACGTAAGTCAAGGTCAACTACCACATGGTAAAGCCTTCATTGAGAGGGCACTATCGCTATTAGAAAACACATTTTCTCATTATTTTCTTTAAAACCTAGATGTACCTCATCTTTTACTTGTCAGAGTTGCTTCTAGTTTATCTGGACAGTGTCAGATATCTGAATGGAGTAATATTATTGAACTGTCTGTGTCTCGGTTTGTTGTTGTTGGAAGATGCTGAGCTCCAGTTGAGCTGACAGGCTGTGATTGGCTATTTCTGCAGTAGAAATCCCCAAAAACCTAATCATTTGTATTATGGGGTAGAAATAAAATAATAGGCTAAATAATCTATGTACAGTCAATTCTCATTAATACAAATTCCAAGGGACCACCAAATACATTTGTATTATCAGGAGTCTAAGCCAAATGCATACTGTCAGTTTTTATAGAAGTTACAGTAACATTTAAATGAGATTTCAATTACAGAAAAATGCTTGTCTGACAGGCAAAGTATAACGGTAAAACTTTTTGTTCCTCACACAAATCTTCTTGTCCCGGACGCTGGCCGATATGAATTGCACACCCCTGTTAACCCTTTCATGCCTGCCTGTACCACTATAGGATGGGCTTATTATTAAACACCTTATAATGTATACTTTCTGTAAGTGGTTACCCATATTACTTACTATTTCTGGAATCATCAATTGAAACCAATACCACCATAAGCCATACACTCTATCATAGTATGGGTGTCTAGTGCACACCCATACTATATATACATATAACTGGTGAGCAATTTATTCAATGGGCTCATCCAGTTGATATCACCCATAACAAACCAGTTATTACAGGAATCACTCATTAACAGCAGCAACAGAGTGTGCCTAGTACGAGCTGTCAAACTGAAAGGAATTCCAACTGTACACAAGCAACACAGAACTTTTGCAGGAAAACATTGTTCAATTAAATACTCACATTACACACTACCCCATGCAGTATTCTCTCTCGTACATATATACACGACACCAAAACAAGCTGTGGGGATACTAAATCAGAAAGGTAGGATAGGTCTTTAATCTGGCTTTCAAACATCAACATTCAACACTCAAGGTGCAAAGTAACTAAATGCCTTGGCTTGACCAATAAACAAGGGTGAAGCAACCCACTCAATGAAGACTAACAGGGGCCAAGATTTTAAAATCAGTACAATCATTTACTGGCAGTCAATGTAAAGATGTAAGAAGTGGAGAGAGGCGCTGAAGTGCTGAGATGCTGGGTGCATTACAGCGTTCTCAATAACTTTGCTTCATTGGCAATGAAACGATTATGCCCATACAGACCCATTATATAAAAGTCACCATGCCAGCATGGGCATTGACACAGGAATCTGACAGCCAGGATAACTGATACTGTAAAGCCTGCTGCTTTATGATTAGGAGACATTCTGTTTCGGCTCTAGGTACTGTTGGTTTTGCATATTGTAAATATTCATACATTTGCAACCAACATCGCAGTGTGGGTGTTACTTCTAATCAAACAGCCAGGTTCACTAAAACCTATTCAAACTTCTTCCAAACGGGGGTACTTTATACCCCTACAGTAGTTATTCATGTTGTTCTTTTGCCAACTCACTGAAACTCATCCTGTGATATCTATGTAATGCCTGTATCTGATCCCATATCACAAAATGTGCTTTTTGAACTTGATTATCTTGCAAAACAACCAAAAATGTGTTATTCCCTTTAATATTCTATTATTTGGGTATTCATTAGCAGAAACTGACACACCTGATAATAAATTATATATATATATATATATATATATATATATATATATATATATATATATATATATATAATTACTTAATTATGAATAACTTTGTTTTCTTCTTTTTTCTATTAAACAATGGTTATTTTCCATTTAGGGATGTTCTGTATACATGACGCTTAAACAAATGTAATCCTCTGGATTACAGAGCATATGTTTTTTTTTTGTTTTTTTTTTTTTTTAATTACTCTAGTATTGTTCTTACATCACAGCTCAGTACAAACATGGGACTCACAGGAAACGCATTCCCGTAAATTAATTTAGTGGTCCCTTTAAACTATACTGAAACCAACACTGTTGTACCGTTTCATTTTTATTTATTTATTTATTTATTTATTTATTTAAATACAATATGAAACTGAAGTGTAACAAATACCGAATTATTTTGTACTTCACCATAGGGAGTTTAAAACAACATCTCAAATTAATCCAAGGCGTCATACTGAAAAATATGTATGCCGCATACATGTTCATGATGTGTGTGATTATTTTCAAACAAGCTTTACAAAAAAAAAACACAGTTAAATTTGTAATTTACAAAGTAACTTTGTTGCAGCACAAACTTTATTCAAAGGCAGTTACCGGTAAATAGGAGGTTCTTACTTCAGCAAAAACAAAGCAACCAGCTACAAAAGACTTTTTATATATTTTTCATATTGACAATGTAATATTTTATTAAACATGTAATAGGGTAAAGACAAACAACTTCCACTTACAGAACAAGACTTCCACATTATCAAGATGCACATACAAATTCAAACAGTACAGTAGGATACACTGTTTCTTACCTGCCTGGACTGTATCAGTGAGATCGTGGTTTAATGCGGTCCTCGGGAATTCTTTCAATTTTCTCGCACTGAGGTTCAAAAGCCCAGAGTTGGCAGCTTCTTCCAAAGCTCTTTCCAGACCCCGGTTCAGTGGCAGATTACTGCATCCCAAACTGTTCATATTAGTTTGGACAATACCCGAAGCGAGTTGAGAATGTGGCTGGGGCTCGGACCCCAGTGTCGCCATATTCGCACCTTAGTTGTAATATAAACAAAATGTAACGTTTTGCTGGATCGAGTTAAGAGACACGGAGATTAGTAGTACATACTGCTAGAGAATTTCCTTTCTAATGTCTTGGCGAAGCCCACTGCGCCTGCGCTCCTACTGAAAAACATTGAACTCCTGCCAAGGGAAGTCCAAGAGAGCGACAGTGAGAGGCCAGCGCCCCTTGCTGGATAGTCCGATTTCCAACACCACACAGTTGCTGCTGCTGACGACTTGACTCGCCTCCTCACTGTCGCCAATGAACTGGCATTCAATGCAGCAAATTCCCACAACTAGGATGCAGCAACGGCTTGGTACCGCAGGGAAACTGAAAATAATGCGTCACTAGTTACAAGATTATACGTTTCCTGCTTATTAACTGTAAAATGACGCTGAAGAGACGTCGAAGTAACCATTTATTCTAGTCTACGTGAGAGCAGCTATTTTTTTTTTTTTACTGAATCAAAAAGCACTACGGTGTATTGTACATTTTGTATGTGTTTTTTGTTTGTTTGTTTGTTTTTAATCAAACATATATTAGCAAAACATGATGTGTTTTTTCCTGTAGTAGCCAATGCTCTAGTCTAGATGACACATTTTTTGGTGAATGATTATGTTGTGTTGCTTCTTGTGTCTCTTCCAGTTCACATTCTTGTTATGCTTGTCCAAATGTGACGAAACGTGTTAAAGACCTTTAAGCACAAATCACTGGGTTATCGGGAATGGGAGTCTGTATGTATGTAACAGACTAGATAACCTTTTGTCCAGTTGTGATGAGACTAAATTACTTAGCACAAATGATTGAGTGTATCATAATCTGGGGGTTTTGGAGGCAGTCCAACTGTCTGTATGTCACATTTACAGTTTTGTATATGTATGGAGAACCTCTGGATGAAACTTTCTTTAAAAAAAAAAAAAAAAATCTTTACCTACTTTAGTGTGTCATAATCTATGTATGGAAGTTGTCTTTGTGTCAGTATTTTACAAATATCTAGTGAACCACTTTTCCAGTTATGATGCATCTTGGTCTGGATTGCCACTCTTGAGCATCAGTTATTAAGAGCATCAGGTCTTATCTGCAATCCAAAAAAGTTTTGAATGATTTTCTCCAATTGTATAATTGTATCACTTAATATTTAAGGACTGTATTCTGCAGCTGCATAAACACATTTATAGAAAATAATGAATAAATAATATCCCAGTGTTCATGCTAAAAGAGTGCAAGCCTGACTTCTGCAGTGCAAAGGATGTAGTCCATGTGACAAGGTAGCAAAGAAAAAGAAGGTATGACACCTCAGCAGTCCCAATCAGAGCACCCGGTTTGCCCAAGCCAGTTTATAATTTGCATATGATCCTGAAACTGTAACTCCTGGTGCCTGGCTTGTGATTCCTGGCATCATGCCTGCTTTTGTAAGACCAATATATAAAGCATCTCATTCATTATGTATCAGATAGACTACAATACCGTGTTGTGGATCCATGCAAAGCAAATAAGCTATTCACGTTATCTTTGCTTTACATTCTGTGAGTGTAGTCTGTCTTGTTGACTCAGCATATTATGTATTTTAACATACAGTACTGTAGATATGGACGCTAACACCATTAACATCCCAGACAAGGGAAAAGAGAAGCAGGCCTTGTACGTCGAGCTAATTGGCTATTGAGCCAATAATGAGGCACACCAATATAGAGGTGTATAAAAGCAGGTGACAAGTGTTTTTTTGGGAGTCTGTGTGAAAGCCAAAGTCTGCGTGAATTGCTGTGAAGAGACCTGAAGAAAGGTACTGTGAATATTGTGTAACTTGTTTTTGTAACAAGTGTTTTGGTAACCAGTAAATGGCTTAGTCGTTCTTAGCTAGGACTTGTGAAAAGTTTAGTTAGCACTCCAAAGAAGGAGGTAGGGTTTTGCTTCGTTGCTGTGTTTTGTTTATTTGTGTTTGTGAATAAAAGTGCGCAGAAAAGTGTTAAAAAAGGGGAGGGATAGCGCAACAAGAGGCCAATCACCTACAACGAGAAGCCAACAGTGTACAGCGAGAAACCATTCGGCGACTGAGGCAAGAATGGCAGCTGCTGGAACCAGAGTTGCTGTTGTGTGCAGAGCCAGAGAGAAGGGTGCTAAAATGTAATAGGGCACGAGGAAGATTGGTAAAGCAAAGTAAGCATAATAAAATGTTGCAGAACTTCAGAAGTATGGTCAGTCCTCTGTAAAATATGCAAATTTACTTTTTTCTATCATACAGGTAACCCAAATGGAGTTCCATCGGGTGTCAGATTTCAACAAGCTGATGAAGATAAAGGTTATCTTTCAGTTTCAAGAGAAAAAAAAAATGGGTCATAATTTACACTGAAACAACCCAGCATGTATTTAATAGGCAATAGATACAGCAATACAATGAAGTAACCAGTAGGTGACTCTAGTGTTCACAGACAATACAGTCCAAAAAAAAAAGTTTACTGTAAAACCTGGTCAAAGATCACACCCGCTAGATTTTACCAGATTAAAAACTAAATGTGTTGATGCTTTTCTTTTGTCACTATTACAACTACACAATATATGCAGGCTGAAAAAGGTCCCCTCTATTCTCAACCCTGAATTCGGTCAACACATTTTTAGCTGTTATTTACTTCACGCTAATATTGGACAAGATAAAACGAGATAGTAGTGGTGGGGACCAACCAAGACTTAGCTTTGCCAGGTAAAGTGAATTTCTTATTGGCCTGGTGTTGAAGGCTGAAGTATAATGCTGGCTCCAGGAATCAGCCTATTTGTGGCCTCTCTGGTGAATCTGCATACACAAAGTGTGGCCTCTGGCAACTGTCTGGAATGGGCTGGGTGGGGCACTTCGCTGGGGTCATCCAGAAAATAAGGTGCTGGCCAACATCTGCCTGCATTCTCCAATGTCTCGAACATCTTGACTATGCTTTTTGACAATCAATTATATGAGGCTGTGTGGTCCAGTGGTTAAAGAAAAGGGCTTGTAACCAGGAGGTCCCCGGTTCAAATTCTATCTCAGCCACTGACTCATTGTGTGACCCTGAGCAAGTCACTTAACCTCCTTGTGTTCTGTCTTTAGGGTGAGACGTATTTGTAAGTGACTCTGCAGCTGATGCATAGTTCACACACCCTACACTCTGTAAGTCGCCTTGGATAAAGGTGTCTGCTAAATAAACAAATAATAATTTACTGTACTCATATCAGGGACATTCATTTGTTTAAAAGGAAATAGATAAAATGCATAAACATATATTGCCAATGTACATTGAACTTAAATCTAAATAATTTAAATTAAATATATACTGTACGTACCCGAATGGAATACAAAAATACATTTGTTTTATTACGTTGAAATTTAGATGTATTGTAAACTCTTTTTGTGCCTGCCTGGGGCAGAATTTACAAACACTGGATAATACGCTATATTGACTGTAGAATTTACAATCACTGGATAATACGCTATACTGACTGTAGAGTTTACAATCACTGGATAATACGCTATACTGACTGTAGAATTTACAATCACTGGATAATGCGCTATACTGACTGTAGAATTTACAATCACTGTTTAATACGGTATACTGACTGTAGAATTTACAATCACTGGATAATACGCTATACTGACTGTAGAATTTACAATCACTGGATAATGCGCTATACTGACTGTAGAATTTACAATCACTGTTTAATACGCTATACTGACTGTAGAATTTACAATCACTAGATAATATGCTATACTGACTGTGTTTCGATTGATTATTCGGACACCCACTTGTTTTCGTCCACAGACTAACTTCAGTTCCTGCTCTGCACCTGCATTAAGAACTCAAGGGGAAAGCCCAGTATCATGGCACAGTACTCTGCTAAAGAGCAGTACAGCGTGAACCCTTCTCCCTCAATGAGCATATTCTTAAAATGCTCCCAGAGAATAATTTGACAGCAATGTGTTTAATGTAGTTAATATATATTATTGTACAAACTATTGTATTGTGAACGTTGTACAATTATATGATGAATATATTTCCTACTATACTATGTTAAAGTGGTCTACCTAAAATAGATTTACAATATAATCACCCTTCATGTAATCTTGAAAGTATTTCATATAAAACTCCATCTTGATTTATTGAACCACGTAGGACAATTCAATAATTGATCATTTAATGTTTATCTGGGTTGATTAGTTCTCTTATTAAAAATATTTAATTGACGTGTTACAAAGACAGAGGATTTACTATGAACACACATACCCACTCTAGAGACAAGGAATGTTTAATCAATAGTGGTATTTTATTAAGTACACAAATATTAAACAGAAATCAGAAAAGTCATAAAGTAAATCACTTAGTCTCTAAGCACAAAACACAAGTCAAAAGTTTTCACTGCATTCATGCGGCTAGTAGGGCCATTGAAACATGACACCACCTATCTCCTCACACACAAAGCAGCAACTTCAGCAGCCCAAGCAAGCTGTGACGTAGCTAGTAACTTGCTCACATACATACATGCCCACACACACACAGCCTAAACTGAAATGATGCAGACAATCTTAGAATATATCATATTAAGTTTATTAATGGTATATTGATTAAGGATATAGCAAGTTTACTTTTAAAGAAATTCTTCATACAACAATATGAGGTAGATTACTTATAGTTACTTCATCAGGTTTCACTAAAAGTTATTTCACACGCAACGTGTGTAACCTAATTAATTGACAGTTCAATTCTATGTGAATGTTACAATTAATTAATTTGGTTCCATGAAAGGAAAATGCAACTGGAATTATACTCAACGGTTCCTTGACTTTTGGTCCGCTGGTTTGGAAACTCAGTCTGTTGAAGTGTCCGTACAAAAGGCTCTCCTCTCAGTAACAAAGTCTTCTTTGATCCAATCCCAAATTGGATCAAACTCGGCAACAAAGCTTTCAATTCTCGATAGAATCAACAAACAGTTGCAATAAAGTCTTCAGTCCTCGGTATAGGATCCACAACAGCGCCCGTCCGCTCTGTCCTCTTCGCTTAATCTTTAGCTACACAGGTAACAGGGCACAGTTTCTTTTGGACACTGTGGTTTTAGGTGTACAGCAGACCCAGACTTGTTTGTCTGATAACAGTCTCTGTAAGTTTTACAGCAGTCCTCCAGCCGGGCCTCAGTCTCTTTGCTTGTGGTAGTGACTCGCTTGCTGCTTGCTTTCTCTTCTTGGGTTAGTTTTTAGGCAGAGTCCCGGAGTTGCAGCTTCGCTTAGCAGAGTGACAGCACCTTGTTTAGCATTCGATGTGGAGCGCAAAATGTTTAGTTTAGCTTGGATATTTATAGTCTTTTCACTCTGCTAAATAGCCACTTTCATGAGATCATTTATGTATCTTGCCTCTTTAAACTCGCAGTCCTTTGATGTTTAAGTGTCCTTTTCCACTGGGATGTCACTAGTTTATGTGTTCCTTGCGTCAAAATGATTGTTGTTGCACTTGTAAATTATCTGTACATAATTCAGATGTCCTTTAAGCCTAATCCAGTCCAGGCGCCACCTAGCCCCGGACACCTCGTTCAGTAGGTCACATAGTTCAGTATGTCTGCAAGAAAGAGACCTCTTCTAAAGACACAGCAGTTTGCCCTGCTTCTCAAGTCACACAGTTTCATTAATGAATCCAGTTACATTTCTAATACACGTTCATGTATTATTGCTTGTGGTAGTGACTCACTTGCAGCTTGCTTTCTCTTCTTGGGTCCGTTTTTAGGCAGAGCCCTGGAGTTGCAGCTTAACTTAGCAGAGTGACAGCACCTTGCTTAGCATTCGATATGGAGTGCCCCCTGTTTAGCTTATCCACAACAGGGGAAGATGTTTTACATAGAAACTGGATATATGGATAGCAGTATCAGATCAGCTTTGTACCAAATGCATGATAACAATAGGAGGATTGTTGCCTATGCAAGTAAAACTCTCACGGAAATAGAAGTTATGTTCTCAGAGCATGAAAGGGCTTTGTTTGCGACAGTGTGGGCACTTTTAGAGTTATGTGGGACGGGAAAAGATCATAGTAGAGATGTGCCACCAGCCAGTGGTGTTTCTAGGAAGCCATAAGCTGAAACAGGGAAATGTGTCAGGAAGCAGAATTATGTCGTGGACACTGGCGATGCAAGGGCTTCCCATCGACAGTCGCTACGATAAACACAGAAAGAACAGGCTAACGCAAGGTCTCACTGAGAGTAATAATTGTACTGCTGGGGACATGGTGAGTGAGGTCCAGGGAGGGAGGTAGCCCCCAGGTGCTATGACGAGAATGTGTGCACAGGCTTACCTCGAGTATACGTAGATGGTTGTTCCTACCACCATTTGAAGGAGCTACATGCAGGCGCAGGGCTAGTGTGGCAGAACGATATCCCATGTGGGCCATTAAAGTTTAAGCTGGGGGCCAAAACAAGTCAGTATGCTGAAGTAGCTGGGCTGATGATAGCTTTACAGACAGCTATAAAGCATGATGTTACAGAACTTATAGTCTGTACAGACTCCAGCTATGTAAAACAGAGTTTTGTTTCATATCTTCCAGGCTGGAGAGTAAACGCTATAAAAAACCAAAGGGGTAAAGAGGTTAAGAATGTGGAATTGATCATGACCATAGACAACCTTGCATGTTCAAAAAATATGACTATATACTACAAGAAAGTGAAGGGTCATTCCCAACAAGCAGGGCCAGAGAGAGAAGGCAATGACCAGGCTGAACAGCTGGCCAACGAAGGGGCGCTGAATGGTGAAATGTGGTAGTATGAACCGCAACGGGATTTTCCCGAGTTGCCAAGTACAATAGCGGCGGTTACATGGCAGCAAACAAAATTTGCTGAAGCCAACACACAGCCAGTACAGGTCACGCAGTTAAATGGTAGTGAAACAGGAATTGACTTAGTGAGAATGCAACAGGCTGACAGAACGATAGGCAAAATGTATAGCTATATTTGCGATCCACAGCAGTCCCCTATCGGAACTGAAGAACTAGAACAGAGTGCTGACTTGAAAACCATGTATGGGCAGAAACAAAGGTTTAAGCTGAAAAATGGTTTGCTGGTGTACGAACACAAGCCCAGGGGGGGCTTTCCGGTGGGTTGTTCCTACTTGTCACATGGGGATCATGTTACAACATGTGCACGACAAGAATTGTGGAGGACATAGGGGAGAGAGTAACACATATCTAGCTCTCAGACAGATAGCCTATTGGCCACACATGGACCAGGGGAAATAGATCTCTTTCGCCTGCCCCGAATGACACGGCCGAGACCACGGCCACCTTCTTGATAAATCACATCTTCAGTAGATGGGGTTTACCAATGACAGTGGAGTCCGACAGAGGAACGCACTTTACCGCTGTGATAGTAGAAACACTGTGGAGAATGTTGGGAGTACGTTGAAACTTGCACATAGCATATAGGCTGCAATCCAGCGGACAAGTTGAGAGGTATAACTAAATTATTGTTGTGATTCTAAAAAAATATCTATCCTCATCTGGGAGAGATTGGGATTTAAAACTTCCCCGAATGCTAATGGCTATTATATCAACACCAAACAAATCTACAGGCATGTCTCCTTTTGAAATGATGACAGGTCGTCATATGGTTCTACCTTTGCACCTTCTGTACCAGTTTAGTGAAAACAGTCTGGCTAGTGTGATTACTACGAAGCAGTACATCCAGGATCTAAAAACCCATCTGCAAAGCACTTTCCCGTTCGCACAGCGGAATTTAGAGAAAAGTGCCGAAGGAAGAAAGACATACCATGACAGGACAGCCTCAGAACGGGAACACGCCATAGGACAGAAAGTGTTCTATTTCAACTATGCTAGGCAGACAAAGAAAGAAAATAAGTTTTTGCCTAGCTGGGTAGGACCATATGTGATAACAGACAAAATTTCACCGGTGGCCTACCAGATAAAGATTCCCAACAAGGTCCAGTTTCCAGGAACCCCAGATTCAGGAAATGGGGGAAATTGGCCTTGAAAACTAGGTACATTTCATGTCTATCAAGTGGAGTGAAGTTGGAGTGTAGGGCCATCTAGTGGAATGCAGTTTGAAAAACAAATACTGGAAACTCTGTAAGAGAGACTACAGACCTATGTGAGACATCATTTGGACCATGCTAATCTGGATATAACCCATGTTCTGAAGAAACTGATATCAGTGGTAGCAACAGGTCAAAAAGGTTTATAGGAGGATTAATATCGATAGCTTCTTTTCTGGGATCTTTATTTGCTAGTGGAATGACGATTGCCAATGCCATATCGATAAAAACTATTAAAGGAAATGTGGCAGAACTACAAAAAGACATGGATAGTGTTCAACAGATCCTCCTTCAATAACAGAATACTCTCCAAACACTTGATAAGACGGTTAGGGATACTGTAGTCATGGTTAACACACATACCACTTTGTTAAATTATACCATCCATGCATTGGGAAAAATGTATAATATTATGGAATTTGAACAAGCTCATATACTCAGAGTGAGCTTGCTATTGCATGAATACAGTCCAGATGTGTGTATGGCAATGTGTGATTTAGCAATGGGAGCGATACCTACCTATTTAATCTTAGAAGATTTAGTTTATGAAATATTAAAGCAAGAAACACAAAAAAATTGTACAGCCCTTGCAAGTGCATTTAGTGTACAGTTTAGGAAGTGCCGTCCCAATATATGTGGATACAAGGGCTAGAGAAGTTGTCTTTTTGGTTAATTTGCTGGTGGTGGATCTGTGAATGTCTATCGATTGAAAGCTGTCTTGAACGTCGGGTTCTGCCCATATTGGAGATTTAGCCCTTTATTACTTGGAGACTGATTTTGACGAAGCAGAATATTAGATGTCTTTAGAGGACACGAGTTTCGAATGGATCCTGCTATAGAGCAGCTCCTGAATCAAAAGGAGCTCCACACAGTGGAAATTACCCTCACTCCAACTGACCTTCAAGTCTCGGATATGAGACTGGGACCCAGAGACAACTTAGTTATCCGTAGGAGTTTGGAGTTATATTCACTCTGAGCATATTGTCTGGGTTAGTGACTGCCTTGGTTGTAGGAGTGGGGGGAATTTTCCAAAAATACCTGGTGGTAAGGAGAGCCATGGATGTGATATTTCTGGTTTTGCCTCTAGTAGATGTTAACTGGAGATCCAAGACAATTAATTTAATAAAAAAGGAAAAGTCTGAGAGTAATGAACAGGAAGGTAATAGTTGTTCTGCGAAAGCAGCAGGTCAGAGGGAAAAGGCTGAGGTAACAGTGTAAAGGAAGTGTGTGCTGTCTTTCTATTTTTCTTCTATCTTTCTTTCTTTTAGAATATATAACCTTAGTGTGATTTATACATACTGTTAGGGTGAAGATATGTATACATATATCTATATAGCAAATGCTAAGAAATTCATCAAGTTTCACTGAAAAGGGTTAATGTGTTATAATAGAAGTCCATGTGGGGTTTATGTTGTCGTTCCTGGACTTCAGCAATAACTTCCCAAACAAAAGGGGGGATGATGTGGGACATATGATAGTAATACATGAACGTGTATTTGAAATGTAACTGGATTCATTGATGAAACTGTGTGTATTGAGAAGCAGGGCAAACTGCTGTGTCTTGAGAAGAGGGCATCTTTCGTGCAGACATACTGAACTATGTGACCTACTGAACGAGGTGTCCGGGGCTAGGTGGCGCCTGGACTGGATTAGGTTGAAAGGACAGCTGAATTATGTACCGATAATTCACACATGCAACAACAATCGTTTTGACACAAGGAAGACAAACTAGTGATGTCCCAGTGGAAAAGGACATTAAAACATCAAAGGACTGGAAGTTTAAAGAGGCAAGATACACAAATGATCTCATGAAAGTGGCTATTTAGCAGAGTGAAAAGACTATAAGTATCCAAGCCAAACTAAACATTTTGCGCTCCACATCGAATGCTAAACAAGGTGCTGTCACTCTGCTAAGCGAAGCTGCAACTCCGGGACTCTGCCTAAAAACGGACTCAAGAAGAGAAAGCAAGCTGCAAGCAAGTCAACGACCACAAGCAATGTTTGATCCAATTTAGGATTGAAGACTTTGTTGCTGAGAGGAGAACCTTTTGTACTGGACACTTCAACAGATTGAGTTTCCAAACCAGTGGACCAAACGTCTAAGCTTCAAGGAACCGTTGAGTATAATTCCAGTTGCATTTTCCTTTCATTGAACTAAATTAATTAATTGTAACATTCACATAGAATTGAACTGTTAATTATTTAGTTTGCACACTTTGCGTGTGAAATAACTATAAGAAAGCTACCTCATATTGTTGTATGAAGAATTTATTTATAAGTAAACTTGCTATATCCTTAATCTATATACCATTATGTGATATATTCTAAGATTGTCTGCATTATTCTAGTTTAGGCTGTGTGTGTGTGGGCGTGTATGTGTGTGAGCAAGTTACTAGCTACGTCACAGCTTGCTTGGGCTACTGAAGTTGCTGCTTTGTGTGTGAGGAGATAGGTGGTGTCATATTTCAAAGGCCCTGCTAACCGCATGAATGCAGTGAAAGCTTTTGACTGCTGTTTTGTGTTTTGTGCTGAGAGAGATTTACTTTATGACTTTTCTGATTTCTGTTTAATATTTGTGTACTTAATAAAATACCACTATTGATTAAACATTCCTTGTCTCTAGAGTGGGTATGTATGTTCATAGTAAATCCTCGATCTTTGTAACACGTCAATTAAATATTTTTAATAAGAGAACTAATCAACCCAGAATTTTGCTATATTGCTTTAAAAATATAAATTCAATTAGGCAATGTATGCATGCAATGCATACTGTAATATACAATGCATAACTATATATAAAAAATGTAACTTTTGCTTTATGTCTAACAGCTTAAAAAAACAAGTGTGGCAAGATAAAGGACACAAAGCAGAATATTTCTTACTCTGTACTGTACTGTAAATCTTTTTCGTAAAAGAGGAACATGGCACAGTATCAGCATGAGATTCGAATCAGAAGTCTGCCTTTGTGTAGCATAACATTGTTTGAAATGTACAGTAAGTAATAATGTGTTATTATGTATGGATATTACCTTTATGAGACATTTTGATGTTTCATTTAAGCATTCTGAATGTCTACTAGTAACACAAGAGTACTATTTTTTAATACAGAGGGATCCACAATACATTCAAATTATTAATAGTTAAGGAGTGAGTTGTTTCAAATTATATTTTCTTATTGTTTATTACGTTTGCATTTTCACTGGTTTTAAAATGAAAATATATGCTACAACATAGATTTCTTTCAAAGCTGTGCATTAAGCTAAATTGTCCATTTGTTGTCCATTGTCTGAAACAACATAAGGTAAATCTGTAACAAACTAATTGAAAAAGACAAACGTTTCAGATAATGCTTTCCTCCTTGTAATTTGTTTTAAATTGAACAGGTTTGTCACTACAACCAGGAGGAAACAAAACTGCAAAATACAAAACATAAATGAGACTCATCACTTGACTACATAGGAATGAAAAACTAAACCAAACCAACTGGTAGAATTCACTTGACTACATGTACCACCAGAGTGGACAGATTTACTATTTTCTAAAAGGAATTCATTAAACCCCTTTGGATTTTATTTATTTTTTCTACAAAGTGGTCTATAAACTTTTTAAACCACTTTGTAAAAGAGAGGAGGTTAAAGTGGTTATCACACACCGTTTTTGTGTGCTATCAAGACAGTGAACTTGAAGAAGATTTCGAGCTGGGTGTGTCTCCTTGAACAAATGCAAACTTATTTTCCTCGGGTGTAATACTGGCCAGGCAGCTGACAAAAAGACAGGAAGTACAGGTTGAAATGACTCTCCCATCTGCTCTACTGTGGTGAGGAGTGAGTGCGTGCGTGCGAGAGTGAGGTATAAACACCTTCGCCCAGCTGGAGAGGTGAATCACATAACAATCAAGATTGAATAGGTACACGTAAACGACAAACTCTACACTGGGTCCAAAGAGAAGACCGTGACAGTTCATCTGCGTCCTCGGTGCTCATATTATAGCACAATTGAAACTACACTAAGTTAGGTAAGTTTTATTTATTTTTAATTATTGTTATTATAATAACGTAGTTCACAAAAACTGTAGGCTAGAGTTTATTGTTTACTATTTAACTCGGTGATGGCTGTGTACAACACGTAATTCAATGTAACACAGACTATAAGGTTGTAATCACTTGCAGTATTAATTTACCAAACTGTCAGAAAGAAACCCAGCGACCATTGAGCTAAGTCTGTTGTTATTCAGAGGTACCAATTATGTGTGTCAGTACTAATAGTAATTCAAATCAAAGGTATACGTGGGCGTAAATATTATGATTTCACATTCTACAATACAGTTAACGATAAAAAGTTTCAAAGTGGAAGATTGTTTGAACCATTAACATACACGGTGATCTATGTTCATCAGTGTAATATATGTTGGTTTAGAATACTGGTCTGCTGTTTGAGTGGCATTGTCTTCCAAATACTACTAATGAAGGATGGAGTTTTACTTTTGGTTTGCTTTTTGGGTAGGTTGTTTTCCTTGTATTGACCTTATTTTATTTATTTACCATTATTAGTTAGTTTCATAGGCTGTTAACTGAATACAGTGTTTTAATTAAGGACTATTTTAAGTATTTATGTTTCTTGTATTTATAAATAACTTTTATGTAATCACTCTTGCATGGTATTGTTTATTTGACCATGTAGTTAACAATGGAAATTATTTATTGATCTTCAATAAAAATTGTAATTTCAACAAATCAAGTTTGTTTAGATGTTGTAGCTTGAACTATTCACATGGTGAACATTGCTTAAAATAGAACATACAAGTTGCTTCTTGGAGGTCTGCAGTGTAGAAAAATATTTCTTTGAGGTATAAGTGAAAATCAGGTCTCAATTATTTGCAGACAAATAATTCCGCTCTTATGACAGATTCCATCAGTTTGTGATGTCATAATATGATTCTGGAATAATGAATTATGACATCAATCGTGTCTCAGTGAATTTTATTCTTTACATATTTCTTTTTTTTTTATGTTACATTACATGTTGTCAGTGCACTAAATTTTTTTAATTAGGTGGATTTTTTTAAATTAGGTGGTTCTCCATAGGATGTTATTAAAATACAAGGCTTGTTTTTTTTCTTCATTACAATCGTTATTTGTTGGTATATAAACAAGATGTCTTTTTTTGCATTTTAGTTTTTTAGCGTGTGTCCAACCAGTGTTGTTTCTAACCACTGAAACAAAACGGTTCCTGGCAGTTAATGACCCGTTCTCACCCAGACACAAGTTTTTGATTCATAAGGTTTATAAATATTTGTAACACATAATTTAAGAGAATCTTAGAGTGAACTTACGCATCCCAATGCGGACGTTTGATCAAATATCCAATAGTCTTTATAAATGTGTTGCTACTAAGCTTCTTTTTAGTACTATACAGGTTTAAAGTGGTAGAACTCTGATTGAGGGATGTTGTCCCCATGTCTTTTGCAGAGACATTTTAAAATGACTTGTTTTGCAACAGTATTATTTTTATAAAACAAGACTACACTGAAGTAGCAACACAAAATTGTATAAGAAGTGACAAAGGCACCCAATAGACTACTACTGCCTATAATATTAATTGTATGTATGTGTATGTATGTGTGTGTGTGTTTTAGACACTGTGCAATGATGAGTTCCCGCAGAATCTCCAGAAAAAGATACGGCACAGTGAAAAGACACAGTAGAAAGAATGACATGGATCAACGCATTTCACAAATGGTATGTCTTCTTATATGTGTTATTATTAATGTATAATCAAGTGTCGGACCTTTTTTCCACTTGTTGATGGGCAATGGAGATTTTCCTCAATAACGTTATGCATGTGTTTGATTTTTGTTTGCTTAGTTCTGGTTATTAATTATATGCCATACGGAGAACAAAGAATATTATAATCTAGTATAATTGAATTGTTAAAGGTTATACATTCAAAGGTTCAAACTTTACCCAAACCTTTGATGTGTAGCACATATAAAAGCTGAATATCCCCATTGCAAGTCCGTTTCTGTAACAATGAGTAAAGCATCACATCCAACAGCGTTTAATGGGTACTGTAAGTGCATCCATACAGTAGACTGCACACATTACTGATGATTTTATAAGGGAGCTTTAAAGAGAGGCATTAACCATTTCAGACATGGTCTCTTATTCTGTTCAAACAGTTACTTGTAGACTTGTTAAAGTAGTCAGTGAGGTTCTGGCTGTCCAAGACTGCTCTTAAGCCCATACAGGTATTTGTAATATAACTCTTTTTAGCCTAATATGCTACAAATAAATGGATGGGGAGCAAGGTAGGATCTCATAAAGGACAGTCCCATTTCCATTTGTAGGAGACAGTGTGGCAGAGGGAATGTAACCTTATGTCAGTTCACTTTTGATCACGGCACAATCTTGAATCAGGAGGGACCCACAGGAGGTATTATCCTCCCTTCCCCATTTATTGAAGTAAAACCTCTAAGAAACGGAATGCAAACTCCTTCATTAATGTAATGTGATCACAAAAGCATCTTATATGGGTTGGGTCATTAAATAAATAACTGGTTGTGCAACATTTTGCACAGAGACTGCACTGAAACCAGTTGTCTTTCATGATTATTTCCACAACTGTGCATTTACACTTTGCATTAAACATGCAAGGTGTGGCTACTTTGTTAGATGGGGGACGCACATCCACAACAGAATAGGAACATTTTCCACCTGGCTCCATAATATTTGAGTAGGGTGGTGCTGTGCAATGCAGTGAGGTCAGTGTTTACGAATGTAGGTGAAAGTATAGTACAACGGTCCATTTATTTTGCAATTGTAAGGAACCAAAAAAAAAAAAACATGCTAAATATCAGAGTTGTGCAACCATGTTTTACATCTTTAAAAAAATACTTGTGTGTTTTGTTGTTTTTTTTTTGCAGATTGACAAAGGCAACACTCCTCTTCCCCTCCCTGTGTCTGAATGTGAACCCTCAATGGGGTCAAGGGGAGACCTTCATAAGACCTCTTCTGTCAACCAGACTCCTCTCACCTCATTACTTTCAGGTAAAGGATGTGACTGGATGTCATTTACAGGATATTGAGCCCCATTCACAAAGCTTTAACTCAAAAGTAGCATTTGAACGTTGTTGTTAATGAAGCTGACAATGTGAAACAGTTTAATGAACATCACACTTTATTAATTCATATATTTGTATTTCTTTGTGAAAGGGGCTCATTGTTGTGCACAACTATTAAGTTCTCTGTTATTTTATTGTAAAATGCAGTGCCTCCTGTTAACCAAAGGTGATTTTAATATTGACTTCT
This sequence comes from Acipenser oxyrinchus oxyrinchus, assembly GCA_030684275.1. Lineage (NCBI taxonomy): Eukaryota > Metazoa > Chordata > Actinopteri > Acipenseriformes > Acipenseridae > Acipenser > Acipenser oxyrinchus. The sequence continues at coordinate 30,003,744 of CM060253.1, read as the reverse complement.
TGTTATCACACAGGTTCTTATTGGATGCACACGTAAAAAAATATATATATATATATTATTCTGCTGACCTGTATTTAAAAAAAAAAAAAAAGTGATCTTAAACACATTTCCCTGACATTTACAAAAAAAAAATGGAAGTAGAATAATGTAACACTTCTTGTTGATGGGAAGATACTGTAAAGTGATGCTGTTAAGGTGAGTGTAACAGGCATTTTGTGTGATACACTGCTGTTACGGATTCTATCCCCTGACGTTGGGAAGAGATTCATTTAAAAGCTCTAAAACCATGCGTGGTTAAGATGCTCACTTGTGCTGCGCACGGCCAGCAGTTCGTCCCCAGCCTCCGCCCTGTTACATAAACATATTATTTTTTGGAGAATATTTTTTCCTGTAGTTCTAAATGATTGGGAGGCATGTTATTAAAAACCGCAAACTCAAGGAACATTCCCTTTGTCTTGCAGGGGAGTTTTCGAAGCCGGCAGTAATTGGACACTCTGACTGTCCTGCAGCAATAAAGGAGATTCTCGTGTCTGTGCTGGAAACTTCAGGTGGACTGAAATACCAGCCTGTGCTCAAGAATGCTGCTGGAGCCAGAGACTGGTCAGATAGCAGTGATGAAGAACTCACAGGGGGCAGCTCCACTGACGGCTATGATGGATATTACAGAAACAGCAACACTACTTGTCAAACGGACAATGAGACAACAGGACAGCTGGATTCTGTCCATTTAGACGCAGGTTTTGACCGCTTATGTCTACCTAAAAGTAGCCCTGTCATTTCCCGGAAAATGATTTCCTCACCTGTAGAGAGGTCCCCCTCCCATGAGCTGCTTTCATCTTCACCTGAAACTTCTGCCACCCAAGAAACGCTCCAAGCAGAGTCTCAGGATGAGCGTAGAAGCCCTTCCCCTCCACCCCCTAAACCAAGAAGCAACTCCCTGACGGCCAATTTCAACAGGCTGTTCCCTACCGGCCACTACTTTCCTTTCAGAGGCTCTGCGTTTATGGAAGGAGTTTGGGGAAACTCTGAAGAGGGATCCAACTCAGATGCCAGCATATATTCTGGTAGAGTGTTGTTTTAATATAGATTATTGTATGTGTGAGGCTCGTTAAGTTTGGTCCCTCAGCATGGCTGCAATTGTTGCTAGGTGGATACAATTTATTTTCAATTCAATATCAATTTATTTTATTTATACACCACCAGTATCTTAAAGTGCTTTACATATCAGTTAAAATCGGAACAGAAGTATGCAGTATCAAGAAGTAGTAAGAATTACAAAAATAACAATACATCATTATTATAATAATATTAATAAATAATAACAATAACAAATCTAAATAAAACCATTGAAGAAAACAAGACATGAATAAGAATGACAGATAAAACACAAAAATAAGCAAATAAAGTAGACAACTATTATATTACTTAAGTCAGGTTAAAAAGGCTGAACTATAAAAGTAAGTATTTAATTTTGACTTAAAAATATTGATCAATGCAGCATCTCTAATAGGAAGGGGGCAATGAGTTCCACAATCTGGGGGCATAATAACTAAATGCACTTCCTCCTCTCCTGTTCAATTGTACATTCTGGAGGCACAGAATGCCAGCGTTAGCTCACCTTAAACTACGCAGAGGTTTATATAGGGACAGAATCTCTATATGTCAATAGTAAGATTGTAAAATCAGTTCTAAAATACACTGGAGTTACATGAGCCTTTTTTTTTGTTTTAGTGAGACCTGGAAGTCCAGCAAATATAGCATTGAATTAACTTCTGAGCATCAGACAAAGAAAGAAAAAACTGACTTTTTAGCAATGTTTTTTATAGATGAGGATATCGTGCAAACATTTTTTTTTACCATTTTGCTTCAGTGATTTTATAAAACTTTTCATTCTTATGAAACCGTTTGAGGTAGTGGCTTTTAGTAGGGTTATATAAATCCTGCATACTAAATGTATTGAGAACCATTACCTTGGTACTTTGCTGTATTATACAGGTTCCATTACAAGGTGTGTTAACATTACACTTACACGTTGTTTTAATCTTTGGGCACATGTTTTTCACACATCCATTTTACATTAAATAAATTCCATTACCTCCCCAGGGAAGCTTTGTTTTGGTTCACAAAAGTTCTTGTTTCTGGAACTCTAGTAAAATTTTGTGAAAGACCTGTTTTGACCCCTTTTTTTTCTTTCTTTCACCTGTACATTTTTTACAACATTGCTGTGCATTACATTTATCATGCTGTAAGTCACATTCTTAACCCATATTTGATAAAGGAAAAACAATGAACTGTAACATGACACTTTGGTTTCTTCTTCAGTGAGAAGTGAGCAAAACATTGAAGAGCTGGTCAGTCCTGTGGATTACACTGTCGGGCCATTAAGTGCCAGCACTGAAATTGACAAGGTGAGACAACAACTCCTGTGAGCTGTTGCATGTGACATTATATGATTTACTATGTTCTATAGAGGTGCAACTGTACATTTTGTCAGTTAAACAGTGATCAGCTTTCATTAAGTTTCCCTATGAGATTAATTGCAGTTCAAGTGACCACATACTGGGGAGGTACTTGTGGTTGATGATAACACATACACCATATGTACATGCAAAAGTAGAGCTTTGTCACTCTTGCCCAACATCTTAGGGTCTGACGTGCAAAAACAGACATTTTAATAGATGCTGCTCTCATGTGGGGGAGTGACTTAGACCAGTGGTTATCAAACTGGGAGCGGTGCAGAATGTATCCTGGGGATGCGTGAGAAGGTTTTTTTTTTTAATTAATTTTTTTATTTACCACGCACATCTTAAGCCATATATTAAATGTCAAAATTTCTAGATTATTATTATTATTATTATTATTATTATTATTATTATTATTATTATTATTATTATTATTTATTAGCGGACACCCTTATCTAGGGCGACTTACAGTTGTTACAAGATTTTTACATACATGGCGATGGCGATGTGGATCTGACTGATGCATTTTAAGTTTGCATATTATTGAACACAATCAGTGAAGTATTATTTGCTGTGTTAAGTTTGCTCTTATTACAATGAAACAGTGACTGATTCATGCAAATAAAATAAAAAAAACACAACAACATTGACATAGAGAAGTCCGTGGCTTTATGGATTTTTTTTTTTTTACCGTATATGTACATGTGTGTGGAGGGGGGTGTCAAGTACCAGAGATAAGAGGAAGTGGGGTGTGAAAAAGTTTCAGAACCACTTAACTTAGACAAATAACATTATAATAGTTTTGAAGCTTGTTTCAAAGAATGGTTAAACACTTCAATACATTGGCTAGACTAAGAACTTTTTGAAACAATCAAATTGCTATATTATTAATTAGTTACAAGAAATGTAGTGTCACTTCAGTAGTAAGGCCACCCCCTATTAAGGACATTTTGTTGGTCTCTTGACTGGTTTTAATAGAGAGGTTTCACTGTACAGGAGACTAGCTAGTGTAGTACATGTCAACATACCACACTGTGACATGAGGGATTTTATTTTTGTTTGGTTATGTTTGAGCTCTGCTTACTTGTCACTTTCAATTTCACCAGGAACCAGGCCTTGACTTTATATATTAAAGGGCATTCAAGCTTCCTGCCTTCTTTAGGCTTTCATGCCACATTGTTAACTAAATAGACATGCTCAGGCTACTATCTGCTACAGCAGGAGGTTATGAGTGTCATCTACAGGCTATGTTATGCTGTACATGTACGTCGGAATGTAAAATGCCCTTTTTCATCAGAATTGTGTTCTGTTACATCGGAAACACCTACTGTACTATGTAGAGATAGTATTTCCTAGTTTTAAAACCATGTGTGGCACCACACCATTATTGTCTTTGGTGCTAACAGCCTGCTTTAACCCCCCCCCCGCCCGCCCTCCCCAGGAGAATGCACACTTCGTCATTGCAGACATGATCGTGGCAGCTTTGGAGAACATGAAGTGTACTATTCTGATCAGGAGAGCTAACCAGTCGGGGACAGCAAGCGCTGCCTCTGGAGTCTCGGAAGAGGCTTCCGATGGCTGTCTCTCGGTCTCCAGGAAACACTCTGAGTCCACTGCGTCCTCAGATAGCGGCTATGAAGGTATGAAGGTTCTGTGATTCATTCTTTCTAACCTCTATTATCCAAAGTAACTGTTTGGAAAATTAAATTACAACTGTGAAATCGTTGACTTTCCAGTCAAAAGTATGTTAAAAAACCCCTTTACCTTTAAATAAATACGTAACATACCACACTGTACTGTACTGTAAATATCAGATTTAGGACTGAATAACACATTTACCATGACAACAGGGCTGAAGAGCACTGCGTAGAGCAAAGGTTACCAAGGGGCTGTTGACATAACAGAGGTGTTCAGATTATCAAGGTTTTACTGTAGGTGTATATTTAAGGGTTTAAAAAGGATTGACAGCTCTCATCATGTGGCTGGTATTTGGAAGCAATCTGACCATAGGTTTTTAACCTTTTCATATTTTTTCTTCCTGATGTCATTGCATCATTAGCGTGATCTTGGTTCAAGAGTTATACAACACAGTCAGTTTGAGGACTCTTTTAATCATGACAGTCGATAGAGAAGCAGGTGGGGGTTGGTTCATTAGCAGGGAATAGGATTCCAGACATTTCAATGTTAGGTTATGAGGAAGTCTTTTTCTATTAGGGGGAAAAAAGTCTTGAACTGATATCATTTACAATGGCTTATCTTGTTTTGGAATTTCAGCAATTGAAACAGAATGTCTTGTTTTTGTGAAGCTTTATCCTCTTTTGTCCTATTCTAGGGTCCTAAAAATGGGGACCCTTCTTTGCGGATCAGTTTGGTCTGTCCCACTCTGCATTGTGAACACGAGAACTGCCTTGATCTTCAACAAACTCGTACACTCCCAGCCACCTATGGACGCTTTGTGATTGTATTTGACTGCAATCCGCTAAACGCTAGATCTGTGTATTGTGCGGCTATTATTATGATGAGGCCCCTTTGTGTGTGCTCTGTGTTTGAGTATAAGATGATGAAGTTGTCTCCTTGTTGATTTCGTTCCTCTTCAGGTTACCCTGGGCACCAATCCATCACAAGACATTCTCCTGACGTGACTGCCTTGAACCCACACCTTGAAAAGGAGGACGTCATCTCTGGTAAAGGATCATATTCCTCACAGTACAGATATTGTACATACCACTGCAGCCAAAAGTTTTGCATCATCTAGAAATTTAGGATTGAGACATTCATTTAAAAAAATAAAAAATAAAAACTATATGAACATAATTTTGATCTTTTATTTAACATCATGTAATCAAAGAAACTCAAAAATGATATCGCAAGAGTCTACTGGAAGCTGTAAGAGCAGTACAGTATTTCATGTTAGATTGAGAAATGTCAGTTTTTTCAGTTTGTCAGTTTTGGACAGCTACAAAGCGATATGCAATTCAATATGTGAACGTAACATAATTCAGCAGGCTTCATTAGTCTTTATGAAGCAAAATTAGTTAATTCTATAGAGTTATGGACACATTTTGACCATATCTGTACATTTGTGGTTCAGGAACTAGCACAATAGCTATTTAAACAGCAACTACACTTGACTAGCTGGTGTCTGGCTGATCATCACCCATTATTGTGATAATTTTGAATTGATAATCAATAACTGAAAATGTAATTGTTCTCCAGATTTAATTTAGGTGTTGAAAAATTGAATTTGGTCGGTTATTCATAAACCACTTTTTGACTGCTTATTTCCGCTCTGTTCTTTGGAGAAAGCTTATAAATATTTAATAATAATTCTTTAGAGAAAACTCATTGCAGCAGAAACAAGGATCACACAACAGCCCTGCAGTAGCCTGGGAATTTTTGCTGTAAAAGTTTCTGGTAAAGCCTGTTAATATTGGCTCAGTTCTAGTTTACACTTGTCAATGATGCACATGGAAATGTAATGCAGGTACTTTGTTTTTATTTCTAGAATGCAAATTAGATGAAAACAAGCCAAGCACAGAAGACACTGAAAATGCAAGGTACATTGGTGTCTGATTAAATAGATTTTACTATACATTCTACATCTAAACAATAAATCAGAAATGTTGTGTTTGACTATAAAACACTATGGGGTAGATGTACTGAAGTGTTGCTCTTGTCGCAATAGTCGGAAACCAGTTGAAAACGAGTCAGAAGTCTAGGGTGAAATGTACTAAACGTGTGCAATGCTGTTAGCGACTTTTTAGGGAATGTTTTGCGGCAGCAGTTTTTCTTTGCGGTTCAACCTTAGATGAATATGTAATTATGGGCATTCCTGCATAAATTCACAAAAAAGGGGGTAGTAGATAGTGTAAATGAGGTTTCACAAATATTTTAATGAGATGTACTAAAGCTGCCAACAATTGCGACACTTACAATTGCATCAATTTGTTAAGAACTTTTGAAAGCACATTTTAAACAGTTACAATTGTTGCTGTTGTTTCCCAGTCCGCTTTTTCTCATGCGTTGCCAGTTGTGCTCAATGCATTTGAGGCGAACACCCAAGTACCTTATTTTCACTGAAGTCAGGGTGTACTTAGACTTGAAAACAAATTTCTATGACAATTCTGCTTTTCCCAGCGTGATTTCACCACTGTACTGTATACAGTATTGGCCTACTGTACAGATTTATATTTTTACATAATGTAATGTGTAGCCTACCCAAAACACATTAGTGTTATTTCAGCGCAATGATTTATATTTCAAATACATCAAGAACTGTAAATGTATGTGTGTGTGATTTTTATTGTATTGTTTTTAAACCTGACACCTCTTTATGTCGGACAAACATGTCCGGTTTAGCGAGGGGCTACTGTATGATTATGAAAAGCTTTTTGGGGGTGAAGGTTCGTGCCTCACTATAGAATCTAATGGGATTAAACTACCTTTCATTTTTTATATATATAACAGTATTAAAATAGGTAAAATGAAGACGGAACAGAATGCATTGTACAGATGACATTTACATTTAACAAAAACAATGTTATTTTGATTCTTGCACCTTTATCCTTCGGGCACTCTGCTGCAGCAAACCACAGCTCAGCTCCCGTTATTTATTTGAACAATGTTGCACAATACTCACAATGTATGCTAGAGATCTCGCTAAGAAGACGCAACAAATATTTAAATTAGCATATTGCGGCTCTTGTCATTAACATATTTTGTCTTAGTACATACAACAAAATGTATACTTTGCGAATTGTCTCAACGAAAATGCAAATTGCGTTATGTTTACGCTGCAACTGGTCCATCTTGGTACATCTACCTCTGTATGTATATGTAGTAATACTGTCTTCATTGAGACCTTGAGACAGACCTACAGTGTGAAACATTTCACATTGAATTGTATACATTTCTTTTAGTATTACTACAGTGTCGGGAACAGTAAAGATAATCGGCTATTGTGCTTCTAATAAGGATGTCTGATTGACTTGTGCATAATGAGTGGTTCACTCTGTGAATAGCCAGGGCTGTGCCATAGTGTACTGTGAGAAAATAATATAGTTTGAATTAGAGGGAAAGTGAGCATACTGACCTGAATTCTCATTAAAAACAAGTCATTTCAAAAGTCAGCGGGATTTTGGAGGCCCAGGAAAAGTATATTTTTCAATACATTCAGTTTATATTCAGCAACTGATTAGTGATTCAACTGCAGTTCAGGAGAGGGACCGGGAATGGGAGGAACGGCTTTAATGTGAAAATAGTACTGTTAAACCTACAGTATAGACACTGGGAACCCCTGCTGGCAGTCCTGCAGAAAAACTAATTAGAACCTTCAGTAACCATTCTAGTAGAGCGGTTAACCGAGATTATTATTCAAATGATGATACAAGCATGAAAATATACATATATGATCTCATTGGGCCAGTCAACAAGAAAAAAACGTTAGCTGCCTGAAAATCCAAGATGGTTTCCATTTTTCAAGATGGCCGCTGTTTTTTTCCGCTAATGTCCATTTTTGACACAGAAATTGATATTGTCCGATTTGAGTAATCTTAGTGTATTTATATGTTTTTGACCATACTGAAACTAATTCTGCTATAAATTAATGCCTCCAAAGTACCTTTGACGTATGTGTTTGTCAATGAGTTCCTTCAGCCTGGCATCACCTTCTATTATTGTTTTATATCCAACACTACTGTGGATCTGTAAAGCAGATGAGGTTCATTAGATTACCCAGCTAGTTCTGGCACATACCGCTACATAGTATTGTGCAACTAAGACCGCAGCTTTAGCACTTGCACCTATTACTAAATGCAGCCACATTTTGTCAGTTCCTGGCAACTTGTCGCAATAGGTGGAAGAGTAGTCCAACAGATCTGCCACGTTTCACCTTGTTTGATCCACCCCCAGTCAAAAGGACTTTGGGTGCCTGGCTAACAGACTGTATCCTGCCTAATAGGCAGAGCCATTTGTGTGTTGCATGAGGGCAGACTGAGTTGGTGGAATCAAATCTTCTGGGCGAAGAGTTCTCCTTTCTTTTTTGAGCTCTTTGTAGCTTTGTGTTGTTGAACCATAAGTCTACAGCTTTGATGATACTTTGCAGTGTTTCTTCTCAAAGTTTTCTCTATGCCATCACCTTCATCTAGTTCGTTTGGGTCCAGCGTGATTGTTAGAGCATTGATAGCATGAAACGGAGGAATGTGTGTTGCAATGTTGCTATAGCCATCTTGTTCTCTTTTGTAGGAACTTGGTGGTGACTTGACCTGTCCTTGTCCTGCTGACCAATGGCAACATTTACTCCAGTCAGTTTGTAATTTAGATTTGGTAGGTGTAGCCATTTTCCTTTTACTGTAGTAGATCAGTGGTCTAAGGCTGAGGGTTTATCCTTTTACCACCTTATAGTGTTTGCTCTTTGAAGTATGGGATACAGCTAGGCTCACGCCTTTGCCCTACACCTAGCCCGATCATTCATCCAGTGTCATTTAAGTCCCGTCTGATCTGTACACCATCCGGATAACTGAAACCCCATCATCCTTGGCTCGGCTCTCCCACGCTGGCACATCTTGTCGATTTTTCAGGTGTAGCTACCTAACCGATATGGGGTTGGTTAGATAGCATTTGGGACACTAAATTATTGCTACATGTTGAGCACAAATCATTTAGCTGACACTGAACACCATGCTGAGTTCCACAACAATGATGTCACCAGTGTGCCCTGGTAGAGCCTTCACATCACTCTCTTGTCTGTGTGACAACGTTTTCTGACTGCACTAGCAACTACTGAGAGTTGGGGTGAGTAATGAGGACCAGTATAGGTAGTCCATCCAGAGGATGTGGGTGACTGCTGAAGCAAAGGTACCTCCTGTGCTACTACACTACTACTACACTCTTACACCCCAATTAGTAATATACTACAAATGACATTGATCGTGCCGTGCAAAAACACTTATGTTACATCATTGCATGGTCAAAAACATATATTTCTGTGTCGAAAATGGATATTGGCAGGGAAAAATGGCAGACATTGTGGATTTTCAGATGGCTAACAGGTTTTTTTTTTTCTTGAGAAATGACCCCATGAGTATCTGTGCCAAGTTTCATGCTTGTATCATCATTTGAACAATTCCTCCCCAAAACCTCTGTTACCAGCTCTACTATTATCAATACTCCTGAGGCCATTGGTCTCCTTGACTCCTTATGCAGTACCATGTAGTATGATGTGATTAGCAACCTTAACAAAGATTTTTGATCATGTTATAAGCATATTTTTTGTAAGAGTGTTGAAAAACTGTGCTACCAAATGCAAAAACGCTTTTGCTCATTTGCAGCTTCAGTGCAAGTCTTCAGTGGGAAAATATGTGCATGACACAAATTTATCTGACGAATATTACAGTTTAAACTGTGTGATGTCTATTGTAGGTTGACTCCTGGCTCGATTTCCATAGTAAAAGTATAGCAAAGTGTAATAAAACATAGGTAAGCATTGCAAAGACCAGAGGTATAGTAAAGCACATTTAAAACACATGGCAAACTATGGTAAACTATAGTGAATGCATATTATAACCATGAGAAAAGTGAAAGATTACTGTGGTAAGCTTTTATAAAGGTCCTGCTTAACACTAACGTAGTTGGTATTTTGTTGTTTGTTTGATTGCTGTTCCTCATCACCTTCCGCCAGGCCCTGCTGTGCTGAAGCCTTGGCTCAGCAGCTGGTCAGGATGTTCTGGAAGCGATGGCTACACTCGGAGTGTGAGCAGCAGCAACAGTCTGGCAGTTTGACCCCCTCGCTGCAGGAAGTGAGTCTTCAATGTGGTTATGACAGCTACATCAGATGAGCAAGGCTGTGTTAAGAGACTGAAACTTGTTGAAAATGAAACAGACTTGCTCAAATACAAGATTTTAAATATTAATGATGGTAACGTGTGAAGTTAATCATGGTGCCATTTTTACATGTGAAGTTACCATGTAAACTGTAAGGATTGCCTATGCATGTCAGGTGCTAAATGACTTTTGGTTGGTCTGCACCTGCTTGTCATTTTAAAACTATATGCAACTGAATAAATAAGCATTGGTTGCCTAATTTTTACTAGGAATCAATATTTTAAACAAATTTCATGGTGCCATTTTTTAATGTTGCTGTGGAAAAAGCCACCCCGACTGATTTAAAGGATGCTGTTTGTCAATAGGCCTTGTGTGACACAACAATCTCATATACGAATGGCGACTAGCAAATTCATGTATTCGTGTCATCTGGAGGGCCCTTTATGAGCCGGTTCCTTTCTCTGTTGTTATTGGTACATGTCAGTGTTTTTCCGGGGACAGATTCACAGTCCACTACAGTCCAGCTCTGTACAGAGCAGGTTGGAGAGGGAAATTTTACACAACCTACTGTGAACTTATAACTTCACAATGTTGTGTTATTGGTTTTATTGTGTAAATCCACAAGCATTAGGAGGCGGTGTGGTCCAGTGGTTAAAGAAAAGGGCTTGTAACCAGGAGGTCCCCGGTTCAAATCCCGGCTCACTCACTGACTCACTGTGTGACCCTGAGCAAGTCACTTAACCTCCTTGTGCTCCGTCTTTCGGGTGAGATGTTGTTGTAAGTGACTCTGCAGCTGATGCATAGTTCACACACCCTAGACTCTGTAAGTCGCCTTGGATAAAGGCGTCTGCTAAATAAACAAATAATAATAATAATAATAAATTAAATTACACACCACACATTGGCAGCCAATGTTTAGGTCCAGGCAGGGATTAATAATATAAAATTTAATATAGAGTTAGGACAAGTATTTAGGTCTATTGCTATTTGGATTATTAATGTTAGACCCACAATCATAAAAAAACAAATACATTTTGTGATTTAGAAGAGCTTGTTCAGTGTGTCAAACAGTACTGTTAAGTTTCACCATTTTTTTTTTAAATATTTTTTTCTAGTCACAATTTAGTTCTTGGACCAGACTATGTTCTTTGTCTGTAGCACACTATCCCCGGCTAAGCCCATTATCTGTGTGTCTTTGTAACAGCTTCTCCCGGGCGGAGCTGATTGGATGGCTGAGTCTGGTCTGAACCTAGCTGAAGAGATTAAGCTAAAGTCCAGAATGCGAGGCACTTGGATTTGGGCACCACCTCGCTTTCAGATCATCTTTATTATACACCCAGTGTCAAAGTAAGCTTCGTAGGGCAACATGCGTCATTGTGGCCCTCATAAGATTGTTAGTTTGCAGCATGGAAAGTTGGGGGTTTAACCCTCCATGACAGAAGATGTCTGCAACACAACAGGGGGTAGCTGGTATAAAACTAGTTAGTCTTGGTGTTTCTTGACCTGCTCAGTGGCTTCCCAAAACCTGTTGTACCACTTGCAGGGACCCATGTAATGTAAACCTTATGGGGCTGTTTTAAAATAGAAAATGTAAGACTTTTATCCCAGTGTAAAGGACCGGCAGGGAGGCTGTCATTGACCTCATTGACTGGTCGAGGTGGTTAGGCTTGACACCGGGCACGTTGCACCCTTCTAATAAAACCATTTAGTGCAGCCCTGTAGAGATTAGCAGGCTTTGGACCTTATCCTTGAAGATATTTAATTCAAAAGGGACTAACTTGTAACTTATTGAGGGGCATATTTTATTCATGCTATGATTGGTGCAGTCTTTATGTTCATTCATTCATTCATTCATTCATTCATTCATTCATTTATTCAATCAATAAGTAGTCAATGGGTTAATGGAATATAAATACATATTTTTGTACATATCTAGCAAAAATAACAAATTCACCTGAGAAACATTTCGGGAGCTATTTATAAATTCCCCTTGCTACTTTTTAATTTTAAATTTGTTTTTTGCTCACATAGGCGGGACTCTGTTGTAGCTTCTCAGCATTACCTTTGTGCGGGTTGTGGAACCCAAGTGGAGCTAAGTATGATTTTATTTTTATTTATTTATTTATTTATTTATTTATTTATTTAGTTTGGTAAACAGAAAAACATCATGCTAAATAACTATACTGAGGAGTCCCTGAGTGGCATACCTGTTAAGAAGCATTGCCGAGTGGTGTTCAGGGTGTCGTACAGTCTGAGGAGCGCAGGTTTGCGTCCTGGCTGTCTTGAAGTCAACGGTCTTCACTAGGAATTCAGGAGTCAACATTGTCTGCCTCTATTAGGCAGCTGAGATGGAATTGAGCTACGCAGGCCAATGTTGTTTTTATTGTTTGAAGGATGCTCATTGTGTGGATGTTCTCTTATTTACACAGATGACATGTAAAGCACTGCTGCCAAAAAAAAAATAGTTTAGGCAGCAAAAAATACAGTTGTCCTGTACATGGGGGAGCAACTGGGAATTTGTCCCAGCTTGAACATTTCTGTGGTCCTATATATAAATGAACATTTTTAAAAAAATTATTATTATTGCTTTAAATAAAGTACTTTCAAAATATTTGTGTCCATCCAGGGTATATTAAGAAGCTGCGATACTGTGAGTACTTGGGGAAGTACTTCTGCGACTGTTGCCATAGCAATTTTGAGTCTCTCATCCCAGGACGAATCATCATGAAATGGGACTTCAGTAAATACCCAGTGTGTAACTTCTCCAAACAGCTGCTGGACCTTATATGGCAGAACCCATTGTTCAATGTTTCCTGCATCAACATGTCGTTATACACAAAAGTAAAAGAGCTGGACAAATTCAGGGTAAGTTTTGGGGCTAAGAGCCATTGATATGTAAAGTCTCAGCAGGAGACTGAGTGTGAATCCAGATCAGTCCTGGTCTCAGTCATAAAGGGCCAAATTAATGAAGGTGTATTTGCAACATTTCCCTTGTTAAAACCAGTTACGTATTTGGGTAATCTGGCTCAAAGTTGGCAATGAACACGCCATGAGACTGTGAAGGGTGAGAGGACTTCTTGCAAAATCCAAACACGTAAGGGTGCATGGAAAGAGGAAATAGTTGCAGGAATGAGCATTGCACTGCGAGCAGCCAAAGTATCCTTTAATAGCCAAAGTATATTTAAGAATTGTGCTGATATCGTAACAGTTTTTTTTTTCTTTTGTCAGGAACTTCAAGAACAGTTAATTATTATAAAGAAGCTGTTGAAATTATGCAGCTTGTCAGTAAGGTAAATAGCTTTGATTGTTTTTTGCAGGACTTCATTTATCAGTTTTTCACATTGTCGCACTTTCCAAACAAAAAATTATTCAGCCATCTGATTTAATTGAACCTTTTACGAAGTGACAATTTGCAAGATCCATACCGTGCCAATAAGGTGTCCGTATAACAACCCATGTGGACAAACATATTTGACTTGGGAGTCTGTTAAATTGTAACAAACAACTTGAGCGCAATGTTAAATTACACATGTATCAAGAGTACCAGTGGTCCAGTTATAATGAAACTTGATCTGGAAATTTGCCAGTATCATGATGACCTACTTATGGCATTATTTCTGGTTTTAGTTTTAAATATATATGAATATATGAAAAAGAAAGCTAGAATGATAAAGCTAGAATGATAACATTGCTGTTTATGAGAAATACAAATTGCAATGCATGTGCTACTGCAACAATGTGCCTAATAAATTGCTAACATGACAGTTCAGTAGCTGCATTTACAGATTGAATACCACAAGTACATGTTTAGCCAGTCCCCATGCCTCAAGTTCCACTTCCACTTAGGTCTGGCTTCTGCAGTTTAACTTCCAAAAAAATTGTATTTATTTTCCAATAGCAGGACAATCTGGGAACCAAACTAAGAAAACCTGAGTGCTCTCCTTTACTATAGTGGGCTTGTTTTAATATTTCAAGTAGGCTTTGGTATCCTGGCGCTATTCCTAACTATATGCAGAATGATTTATCTTGGCTTGTCTGCCCCATTATTCCAGGGTTCATGACTCTGAACAGAATATTTTGTCTAGACCTATACACTTTTGAGAATGGTCTTCCATTTAGTCAGACACAAAGGATATAGTAAGTGCATGGAATACCTCTGTAGAGAGGAGGCAGATCTGTGTGTTCAGAGAAGGGTCTGCATGGTCAGCTGGTCTGTGTACTCTACTAACATTATCATTGATTTGTTTGTTGTGGAGTTACATAATATCAATAGCAATAACACTGACACTCTTTAGAGATTTAAATCTAAATTGTATTGTGTTATATGCTTCTCCTCAATTGCAGCTGAAGTGCCTGTCTACAGCCTGACATTTGTACGACTACATTTCACTACATTTAAAATGCAGCAGCTTTGCCGAGTAGGAATTTAACAACACTTATGTTTGGGGTGTTTAGTATCCATTTAATTATAAGCTTTTAAACTTCAGGATTAAACAAGTTTAAACATATTGTGAATGTTTTTAACCAATCAGAAAAGCCATCATAAGAAGCCATCCACAACTTTGTATAGATTACTGCAGTTTTGACAGACAATAAGTGTACAGCATTTAATTGTACTGTATATGGAAAAGACTGATATGAAATAAATCGACTTGCACTGTACACTTACTACTATGTGAACACTAAGGCTAACACCTACATTTGGCCTGCATATTTCTGACAACTGTTAAATATTAAGGCAAAATTCAGAAAGCTTAATAGTTGTCTAACATTAAACATTTAAGCTCTAAACTATTAACACCCTTAAAACCGTGCAGGGTCTTGATGCGCTGCTGCCCAGTGCTTCACTTCCTCTTTAACTTTCCTGTCTTGCATTCTCAGTCTCCTGCAGGAGTTTGAACAGCTACCAGAGCACTTGACTCAGGAGCAGCACCTCTTCTCAATGGATGACTTCATGAAAATCAAGCGTGGCGTTCTAGTTCCTCAGGCCAAGGGGCTTCTGAAAATGGCTTTGTCTCACGTTGAAAACTGTGAGGTAAGGTACCCTTTCAGGTAGGAAACCATAGAAAGGTCAAAGAAAACCAGTTTCTCATGATACAGTACACTGCTCCAACCACTTATTGATTAAAAAATGTGGTTAATTCACCTTTAGCCCATGTTAACTTTAAGGACCCTTCACGTATTTGCTGTTATCAGTGTTTCTCGTTTTTTTTTATGTGCAAGTCCGATGGTGAAATTAAAAGGATGCACTGGATGTCACTAGCATAGACTGTACCTTTTTTTTTTATAATCTGTTCAGCGATTTTGGGAGGGGTCCTTGTCTTGAAAGACGAAATATAATTGAAATGTTGTTTGCTAAATCTAAATGGTCTATTTCTTTTTGCCTTAATTTTTTTTAGTTGTGCCAGGCCAAGGGTTTTGTCTGCGAGGTCTGCAGGAACAATGACGTGCTGTTCCCCTTCCAGACAGACATCTGTAAGAGATGTGCAGGTGAGGGTTAAGCCATTTCTAAAGCTAAGAAGTGTGCGATTGCATCAGGGAAGCTACAGAAGTAGCCGTGGCTTAAAGTAATGGTTGTGTAGCTCACAAAACAATTCCATAAATCTTACCTGTTCTACACTTCCATTAGCGACATAGGTCTCGCATGTGACGTTTTAAAAGACACACTTGTTAACATGATATCTGGTACAGCTTTAGGTAAAAGTAAGTTCTCAGTTTCTATGCATGTTACTGTCTAAACGCAGGTCGGTTAAGAACAGGAAGGTTGTCATGTTTTAAAATAAAAATGTTTAATGAATTTAGAAACTTGGCATTTGAGACTTGTATAATGAGTGCACAGCAATCTAGATTTATGAAAAGGATTTTTAAGAAGTATAATGTGTAAGGGGCAATTCACCATTCCAATCACCATTATTACAAAGCATTGCCAAATTAAAGGACAGAATTAGAACATAAGAACATAAGAAAGTTTAGAAACGAGAGGAGGCCATTCAGTCCATATTGCTTGTTTGGTTGTCAATTACCACAGCATGTACAAACGTCACAAAGCTGACTGGAATCAATGAATTCCCATGTGCCAGGCCATTGAACTGTCTGTAATGTTTTTTTTTTTCAAATAGTGCGTTGTTTGAGACTCTGCAAAGCATATACATGTCCAAAACATTTCTTAACCAATAGGAGAAGAGGCTGCATGGATCTTTTATTTATTTTTATTTTTTTACATTCATCTTTTTAGCACCCATGATTATTAGGCAATGCAAATTTGAACTTTTCTTCCCATTTTGTTTTGCAGTATGCAAAGCTTGTTTTCATAAAGACTGCTTCCGATTTGAACAGTGCCCCAAATGCACCCGGATTCAAACTCGGGAAAACAGGATTTCCCAACTGGTTTTATAGAAAGATTTGCAAAATGTAATATATATTAAATAAAACAGTGACTGAAAAGAGGAAATATTATTTATTCAGAAAAAAACGCTATATTGAAATCTTTTAACACGTTCCATGCCAAGCATAGTTATATCTAGCTGGACACCAAAGTGTTTTATTTTTGTTAGTACAGTACAAATGTATGTGTGATATCATGCATAAATTAATAAATAAGTAAAGACTTGTGACTTGTAAAGAGTTGTGTTGTTTTGTGTTTCTATTGAATGTAGTTGTGATGTAGGTTGGGTGTGTCTGCTGTTCTACTTGTGCAATGCAACTTATAAACTGCTACTGAAATAAACCAGATCATGATATGCATTGCATACATGCCCAAATGAAACTGAAACGGTACTACCAACATTAATTGATCAAGATCAGACACTGTGGCTGTCTGTTCAGAAAGAAAGCATTGACCCCAGAAACATGTTGAAATGTTGTTTTTAATCTGCTGATAGTTTCCTGTGGTAGGAAATCTATATGTACTGTAAATGGAAATTGAGATTAGTAATAACACAAAACTGTTTTATTGTGAGTCACAAATATTCAGACAGTCAGCAACTGTTTTTCTTTTCTGTATGCTCATGAGTTTTGCTTACTATGAATACAAATGTAATAAATGCATGAACAGTGAATCTCAGTTCTCCGACTGGTACAATAGAAATGGCTAGGGTTTATGTTCTTGGCTGTAAACCCTTATGGCATGATGTTCTGTTTTTACTGAGAGAACATGACAGCAGGTACTTTTATTTTTTCACAGAACAACCAGAACCTTTAAAAAATGCATTTCAATGCGCTGTGTTTACAATATTAATGTGTTTATAAGAAAAACTAGAGCAATAATCTTTAACTCAAATGAATTTGCTTGACATAAATTTATTTACTGATTTTATAAACAGGGTTAGGCCAGAGTACAAACAATTTGTGAGGAACTGAGTCCTGGTATAAAGCTTGACCTAATTTCTTATAGAATCAGATACAGACATAAAACATGTTTGTAAAAGAGATCACAGCTTTCAGATTCCCTGATGATATATATGCTAGTGCTTGTGCTGCTGAAATCATGTTGCAGTATATAGAAAAACATTAGTCATGCTTTATTTCAGTGGTCACTTTTGTTCGTGTATTCACTGTTAACAACTAGATTACTAACTTGGGAACAAGTGTTCATTAAATGGTAAGTTCAAATATAAATATGGTATATATTTATGAACTTGTAAAAAGTCAGCTGCTGTAAAAATGTATTGGCTAGCTTGATCATTAACCAAAAATATTATGCCATCTTATTTTTCAATAATTTCCCCCCAGTATCTTAAAAATAAATACACTGTCCTCCTATGTCCACAATTCACTTGTGAAGAGAGTGAACATATTGTGTAGCACCATTCTTCCAATGGATGGTGCTGATGAGCTATACTTCAGGGTGGTTATCAGATTTTTTTAAAAAAAACAAATCTCTAAAAGGTACCAATTAGAAGGGACGTACTTGATGGTAGTGCAAGCTGATACAATTTACAACCTACAGTTTATTTTTCCAGTTCTGAAATCTTCATGTTGCTTTCACATATGAACAAGCTTAGTATTAGGCAACATTTACACCCATCTTAATTCTGTGAGATTATCTTCGACATTTTTTTCAAACTACCTGCAAACTTCCAAGAAGCATGTATTTTATTTCAATAATAAATTGCAGGGGAAATCTCATTAAAATCTTCATATTTGACGCACAGTTAAATATATACGGCAGCTCTGTATTTTCTAAAAGGAATAACTGCAAATTACTTGTAAAATAACTGCTGTCAAAGTATTTCGTGAATGCAGCCAAGTTGCAGTGTTTTGTTTTGTGTATTTAGGGTATAATTAATGCAGATTCCTGTTTAGGATGTACTTCTAAAAATGCTTTAATAAATTAATCTTTCCTGTAGCTTGCCTGTGCTTGCCTTGTGTGTAATTTGTCTAAGCTTCAAATCCATCTTCTGATTTTATCTCTTTTTAGTTTCCTGTTCTCAATTGTAAGGTTGCTCTGACAGGAAAACCATGAATGTTATCTCATAAGCACTTCCCTTCTATTTGGTACCCTTTAGTACTTGTGGTTCTTAAACTGACACCCACAGTATGTCTGGTTATACCTTAGGGTTACGTGTTGCCTCCTGCTTCTTTGCAGTTCCCTAAACCTCATGCTTTTATCACAAGGATCCCCGATAGGACAAAGCTACACATATCTGTTACGACTCTGTGTAATACCTTAACATAAAAAGTGCAGATGCTGCTGATGTGTTTTAAAAATGTTTAAGTGTGTCCAATTATTATTTTACCCCATTGGAATGCCCAATCACTTTTCCCCTCACTGCAGCAATTCCCCGCAAGGCTCAACAGGCGTCCTCTGCAACGCTCCCTTTGGAGTCCCCAGTGAAGACTCGCCTACTTTGATGCTGTTGATGTTTTTGAATGTGTTGATTACCTTATTTTTGTCAGTTGATATACTGCACATAATGCTGCTTTTGTCATTTAGTTTAATACACATTAGTGCCAGTCTCAAATTCATGGTTGTGAAAGAACTGAAATGCACAGGAAAAGCGCAACAGCTTCCTATAATGTATTTGTAATAAGCCATTGGTTGGTAGGAGTGATGGGAGTCACGTAAGCACATGAATCGGAGTGGTCACAGTGTTTGGAAGAGTGTTGCAAAGGCTGCTGGGAAATATATTTATTGAACCTCCCTTTTTGAATTAATATTATTAGTAGTGGAAATATACAGTGAAGTCTGTTCTCTAGAAAGGTCCACGGAGGTTCTGGAAAGATGTTTTTGGTTGTGTACAGGAGTATAATCTTCTAGAAACCAGCAGTGTAGTAATGGTGTCATCATCCAGGATATGCGTGTTGCTGTTGCCTCACCTCCCTCAAAAGAATGATGGAACACAGACTGTTGCACCAAAAAAAAATACCCAGACCATTACAGAACCTGAGAAACCTGCTGTTCTGTTTTCATGTTCTTATCCAACCCAATTGATTCATTAATCTTCCAACTTGCTTGAATAAAAATGTAAACAGGACCTCAGAGGCTTGCTTAGTTAGTTTGTTCATTGCTAGGTAACATGTGAATATTATTATTATTATTATTATTATTATTATTATTATTATTATTATTAATAGCTGTGCTGGTCCATGTACGGTATGCATTTTTTATATATATATTTGAACTGATCATTTTAAAAGTTTTCTAAAAAGTTTCTATGCTATGATGGCTAGTTTCTGAATGTTACTGTATTTGAAAGATCAAATGACTGGTTGTGGTAAGTTTGCCAACAACAGACACCATTTATAGGGTTGTATTTTCAAGTGCATTAACTGAGAAAGGTGGATGGGGCGTGGTTGGGGTACAACTTCAGAGAACTGCTAAACTAGGAAATCTGACAAGATCTTACCAAAAAAGTCTGTTAGATAAAATATTGTTGAAGTGCAAGTTGTTGAATTTTTCCCACAATGCAATACTGTGGAATGTAGTTCTATGTAGAATAGTCTGTTATAACAAATGTTATAATCTTCAACCTCAACAGCTTCCAATAAAAAACCCTCTCAAGCAAATAGAATTCCTATACTTCTCATTGGTCATTAAGAGAACAATTCACTGAAACCATGCTGTGGGCCCCAAGTCTGGAGCTAGCATGGTCAGTTTGTAACAGTAGCGCATTCTATGCAGTACTACTATACTATACTGGAATTCTTGTTATAAATGTGTTTAGTTATGAAAATAATGAATTCACATACATTTAGTAAAACAAAAATGATAATGAAATCATGTTTATTTTATACTTATCACCGAATCTTTAAGCATTTTTATTAAAACCCCAGTTATTATATAAATAACTTCCCCAGACATGCAGTATTTATTTATTAAAAAAAAAAAATCCTCATGAGTGGCATTAAACTAATGCAACATACAATTCCAGACAGTAACCTATTTCTACCACATGGTTTCAATTCAGTTTTCTTCAAATGCTTGAGTGTTTTACATATTGTTTATTAAGGAGTATTGTTTATTCCTTCCATGATCAAACTTTTCAAACTCTATAAGTGTAAATAGCAGAACTGTGATTTAAATGCAAACAGTAACACTCTTTCCAAAATGGCTGCTCTAGTGCACTGATAGTGTAAGGATTATTGCCCACATTGTCAAACAGGTAACACAGCAATAACGATCCATGGTGTGGTACGGAACAGAAAAAAAGCCAGAGCACTTTTGTTGTTGTTGTTGTTGTTGTTGTTTTAATCCTGCAGTGATTTTGAGGACAGATATCAAACCCCAGTGCACCAGAGCAGACATTTTGAAAAGAGCTTTGAAACAGACTTTAAAGTAATAAGTGTAAAAAGTTGTCAGGATGTTAACAAAGAAAAGAAAAACTACAGGTACGTTATTTAAACAGTTGTAGCAACATGTGGGGATGTATAGCGCTATATTTTTCGGAACCCCGCTACTTACTCTTTAAAGTGCTTGTAGCTGACAAAATGATTTAAAAAAAAATTAGATTCACTATAGGTCTCTATTGTGCATATTTAAAAGAACTCATGATATAGTAAACATGGAGGAGACTAAAGGAAGTCTGTTACTCCTATTTCACATCACCCCAACAGCGCCTTCTGGGTCAAAGCATCTTACTGGCTGCAAAGCATGTCAGTCATTAGGGGAAGCAGCAGGTTGGTTACAGACAAGAAAGGAGGCCCTGAAGGGGTGGGGACAATTTCACTCAAGAGGTGAAATTACTAAATAAGATGTAAGACCATCGGATAAGAAGGCTGGCAAACCAAGATTTCTTTAGACTAGTGCAGTACTAGATATCGTGTTTTAAAATGAAAATACATGTATGTGTTTCTTTCTGCTCAGACTGCTCATTTGAGACCTATATAGTGATAAAAAGTCCTCTTATATTTTAGTCTTGACCCAATCAATACAGGAAATCAAATACCCAAGACAACTGTTACATTTAATTAACAGACAAAACGATACCACACAAACAAAATAACAAAAAAGCATTGTAAATGAAGCCTGTTTATTTGAGAAACAGTTTAAATGCATACAGTGCTTCAGGAAAGGTAGACTGAATGTTGCCATACAACTGAGAAACAAAGCAGATGCAGATCATGCCACGTTTCTGTATGCACCACAAAACCAGTCTGTAAAACTCAATCTCATCTCGTCACCTGGAATATCTCCAAGTTACTTGAACCTGATTATCTTCTGAAGTGTTTTGTAGGTATTAAATATACTGGAAAATCATTTACATATTGTGCAGTCTTTTATATTACTCACTGACACTGTCTAAAGCATTATTGTTGCTGTGTTTTATGAAGATGGCCCTTCATAGAGAATGTCATACAAGTTGTCAGTCTGAGTCCTAAAGTTATTGTAGCAGGATGGAGAGCAAGAAAAGAACATGAAGGGCAGATTATTTATTCCAAATATCTACTCACAAGGACGAATAATCTGAAGTGTCCCTTTGCAGCAGTCACACACATTGACGCTAATGACAGAAATATTATTATTATTATTATTATTATTATTATTTGTTTATTTACCAGACGCCTTTATCCAAGACGACTTACAGAGACGAGGGTGTGTGAACTATGCATCAGCTGCAGAGTCACTTACAATTACGTCTCACCCGAAAGACGGAGCACAAGGAGGTTAAGTGACTTGCTCAGGGTCACACAATGAGTCAGTGGCTGAGCTGGGATTTGAACCGGGGACCTCCTGGTTAACAAATTGTTATTTATATTTCAAACACATCAATATTGTCAAAGAACACTTTTACAATATTCATTTGACATATTGTTGCTACGCCCTACTTATTGTAGCTATTTCTTTGGAACTTTTTCTGTAGTAATGCAT
The DNA here is from genome assembly GCA_030684275.1 of Acipenser oxyrinchus oxyrinchus. NCBI lineage: Eukaryota > Metazoa > Chordata > Actinopteri > Acipenseriformes > Acipenseridae > Acipenser > Acipenser oxyrinchus. The sequence goes on along the minus strand of CM060253.1, from coordinate 29,981,151 downwards.
TGGTTGACTTACTCTCTGGAAAAAGTGCAAAAATCTGCAAATCTGATTCTTTGCTAACTGTGTCCCTGAGCTCTTTTTTTGTGACAGACTGTCTAGATACTGAGACTTAAGCAAATGCAATTTATAGAGATGCAACGCTGCTGAGTGATTTTTTAAAATTATTATTATTTTTATCTTATCATTTTGGAATCTACCTTGCATTCATACAAATCCAATGACAGAATGATTATGCTGCGTTGCTAAGGAAAGGTTGCTAAGGAATCGCTTTTACACCAAGCAATCCAGAGCAGAGGTGGGCTGGCTACCGATCCTGGAGAACAGAGATCAGCCCTGCTTTTTATCCACTCTGAATATGCTTGGTGTCTGGCCAGTAGGGTTCGCTGTTGCGCGATGAGATGGAGTCCCTGCCGTTTTCCTATCTCCCACCCTGGAAGCGTCAGAGCCAATGTGACGTCCCATTCGGAGTCCCCAGCATAGTTCAGCCTCTTTGCACAGCCCAGGCTCGAACTGGCACCGTCCAAGCTGTATGACTCATTCTGCACTCCCAGCGGCAGTGCTTTAACTGGATGAGCCACTCGGGGACCCCCACCCCCACCATTCAGTTTTGATACATGGAGCAGGTTCTTGTTAACCAGGCACAGCTCATCCAGCTGTTCTGATGAGGGCATGTGACTGTCAGAGAGGGACCTCAACAAACAGGACTGGTAGGCTACCAGCATACTATTATAGTTGCCCAGCCATGTGGCGAACACACTGGTTGAATAGAACACACTTGCAGAGAGCCGGCACTGCTTATTGGGGCAGACAGTGTCCTTGGACAGGAGCTCTAAATTAGGCACCTGTACCAAAGCACCAATTGAAGCCTCCACTGGCAGAAATTGGGCCAGGCTCAGTTTCTCCACATCATGCACCCTATATAGGGTGTCCATCGCCCGGGAAACAGCAGGAGCTGTAGCCAGATGATCCCAGGACGACTGGATCTCAAACAGAGAATCCGGTTGCACTGGGGGGGTCATGGGAGAGGAGGTAGGCTGATCATCTTGTCATGTCTTGTCTCACCTTGTGTAGGCCAGTGCACTTGCAAGACTGCAGTGGCCCCCTTGACTAGCGGTAAAAGCTCTGCCGACAGGGAGTTCTTAACCACAGGGGATGTACTGTCTGACTCCACGTCCTCAGATAGGAACGCCCTGTGTCGTCAGGTCTCTCTTTGCACAGCGCCATGGGGTGAGGATGCAGCCACCTCCATACCAGAGGATGTTGGGGAAGAGCACTGTGCAGGAGTGAGGGACACAGAGCGCTCTGTAGAGCTGCTGGAGAGACGTTTCCCCAGCGTGCGCTTGGGGGAAGATGCACAAAACTCATAGAAATTGCAGTCAGTCAGTGCCTCTCTGGTGTGCTCTAGCCACAGGCAGGAAGAGCATCTGCTGCTTGTCGTCAACAGGCACATTGGCCTTGCAGGGATAAAACCCAGGCAAGAAGCAAGCAATGCAGTGTATAGTTTATACAAATGTACAGGTGATACCTCAATCTGCTTATGGACTGCAACCCGGGCAGGTCAAGCCCTGAACAAGACCGGTTTGGTACCAGACCGGGGCGTAAGCACCAGTCGGTAGCGGGTCAGAACTGGGACAGTGCAGGGATGGTACAGGGTCGGTACCAGTTTGGTGACTTTAGCACCGGGTCGGTAGGGTACGGTACCAGGTCAGAACCGGACGGCACCGGGACGGTACAGGGTCAGTTTGGTACTGGTTCGGTGACTGTAGCACTGGGTTGGTACGGTACCGGGTCGGAACCGGAGCGGTACCAGGTCTGTTCGGTACCGGTGCGGTGACTTCACAGTTACCTCAGTTAGCAATTTACAGGGATGCCCACCTGTACAAGCCACTGGCAAAACCGCTCATTCAGTACCACACACGTGACTGAGGGAAGCCTGCTTGTTAGAGGACTAACAGCCTTCGCAATGGTGATGCAAAGCAGATGAAGGTACTGTGGGAGAGACTGCAAGCAATCTCAACCGAAGCGCGTATCTTGGCCCAGCAGCTGTGCGTGCATTTCTGTAAAAAAACACAGAAAAATACAACAGGAGAAAATATTTTTCCACAGAAAACAGTAATAACACAATTGCAGGTCACAAAATAAACATCTCGTAATTTAAAACAAGAATTTAATTTAACTCCAGCCGGAGCTATGCAGCCTGGGGGGAGTACAAAGTCAGCCGTCTTAGGTTGCTTGATCCCTGGGAAAAAGTGACTCAAGCTACTGGCTTTACGCAGGACACAAGGCCGCTGCGGGATGTAACAAACAACAGGCTTTAGTGCATAATATGCTCTCAATTACTATTTTTTCTATTACAGAGTAAATAAATTATCGCATACATTTTGTAAAACATAATACTTATACAGTCATAAGCAACACGTACCGTACTTATCTGATACCAGGCATTGTTATCATTGCAGCTGATGGTTCCACAAAACAGCTTTTGATGTAGGTGTTAAGATCTCAAGCTGAAATACAACCCATCGACCTGTATCTTTGTTTTTTCAGCCTGTTAAAATAGGTAAGATGCTAAAGAGAGACCTATTCAATGAAGTAAACAATGCCAGCATTTTCAGTAGCCATCATTTACTGTATATCAATTAAATTGCCCCCTCTTTATGCAAAGGTTGAAGCCATCAACAGTATTTCCTCATGGCAGTGCACATTTTGAAATCCCAACATATTTCAGCAGTAAAAAGGCAATGTAAAATCAGTTATTTACCCAAGAGAAAGGGATGAAATCAAACAGAAAGAAATGATGAAGGTTCTCAGCTTCTTGAGCTTGTGAATCCCTTCAGGAATCTCTTTAATTTGGTTGTCTCTGAGTTTCAACAATTCTAGGTACCCATGGGTTAGGGAGACAAAACTGTCAGGGACAGTTTCTCTTCATTGTGCTGCCGTGGACCTTACTGGCCAGGTGCCTGGTGAGCTCAAGCAGAGCCTTTGTCTTCCAGACAAGTTCCTGGGTGTAAAGAGACGACTGGTTTGGTTGAGAGATCAGAAGACACCCACTAATAGAAGACACTCCTGAGCTGTGTGGGGAATTGCTGTGGTGAGAGAATGTAGTTGGACATTCTACACTGGGTAGTAAATTCCAATGCACTCTACAATAACATAACAGTCATACTGTGTTGCACACTTTCTTGTCGGGAAGAGAAGTATTCTTTGCTGTTCCTCTTTACAAAGTTAGATAATGAGAAAATGTGCAATCATGGCCTATTGCCTATTCAATTTATCCAACCTAAAATACAAGAAGAGGCTCACATGCACAGTTAGATATATTTCCATTAATGCCATTAATGGCAATATTTAAATAGTGTTATTAGTTAGATCATGGTGTGAACATCTAAAGGTGTGACAGCCCACCTACTATAAAGACATAACATTTTGATCCCTAAGTCATGGTAATGAGAGCACAAAAAAACTTAAACAGTCCCACTGGGCTCTCCAAATGGTAAGCGCAGGGTAAGTCATAGAGGGAGTGTAGTTTCGTGTCCTGGCTGTGTGAAGTCACAGGTCAGATGTTGTGAGCTCAGTGCACAAAGAAGTGGCGGGTATGGAACTTTAGCAACACAAATCTGTGCTGTGTTTGAACAGAACCAAGGCATAGAGTTTCATCCTAAACTGTAGTATAACTACATGGCTAAAATTACAAGTTTAAAAGTATAACTGCATGGGTGACAATATATTAACATGGTTTGGATCAGATTGCTGCTGTTGCTGCACAATACATTAATGGCAATCTGTGCTCTGAGTGGCTGAAATGATCTATGGCGCTGTAGAAGTCATGATGAATAAACACATTTTCATCAGTAATGCACACATACTATGCCTTGTGATGCTGAGAAATCTTCCTTCCTCTTTTGTTTAGTTAACCCTTGATTAAAAACCCCATTGTTAAGAATTGTAAGTACCCTGTGTTTGGTCAAGAGATTTCCCTACATTTATAAAAGCAGCCTCAAGTATTCATCTGAAATTAGGATTCTGTAGTGTATATATATATATATATATATATATATATATATATATATATATATATATATATATATATATATATATATAATGTATGTTACACTCATAGTCAGGATTCGGTGAATCACTGACAAAAATAACCATTTCGCGATTTGAGCATTTACAAATGATGAAAGAACGAAATGAAAGGTTATTTTGGTCTTTGAGCAAATTATTTCGATCAAATTGCAAAATGTAAAATATCAAAAAACTAAATACAAAAGAAGAGACAGCTTCTTCGGTCTTTGAGTTAAGCCATATAATCAAATTGCAAAATGTAAAATACCAAACAAGCAAAGAACAAAACACAAAAGAAAAGGGGATGGGGTGGGTTGGGGGGAGGTGAGGGGCTCCAGAGTGGCGCATCCCGTAAAGGCACTCTGCGCCCTATACACTGCAGACCCATGGACGGGAGTTCCCAGGGGTGGCGCACATTTGGCCGCACGAGTGTCCATGTGTTCATCTTCGTCTCTCCCGAGTCAACGTGGGGGTGGCAGCGATGAGCTGGGTTGAAATAAAAAAATAATTGGGCTTTCCAAATTGGAGAGAAAACGAGAAAAAATAATTGCTGATTAAAAAAAATAAAAAAAGATGAGACAACTTCTTTGGCTTTTGAGTAAAGCGATATAAAAATGGGCATCAAGTGAAATACAAACTTTTTATTCAATATTTATTTATTGAATGAACATAAAATCAGTAAATTATATTTATATGATACACGTCATTGATTCATTATTTATGTAATTATTATTTATGCAGGAAGTTAACCAATTGAGACCGTGGCCTCATTTGCAAGGGGGTCATGGTAAGCAATTTAGGAGGATAGTGACCTCAAACATTAAACTTAGAAAATACAGTTTTATAGAAAAAAAACAACACAATTCAAAATGTATTGTTTTATGACACTGACGACCTTTGTATTGCAGAAGGATCAATGAATGCTACAAAATATCAAGAGATTTTGCAGTCACAGTTGTTACCCAGTGCTAGAAGGCTTATTGGACTGAAGTGTGTATTCCAGCAGGATAATGACCCTGAGCATTCTGCAAAGTCTACAAAAGAATTTCCGAACAAAAGGAAGATTACAGTTATGGATTGGCCATCTCAGTCCCGAGACTTGAATCCCATTGAGATGTTGTGGATTGACTTGAAGGCTGCTGTTGCAAAAAGGAAAACAAAGTCAATTGCAGAACTCAAAGTTGTATGTGTTGAAGAATGGGCAAAAATATCTCTGGAAAGATGCAAGGAACCGGTTTCAAAATACAAAAAAATACACAAGCTGCAAAGGAAGCAAAGGGTGGGCATCAAAATACTAATGTAAGGGTGCCCAAATACTTTTGTCAAAGTATGAAATTCGTTTTTGCATGTTATTTTTCATTTTATGCATGTTATGTAATAATTTGTTGTTTTATTATAAAGCTGAATCGTTACTTTAATTTATATCTTTGAATAGAACAATTAGAAATTATAGAAATCACTTTCTTTGTGGTTTTTCAATTTTTTTTAACTGCCCAAATACTTTTGTCTGTGACTATATATATACAGTACTGTGCAAAAGTTTTAGGCAGGTGTGAAAAAATGCTGTAAAGTAAGAATGCTTTCAAAAATAGACATGTTAATAGTTTATATTTATCAATTAACAAAATGCAAAGTGAGTGAACAGAGGAAAAATCTACATCAAATCAATATTTGGTGTGACCACCCTTTGCCTTCAAAACAGCATCAATTCTTCTAGGTACACTTGCACACAGTTTTTGAAGGAACTCGGCAGGTAGGTTGGCCCAAACATCTTGGAGAACTAACTACAGTTCTTCTGTGGATTTAGGCAGCCTCAGTTGCTTCTCTCTCTTCATGTAATCCCAGACAGACTCGATGATGTTGAGATCAGGGCTCTGTGGGGGCCATACCATCACTTCCAGGACTCCTTGTTCTTCTTTATGCTGAAGATAGTTCTTAATGATTTTCGCTGTATGTTTGGGGTCGTTGTCATGCTGCAGAATAAATTTGGGGCCAATCAGATGCCTCCCTGATGGTATTGCATGATGGATAAGTATCTGCCTGTACTTCTCAGCATTGAGGAGACCATTCATTCTGACCAAATCCCCAACTCTATTTGCAGAAATGCAGCCCCAAACTTGCAAGGAACCTCCACCATGCTTCACTGTTGCCTGCAGACACTCATTCGTGTACCGCTCTCCAGCCCTTCGCGAACAAACTGCCTTCTGCTACAGCCAAATATTTCAAATTTTGACTCATCAGTCCAGAGCACCTGCTGCCATTTTTCTGCACCCCAGTTCCTGTGTTTTCGTGCATAGTTGAGTCGCTTGGCCTTGTTTCCACATCGGAGGTATGACTTTTTGACCGCAAGTCTTCCATGAAGGCCACTTCTGACCAGACTTCTCCGGACAGTAGATGGGTGTACCAGGGTCCCACTGTTTTCTGCCAATTCTGAGCTGATGGCACTGCTGGACATCTTCCGATTGCGAAGGGAAGTAAGCATGATGTGTCTTTCATCTGCTGCAGTAAGTTTCCTTGGCCGACCACTGCGTCTACAGTCCTCAACGTTGTCCGTTTCTTTGTGCTTCTTCAAAAGAGCTTGGACAGCACATCTGGAAACCCCTGTCTGCCTTGAAATTTCTGCCTGGGAGAGACCTTGCTGATGCAGTATAACTACCTTGTGTCTTGTTGCTGTGCTTAGTCTTGCCATGGTGTATGACTTTTGACAGTAAACTGTCTTCAGCAACCTCACCTTGTTAGCTGAGTTTGGCTGTTCCTCACCCAGTTTTATTCCTCCTACACAGCTGTTTCTGTTTCAGTTAAAAATAGAACTATATTTGCATGCACTTTTGATCTCAATGCAAGTATGAAAGTAATTGCCATGTCTCAATGCACTATTACCATGTTCTAGCATTTCAAAGCATTCAAATAACCATATAGTTTGGCTGGTAGGAAGCCTCAAGAGCTGCTTCCAGGGCCACTCCTATTGAGAAATCTGCAGGGCTGCTACCTAGAAGTTAGCACACATCTGTACCTCTCATTGCCATATCGACCTTGAGTTAGGCTGGGATGCTTGTCTTGCAGCTTTGGTTCTGCAGTCTCTTTTTCCTAAATAGGGGGTGTGCGCCTTTAATCCTCCTCCCAGAGAACTGCTAGGGGTCTGCCATAAGTGTGGACAGTGTACCTTATCCATGTCCCTAGAAATGAGGGTTACTCACATGTAACCATAGTTCTACAAGTGTTGTATGATGCACATCAAACAACCCACCGACCTCCCCTGGCATATGGCACACCGATTCTTGCTTCCAGCATGTAAGATCTGACATCACAGGCCTGTGCCAAGGAGGATACCACCCGGGTGGGTAGGAGGACCAAACTTATAGACCTTCTGGACAGAATTAAAAGGGAAAAAGAATATTATCTGCATGTCGTTCAGGTCTCTCCGAAGCAGTCGACCCACAAGTGCTACGCTTTCAAATTGAAGAGATATTGTAATTTGGTGTCAGGGCACGGAGCTAGACCCTGTCCTGCCCAGTGGCGAGAATCCTGGATTATCTCTGGTCTCTCCGAGTCGTGCCTATGGGTTGATGACCCATAGTTCTATTTTTGTAAAGTTGATACGGTTCTGAAGCCTGAAGTGGGTGTGTATGTGTTGAAGTGTCCCTGTATATCCATTGCTATAGCACCAGTGGACCATGATGATGGATGTCTCTTGTGTCACCTGGAAAGAGTTGCATGTTCTATGTCTTACCTGATGACGACAGTCTGCGGTTGCTTGTGTGGTCTGGTTCCTTTGGCTGCTTGTGTGGGGGTGGGAATGGCGAGTTAGAGTTAAAAACCCTAACGTCACATTTCCTTGCTTTTGTGGCGATGAGTTCAGCCCTAACTGATGCATGAATGTAGTTTTTTGCAATGATATACAGTACCAGGCAAAAGTTTGAGTACACCTGCTTGAAACCAGGTTTTTCATGATTATCTATGCTTTTAACTGTATAAACTTGTCTATAAACACTTAATATTTTATTATATGATACGTGTACTTATATAAGCTGATAATCATGATAAGTGAATTGTATAAAAAAAATTATTTTTAAATGAAAATGTAAATCTTGTCAATTTCAATGAAATGGTCACCCAAAGCAAGGGGATTTCAGTCTGAAGCCCAAGTCAGTTAAAAGTCTGAAATGTGTATAACACGGTGTTAGAACACTGGCCTAAGTATAAAAGTGTCTTTGTTAGATGTTCTCCAAGTTAACTAGCATGTTACCTAATTAACCTTTTGTCACCAATTACTGTTAACAGGTGAGGGCCCATGATTACTATAAATATAGGTAGCATAGGCACAAGTTTGTCATTCCTGAATGTAAGGGAGCAGAAAATGGCAAAATACGCTCAGTTAAGCAAAGAAAAAAGACTGTGTAATTACTTTAAGAAATGAAGGTCAATCTTTAAGACAAATCGCAAGAACTTTGCAAGTGTCTGTAACTGCTGTGGCCAAGACCATCAAACAATTTGAAGAAACTGGCACTCATGAGGACTGAACAAGGTCAGGCAGGCCAAGGTTGACCTCAGAATCAGAGAACAAGTTCATTCGAGTCACAAGTCTGCGAAACCGGCGATTAACTGCCCCTGAAATATAAGCTCAGCTAAATGCTACTAGAAGTACATATGTTTCAACATCAACTGTTCAGAGGAGATTGCGTGAAGCTGGCCTAACTGGAAGAATTGCTGCAAAGAAACCATTGTTAAGAGTGCATAATAAGAGGAAGAGACTGGATGTTTGAGGAGTGGAAGTCGGTCTTACCGTCTGATGAGTCAGAATTTGAAATATTTGGGTCCAACCGTCGAGTATTTGTAAGACACAGAGAGGGTAAGCGCATGAGTTCTGCGTGTGTGGTTCCCACTGTCAAGCATGGAGGAGGCAGTCTCGTGGTCTGGGGTTGCTTTGCTGGTGACAGAGTTGGTGATCTTTACCAAGTCCATGGCAAGCTCAACCAGCATGGCTATCATAGCATACTTCAGAGGCATGCCATTCCATCATGATTACGGCTAGTTGGGCAGTCCTTCATTCTTCAGCAAGATAATGACCCGAAAAACACCTCAAAGTTGTGCAAGAACTATCTGGCGAAGAAGGAAAGTGAAGGACAACTCAATCTAATGACCTGGCCTGCCCAGTCTCCAGACCTCAATCCCAGAGAACTTGTATGGGGCGAACTGGACAGAAGAGTCAAAGCAAAGCTACCCATAAGTGCCCTACATCTCTGGGAATTGCTGCAGAAGAGCTGGGAAGACATGTCGGGTGATAACCGAATGCCTCGTGTTTGTGAGGCTATTAAGGCAAAGGGTGGCTATTTTGAGGAATCCAAGATTTAGAGACAATTTTCAATTTTCTTGAACATTGCTTTGATACTCCTTATGTTTTGTTTTGTATATTGTAACATGTGTTTTCATTTTCAAGTATTTACAGAAACGTATACAACGTAAAACATTGTCAATTATGAAAAAAACCTAGTTTCCAGCAAGTGTACTCAAACTTTTGACTGGTACTGTATATATATATATATATATATTTTAAAAAACTGCTTTCTAATCTTTGTTCTTTGATGAGTCAAAAAGTTGGGAAATCACTAAACCACAGCCTCATGCTGAATGTAGAAGAGATGGTTAGACAGAGAGGCACCATTATTATTTGTGGAAGAAAACAGATTGAAAATCATTAATTCCAAATCCAATGTTTTATAATAGACTACAACAAAATCAATGCAACACCACACAGAATTTACTGTACCATATCATGTACACTAAATGTTATCTTAGAAAGGGGTGGTAAATGCTGTGGCTATTTGTAATTACTGTATCTACGTGATTCTAGTTTTGTTTTATATGAGTAATACAAATACATAAAAATCAATGAACATTTCAAGGATAGCTATGTATCTTGTAATGCCATCCCCTAAACAATCTTAAATGGTTTGTTTTTGAAAAACAATAGGACATTCGATGAAGAAGCCTTGAAAGAACCATTTGTCTATGTTTTCAGTTGTGTCACTTAATTATATCAAATGAAATAGGGTAACTATTATGTTTATATCCTTTTTTAATATATATTTATAAGTGTTACTATAGCCAGCAATCTTTCCACATAGTATTATAACTGTACAGCATTTACATAATCTGAACAAATGTAAGAAAATGTAAATGTAAGGTACCCACATTTTGTAAAGAGATCATCCTGCATAAAATTCTATGGCAAACGTTCAAATTAAAGCCACTGAAAAACACTTCTAGTCTGTCATTGAAGTTTATTTTAGCATTACAACATATACCACCATTGAATGTTTTATAGTTATGGTTGGAAAAGCTACATTATTAAATGGTCTAATAATATAAGCTAATGTGAGCTAATCAGGAGATATCAAGGAACTGTGTGAGTAAATGGACACAATTCTTGACAGATAAAAATGAGTGTCTCACCTTCACAGGCAAGCTGTTTAAATTGTCAAGGAAAGGTTGAGGTAGAGCAAGCTGTTAGCTAATGGTGTCAGATCAGAAACTTGAGATAGAAAATGAGCCTGATAAAGAAAACAATCTGTTAAAGACTATTACATGAACTTGCATTATCTACTAATTACTTACAAATTATACAATAATACACAGAAATAATGTCACTACTGTTTGTTTATTTCATTGCAGCAGTGGAGTCTACATGTATTCAAGTGTCTGAGAATCAAAAGAGAGAAAAGAACAATATGTACAGTATGTTCCCATATAAAAGTTTCCCACAGTAAAAACACAGTAAAGTGTAATAAAACATAGTGAAAGCATGGTAAAGCTGAAGTGAGCATTGTAAAGCACAGAGAGGTATGGTAAAGCATATTAAAAAATGTGGCAAACCACAGTAAAGGTAAATGCATAGTATAACTATGGGAAAAGCATGGGAAAACTGCAGATGCCGTGGCAAACTTTTATAAGGGTTAGACTTAGTTTCTATAAAATAATCGTGTTAAAGTAATAGCAATTATTTTCTTTGTAAATGTACTGAACTTGGAAGTAAACATTTCAGACAGTCATTACTTTGTACACTACAATTAAAAATCAAGTTCTTACAAATTAAAATCCTGTAGCCTGTATTGTCTTGTGTTGCAATAAATGGATTTACAATAATTTCCCATACAAGGAGCTTTCTGTGAATAGAAAAATGAAGTGAGATTGGGTGGTTTCACATCCATGAGCTTTTTCTGAAGAATAATGACATGTTATCTCAGCTTGCTGTCAAATTATAAATGCCTGTTTTACCTTTCACAGCAGAAAAGGCAGACCCTATTGTGTGCAGGTCTGCAATCACTTCCTCTTTCTATGTTTTCATTTTGTGTTATGTTACTTCCATTTATTAAACCTTAAAAACATATTATCAACAACTGGCCTTGAAAAACAGAACCAAATTTCTTTATGAAACTATGTTGACTGTTCAGTGCCCATTTAGGCCTTATACTTACATACACAATTGCCACAATGTACTGCTTGAAGTCATTCACCCAGAACACCTGGGCCTGGATAAAATCTAACCTCTTCTACAGAGTAATGATCCCACACTTCTCATCATTCAGGACACTGTTATCATTCAGTACACTTTTAGTTACTGTATGAGGAGATAATAAGTTGAACAACAATCACATGAAGTACTATAGATTGATAATTTGTATCTTATAAAAACAATTCTGGTAACTTGTAGTTAGGGCTTCTGATTTTTGGTTTTAACCGATAAAACCCGATAAAACACCCCCGATACAAAAAGAATTGAATTTTTTGTATCGGGGTGGAAAACTGGAAAAACTGTGGAAATGGTTAATCAATTCACGTTGCCTTTACCCTTTTCCCATTAAAAAATAAAACCTACTAAAAAATAATAATAAATACATTTCCCAGTGCTGCTGGGCAATGTCCCGCCTTCCTGACTTGTATCTCTCACTGATTCGTTCTGGATACTTTAAACCCGTCCCAACTACAGCACATTCCTACATTTCTATTGGAGACTTGCGAGATTTAAAACAAGATTATAATCAGGAATGGAGGCTTGTTAGTGGGATTTAAAACTGTATTACAGTTAAGATACAGAGGATTTGAAACAGAATTGTGGCGAAAATGTACAAAAATGCCTACACACAAAAACCCCAGAAGAATGTACCCGTGACCATAGGGATTTCGTTGTGGAAGACAGCAAAGGAAAGAAGGTACAACTTAAGTGTGCAAGTACTGTCGAGTACATATTTTGACAGGAAAAAAAAAAACGCTCAAGCATTTTGGAAAGTAACCCTAATTTCATACAGTATATCAAAAACGAAAGCCCAGAAAAAAAAAACGATTTACATAAAACTCGAAAATAGCTAAAAATAAGCACCGAAAAATACAATTAATAAAACCCGAAAAACAGAAGCCCTACTTATAGTACAGTAGGATTATCTTTCATTTTTACATAGCATGCTACACTTATGAGGTTTAAAATGTGAGCTGTATTTAAAACTGATAACAGGGTAGACACCATGTTAAAATGCAAATATAAAGGCAGTTTCTCCATCAATGAAAATATGATTTTTACATTATAGACATTATTCAGGTTTTGCTTTTGCTTAAAGCAATTTAATCCAGCCCCTATTGTAGTTACCCATCTAGTACTTGGAATTTTAAAAGCATTGACATGATCAACTATTTAAATCCAATATTGTTTGCTGGAACAAGGCAGGTTATAATGCTTCTGGAATTTTCCATTCCTCTTTAGCATGTTCTGGCAAAAACTAAAAACATCTGCTAGGTACAAGCATAATAACTTTTTAGTTAATTATTTATTCACAGGAACCCCAATATGTGATAAGGTGTAGGGTAGAATTCATTAAGGTTTGTTACGATGATCACCAATTTTTTAAAATAGAAAACAAAAGAACATGTGTGATCTTTATAAAGCTTTTATGCTTGTTTTGTTTATGAATAATGCTAAAGAGCAGATGCAGATTCTGCTGCTGCACTTGCCAGCTATTTTTCAGTCAGATGCCTGTCTTTTACTATGGAAAGCTGAGGCCTCCTCTTCCTCAGCATTGTGCTTGTGCATTTTCTCTCTCTCATCAAAGCAGTCAACTCTATATATCTCTCATCAAAGCAGTCAACTCCCGGGTTTAAAAGGCATGTAATATGCAGACAGGCTAAAAGAATTGAATCTATTCAGTCTTGAATAAAGAAGACTACGCGACGATCTGATTCAAACATTCAAAATCCTAAAAGGTATAGACAATGTTGAGCCAGGGGACTTCCTTGACCTGAAAAAAGAAAAAAGGACCAGGGGTCACAAATGGAGATTAGATAAAGGGGCATTCAGAACAGAAAATAGGAGGCACTTTTTTACACAGAGAATTGTGAGGGTCTGGAACCAACTCCCCAGTAATGTTATTGAAGCTGACACCCTGGGATCCTTCAAGAAGCTGCTTGATGAGATTATGGGATCAATAAGCTACTAACAACCAAACGAGCAAGATGGGCTGAATGGCCTCCTCTCGTTTGTAAACTTTCTTATGTTCTTAAAAAAAGAAACAAACAAAAAAGTGACACCAAATGCCCCCCGTCCCCTCCCCCACACAGTTACTATTTTATGCTAAGAATGCATGCTTCAGTAGTCATTCTTACACTGTATTTAATTAAGCCTACAGTTTTAAAATTAGTTTGAAAGGGACTCCATATAAAACAAAATCCCACAAATGTTTAAACTCTATCTATAGACTGCATTTTTTCATTGACAAAAAGCTCTAATGTATTTTTGATTAAAAGCACAGACCTAACAGACTATGTGTATTATCTTAAATGAAGTCAAAACAATAACATGTGCTGTGCCAATAACTTTGTCACTATATAATGCAAACTTACCATAGACCATCTGTCTTTGAGGGATTCTTGATGAAGCCACAGGGATGGATTTGCTGGAGAATACTTGTGTGTTTATTTTAGACTGATTGCCCTTTTGGAGTTCACCCTTCTCTATCAGCTTTTTGTAGGTTTGGCGCAAATGTATAACCTCTTTTAGATCCTTCTTTTTAAACGTTAAACAAAAAATCATCCAGCATAAACCCAGGAAGAGACAGAAACGAGGCTCATCCCAAAGAAGGTGCAGAAGATGAACCCTGGGAGGATTTGGAGGAGGTCGGGAGGGAAACCTGCCAGGGCCCAAGGGCTTAAAAAAAAAAATCACCCTCGGACTGTGGAGCGCCTTACCGTGTCGGTTGTAAAGCTGGTGGCTTGCCCTATTGCCAGATTTTGGAATTGCGCTTGGTGCTGGTGTAGAAGGTCCAAATAGTGACTCTGAAGAACAAAGGTAGGAAAGAAAATAATACAAATGAGTAAATGATGTATTTCCTAACACTACCATTAATGTATTTGAATGAGAAACGTTCAAAAAGTTTAGGTAAGCACTGGAAAGTCCAAAGAATTACGGTAAAGCATATTAAAAAAACAAACAAACAAACAAACAAAAAAACATGGCAAACCATGGTAAACTATGGGGAATGCATAGTATAGCTATGGGAAACACCAACAAAATGTACTGTGCACTGCACTCTACATGGAAAAAACAGAGATGAAGATTTCTGCTGGCTCCACTACAAAACAGCCAGATACAAATATTGACAGTTATTAGTTATAAGGGGAAAAGAATAACAGCAGCTATTCTGTAATGCATACAGTTGAATGTGATAACATGTGGCAAAGAAATGATTCAGAACACATTGCTGGAAGATAGCAAATAACTTCTAACCATTACTTTCTGCGATACCAGTTATCAATAGATGTTTTAATTCAAATTCCATACAAATTGTATTTTTTTTTATGAATACATCCTTTTGCAATGATGTTCTGAAAACTGTTCTGTGTACATACTAATGTGTTTGAATAAACAGGAGAAAGCAATATCATGTGTTTTCTTGTTTTACAACTGTAAAGTGACATTGCCATTTTTTCGACTGAAAACTTACAGAAATTGTAAACAGTCCAATGCTTTGTGCACGTTTCTGGTCTGCAGGCGTCATTGGAGACGGCCCAAGCAACCTAGACGATTCGCAAAGAACACCAGCCTGATTTTGAGCTGCCTGATCGACAGCTCTGCGATTGTGCTCCTGCAGAGCAGATATAAGAGAGAAAGAGAGTGGGTACCGGGTGCACACGAGCGGTACATCTGGTTTACTGCAGTGGTACACTGTGGAATCGGTCGCTTTAAACTTTGCTTATTGGTACACTGAAGGATGTTGCTTAAGTTTCCCATGAATGACAAGTAGGACCAAATACACATTTTACAGTAAGTATTCACCAAAGTAATTTGCATGTATTATTTGACGGTGCGCGTGTATTGTAATGTGTTGGGTTCAGGAGTGGACTATTCTGTATGTTTTTTTGTTTTTTTTTAATATATATATATATATATATATATATATATATATATATATATATATATATATATATATATATATATATATATATATATATCAGTAGATTTTTTAAATCTATTGAAACCTTGAAATCATGCATATTCAGTAAGGAGTACATTATAGGACTGATTTTAGTTATTGCCTTTGCGAAATATGTGTATAATTGTATACCTATGCATTATTGAGTAAATTCATGAGTTGACATTATTTCATTTATAATTATAAAGAGTATCTTAGGCCTGGATTAAATACAGTTATGGTGCTGAAACAGCCATGATAATATATAACTATAGTGTTGCATTAATAAGATTGATTGAATTCAGCCCTAGTCAAATTTGTTGAGGGCTATTGCCTTATTGGGGCAACCAGCTTTATTATCTATGTACTATAAATATTACCTTCATCTACAAAACCTGAATCTCATTTTTCAATTTAAAAACTGTATTGTATGTGTTTTTTTTTTTGTTTTTTTTAAAGAAAAGCATGTCATTTTGTGGTGTAGGAATATCACTTGTACAGCACAGGTATTACAATGAAGTACTTCATATACTTGCTTGGAAATGTTCTCAGGGTGTTTCAGTTTACCTGATCTCAAACGTCCTTCTTCTGGTAGCTGGGTAAGGGTTGCTTAAATATACTTCTGGAATGAGAAATTATAGGCAAGAGATTGAGACCAGAACTAAACAACAGAAACACGCACAGGCACACAGCATAGGTGTGTATATACAGCACTGAAGTTGTACACTATATGGCTATGCATTCAGTATGATCCATTTTACCACAGTGAAGCATAGTGAAAACATGGTGAAGCATAGCTATGCATTGTAAGCCCAGAGAGGTATGGTAAAGCATATTTAAAAAAAAAACAAAAAAAACATTGCATGGTAAACTAGGAAATGCACAGCATTGCCATGAGAAAAGCTTTGGAAAGCATACCATACAAATTTACTGTTGTAAACTTTTATAAAGGATATGCCAATGTATTTGAATGACTTGGTCCTATCATTACGCGAACAGGATACATTGTGTGAATAATTGATGTTGGGTTGTTTCAACAGGTAGCTTGGAATGTCAGAAGTACTGTAACAGCACAATGTAAACCGATTGAACTGCTGGTCTAATCAGTTTAAAGACAACTGCATCATTTGCTGATTAGAGTACTGAGTGTTGATTACATAAACAAAACGTCTCATGGTTAATTTATTTTCTAACATCTTCATGCCAAATAACCTCAGATGCCTCAGCAAATCATTATATTTCAGGTCACAGATTTATGCAATTTGACCGGTGTCCCTCAGAGCTGTGCCCAACAGGCTATTGTGTTGTGCCTGCAATGCCAACTTACATGATCTGGAATACTGCAATACTGATGTAGTAGCTAAGGATGTTATAAATATAGAACTATAGAACACAGCAGGTGCATGGACTGATTCAATTAACTTGAATCCCTGAAAATTAAAGATATGTTTTATAAGATATGTTAGACTTTTCTCATAATATCCAAAAGTGTTGTCTAAATGTGGTCTGTGTAAAATACATTGCTGTGATTCCTGGTGATTACAATACCCAGACACTGCTGTTTTGTGTTTTCTCTAATGTAAAGTATATAGGGATACAATAGAATACACTTCCCAGAGTACTGGAATAGTGTAAAAGGAGTACCTGAACTATCTATGCAATCTCTTTCTCTACATTTTACAAAAAAAAATGTAACTTTGTAATTTTCTAACATTTTCTGTATTATTTATGTTGATTATGGTGAAGTAAAGACTTATGCATGCCTGAAGAATTTACCCAGAGTATTCATGCAGTTACAATACAATAATGCATCCTGTGTATGTGGATCTGTAGGCAGGAAATGGTTATGAACACCTTCGAAAGTGACGCAAGCTGTCTTCCTCAATATTTGAATAATGTGCACACACAGCTTAGGGCAGGGTTAGACCTGCAGAGCTTTGGTGCTGCTGGGCTGTCATTGGATTGATTTTTCTGTGACATTGACATTTCTGTTTATTCAGATGTACAGTTTGTGCTGCCCATATACTGTTCCACAGACAAGGGAATTTGCAAATTACCGTTCTCGCCATATTTTCAGTTACACTTTTAATTATTAATAAACTGACACACAATTATGGATTGATGTCATAAAGATTAAACCCTTACTTTTATACTACATATAAACAGGCTATTTATAAACTGTGGCAAAAATAATGGCTGGAAATTAGTTTCATTCCAGTGGCACTCTGTTCCAATGATATTCTGTTTATGTATATTATTTAAAGTTAGAAGTATCACTACGAAGTTCACACATCATTTTTAAGCTATTTGGCCGATATTCATATAGTATTCTAAATAAAGATATATTCATTGGGTTGGCTATTATATCATTCTAGAATGTAGAATACAGAATGTAGAACAATTGTAGATGAAAAGTACGTAATTATTCCATTATACAACAAAGGCCAGAAGAAGTTCACGTTCTTCAGTAGGAAAAGCACATGCTTTTATATTCTTTGTTCTTAATACAGGAAAGTAACAAGTATATGTACAATATCAGGATTACCATTCTTGTTTACTGGATATATATAAACCCATAAATCATATTTCATATACGGTTATTCTAGTTGATTCTAGAATAAATGTGTTTACTTTATTATCCATACATAATATTAGTGCTGAGATAATATTCAAATATTCCAACTAACACATCTTGAAATGTATTTGGTGATAACAATGGCCAGGTTTGTATACCTGCATATAACATACTGTACTCCCGACAGATTTACCATGATATGGTATGAATTGCTAGTTTGTTTTCCACACAACCAGCCAAGGACATTTTTGTAAATAAACATAATATTAAGAACATAGAACATTTCTGAACAAGAGGGGAGCCATTCGGCCCATCAATGCTCATCTGGTTCCTAGTAGCTTGTGTGAAGTCACAACCAGCACTAAAGTTATAGCAATTATGCAACAAATGTTTTCAATATACTTTTAGAATTTTAAGTGTACAGTGTATCAAATGAAATACTGCCTGTTGCAGTACTTGGCAGTGAGACTCTGTTGGAGATATGTAGGAGGGTGCAGAAGCCTGTGACTGGTTGCCCAACTTTACTTTATAAGAAGTTTTTGTCTTTGTAGGCAACTGGACAATGTGAGCAATAACACAATTCAGATGTTTTAATCTCAGAGACATTTTAAGAAAACAATGTCACTTCCCATATCAGAAATAATGTGAAGTCATCTGTGATTAATGCAACCAAATTAGGAGTATTACGCTAGCTACTGTATGTACGTAATTCGTTTTCTGATTCTGTAAATGCATCTGTCTTGTTATAATACACTATACTGCTAACAGCAAATGTTTTATAAAATCCATAATATATGTTATTGTCATTGTTCTG
The DNA here is from genome assembly GCA_030684275.1 of Acipenser oxyrinchus oxyrinchus. Taxonomy (NCBI): domain Eukaryota; kingdom Metazoa; phylum Chordata; class Actinopteri; order Acipenseriformes; family Acipenseridae; genus Acipenser; species Acipenser oxyrinchus. The sequence continues at coordinate 29,962,241 of CM060253.1, read as the reverse complement.
TTCATTAATCCATATCAGTAGAATATACTTAAGCAGTATAGCTCTGTTGAGATATCTTATTACAGCCAATGTATTGAGAATTGGACAGAAGTTGAGGAAAGTTAATCATCTTGATAGTTTTCAAAAGAAGAGTGGCGTCTTTAATATCTAGACACAATAACTCTTTTATGAAAGAACTAAGGTAATAATAGCTTTGCACATGCTGTATAATGTGTAACATTTTAAAATTAATATTATGGCAACCATACAGTGCTTAGCAACATGGGGACCAAATTTGAAGTCTTCGTGAAAAACTAGAAATTATTTTTAATTTAATGTCTTTGTTAATACACTCTGTAGAAGGTTCTGAAATGGAAATGTTCTGTTAATTTCATGAGCATGAACTTTGCACATGTGAGCAGGTGGGAGTTCAACAGTTAGATTGCCTTATAAAGACACAAAACAAATCATGATGTGTCATTGTCACTTCCTTCCCTTTTAGTTTGGGTAAGCTTAGTTGTCGCTTTTGCTGTTGCCGTTACTGGTTGTCTTTCTGCAGAGCAGATCAAAGAGTTTTTTTCCACAGAGCGAACCCACGAGAGATCCACATTTTAACAAGGTAATATTTGAATTTGCCGCCTTTTATCCTGGGTGTCTCCATTAGAGCTGGGCACTGGAACTGTGCAGGGAGACCTTTGCTGGCCACGTCTGTCTGCTTATTTGTTAATGCACTACTGCTGTTTGAGCTCAAGAGATTTTTGCAGGCTGCACCACAGCTCCACAGCTCAACAGGAACCCAGTGGCCTCGCTCTGCAACACACAGGCGTTAATGCTCAGATGGTGAGATTATATCTCACACATGCGGTTAATATAACTGCCTTAGGCAAGTTACAAACACTGTTCATTTACTACAGTATATACCTGCATTCTTTTCTGTAAAATTGATAAGTTGTAATTTCTCTAAAAAGATTGTGAAAGTAACTGAGCATGGTATGATTATTTTTAAGCTTTTAAATTTAAATATTGGGATCTTGGTTATATTATAATGCGTTTTAATGCTATTTCAAAGGATTTTTGTTCTCAGATTTTCATATTATACTTTTGGGATCCGCGGGATACTGCAGTTTGAAGTATCTTAGATTCTAGACTATAGTGGGTTATTTAACATTATGGTATATTCTCACTGCACCGTCAAGGAATGTTGGTCGTACAGAATCACACCCAAATATTTATAATCAGTTTTTGTCTTATTAAATTAAGTTTCACATGAAATCTGGTTACCAAAATAAAGGCAAATGAGAATTACTCACCAGATTGAGTCACATAAAGGGATTTGACTAGACAGGAAAATATTGCTTATTAAAACTGTACGTCCTATTTTTGGATCATTACTTTAGGGATTTCCCACTACCAGTATAACAAAAACATATGTGGAAAATAAGCAGAAATAGTGTTAAATAAATGTGCTATTTAATGATGTATTAATTGCTTTATTCAATCAAAGTTTCTTCTTTCAAATGAAACAGTTGTGCCGAAGCTGAGTATAAAAACGAAATGCTATGCCTTTTCAGTATGAACCTAAAATGAATTGCAGCATGTGTACTGTGACGTTTCCAAAATTCTACACTTTTTGTTTAATCGCAGAGTATCATACTGTACTGTTGTTTGTTAAATTTTGGTTTTATTGTCAAAATAAATCAGTAACTGTAATTACAATTAGATTCATCACGGGATGCAATGTGGTCAATGAATTAAATTACAGATATAACCCTTTTTTGGTTTATTAATCATAGCAAACATATTACACATCGTCCATCTACTGAATGAGTCTGGCTTGATTTTGATTCAGCCCTCGTGTCTGTTAGTAATGTGTGAGAGCGTTACTTTCAGACTGGTTCACCATTACAGCTGGTGCGAATTACTGCCTTTGCTGTCTTTGAGACAGGCCAAGGATTTCATGTTCATAGAACAGAGGCTGGGGTTCAGTTTAAAATACTGCACCTTGCTCAACCCTTGCAGTAGCTTTAAAGACAGTTGTATACCAACTACCAAAAACTGAGACAAATACAATGGATGTTTTGTCTTTATTTTAATAGCTATTTTAGTCAGGTTTTGTTCCTTGGTACTTGTTTTAGATGCTGCAAGGGCACCATCATAATTGAAATATAATACTAGGCCGTGCTTTCATCACCTATGGTCCCTCTGCTCAGATGAATCATTAATTGTGAATACTATTTCATTCAACATTATTGAAGTATAGATCAAGTAAGCCCCTAAGCCTCTCAAGAAAGAAATGGAAATTTGCTTGGAAATTTTCTGACAGAACTTAGAAGAAAAGGGGAAATCCTAAACGTAATCGCCTGTATGTCAGGTTCCCCTTGAATCTGATGAAGTTGAATTAGGAAAAAGACTTGAAAATAATAATTAAGGGAAAAAATGAAGAAATCCACACCATTTATGCCTTTTCTTCACTGATTACCATTACTGTAACTTAAGAAACCCAGCACCTTAAACAACCCATGCAAAAAGATATGTCTTAAGTTAAAAAAAAAAGTATTTCAGATCTGTTAATTTTACATAGATATATACCTGCATTGGAATCACTCTAGAAGGTTGATTTTCAACACTTCTCTAAAGGTTACCAATTCTGAGAATTGATGTCACAGGATGTGGTGTAAATGTAAATGTAAAAGTATATAGAGGATGCCACTCTGATGGCTGCATGCATCCCACAGTGAATGGCTATGCATCTGATGAGTCCGTTGAGGTGGAACATGCTGTGGATGTTCACATAAAAGGGTTTCCATGCTATTTACATGGTGGATATGTAAAAAAAAAGAAAAAATACAAAAATACTATATATATTATTATTTATTTCTCAGCAGACGTCCTTATTGAGGGCAACTTACAATTGTTACAAGATATCACATTATTATTACATACAATTACATTATTTTTACATACAATTACCCATTTATACAGTTGGGTTTTTACTGGAGCAATCTAGGTAAAGTACCTTGCTCAAGGGTACAGCAGCAGTGTCCCCACCGGGGATTAAACCCACGACCCTCCGGTCAAGAGTCCAAAGCCCTAACCACTACTCCACACTGCTGCCCTAATATATATATATGCATCAAACCAAATCGTTCATGCCATTTATTTTTAAAGCTGGTTAAAAAGCAAAAGGCACGGCACGTACTGCGGCTGAGGTAAAATTGCTAAGCGACACCGACAGGAACAAAAAATGTCCTAAATGTTTAAATTCTCTTTTTCCTAAGCAAGGTTTACACGCCTGTAATTCAATACATTAAACAGGCTGTGCATTAAACATCACACATCGCATCCTATGAAGAGCATAGAACTCAGTTAAAGGAAACAAATTGTACGCACATTGCAAGGATACTTCTTTCATGTAGCTCATTGGTTTGGAGGTTCATGAGGTTTAGAATTAAGCCATTTTCAAGCCGAATGATTCCTGCAATACTATTGTGAACTGAATTTTTTTTTTGTGTATATGGATACTTTCGTAGCAATATCAACAATGATCCTGATTGGCTGAGACAATCCGTGAGACAAGAAGAGAAGCTAGGCTCCAGATTCAAAGCAGCAGAGCAGATGCAAACCGATATTTAACAAAATGATTTCACACTGTAATTTTGCCATGTAGGGTCCCACCCTGTCATTCTGACCAATGGTTTGGCATGATAGCGTCTTGTTACTGTAAATAAATATAAGGTATAGGGTGTGATGTTGCATTAAAACTGAAGCAACCATGTTACACAACTAATTGTAATCAGTTGAAATGCGTTCAGATCAGAAAGCATTAACCCTTAATGTCCAACATCTTTTCACATACATTAGTCTTCACAGAAATCAAATTACAATGCAGTGTTAGGAGTCTCTAAAGACTCCTGTTTCTACAGCATCCACTCCACCATGTTATGTACAGATTACCGTGAGGGTTTTTAGCTTCTACTAATTTCCTAAAAACTTTCGTATTAAATACTTTTAAACATTTAAACTTAATTGTATTGGGAATGTCTGTAACCAACCAGAAGTCATCATATTACATGTGTATAAGAAATTGCATATGAAATAAAATGGCCTGGACTGTACACTTACTACTATGTAGACACTATGGCTAACCCCTGTATTAGCATGCATAATCTCTGCATATTTCTGATGCAAAATTCTATACGTTTAACACCTGGAAAAAAATGTAAGCGTTTAAACTTTAAGTATTCACATCCCTAGTTACTGTGCAATGGTGTGAAATGGACAGGCATTTTATGATTGGTACATTTGTATGGGGATTTTTACACAATGCTTTTACTGTGTCTGTGCTTTACTGTAAACTCTTAGAGGGGAATGTTTGTGAGATCATTTTTTTCAGATATGTTTGCGGTTTTTTGCTGAAGTAGAAGTTGTTAGAGGAAGTTTCATAACAAAATACAAGCGGAAGTTAATGCTGCAGGCACTGCAGAATTGTATAGAGAGTGCTGTTTAAAGTCTGCTGCTATTTCATTTGATGTTGAAGGAACATTCCAGATTTTAAAATAGGTATTATTTTTGAAAAATAAAAGGGAACTAAATTAAAAGCAAATGAAAACGGGAATACTGAGTTCTCTTTGTAACTGAGGAGGTCTGTCACTTAGTAAAACAAGACTATGATCCCTGCTATGTCAAACATTTCCTTCAAAATTGTGACAATTAAAAGGTTTTAACAGAATTATACCACTGCTATGAGAAACACCCATCGACCTAGTAACAATACCATTATGAATGTGGACAAAGAAACAAGCATTTCTTTTTGTATTACTGTACTGCCCTCTTGTGCCTGATCGCTGGTTTCTATGAAAGAGGATCCATGAACTAAATAAGAATATGTTGATTTTAGGTTTCAGTTGCTGAGCATTTGAGACGATGGCTGCACCAACACAGTACTCTCAGGAGGAAGTAGAGGAGCTGAGAGAAGCTTTTTCAAAGATCGGTGAGAGATCCCCTCAGAACCTGACACACCTACCTTACATCTGACACCTGTCACCAGTGTATTAAGAGACTGTTACTGATTTATACTGTGTGTATAGCAGACCCCAATATATGATGTGATACAGCCTTCTAAATAAATTCTGATATCAGTTTGTATCAGATGGCTTGTATCTGATGGAAACGATGTTGGATTAAAATTCACCATACATTTGAATTATTCTTATTTAACTGTATATTATAAGCTGGTTGTAAAATTCATGTCAGCATGTTGTGTGTAGAACCCTGCAATATTCTATATATTCTATTCAGTTGCTACTGCAGTTGCTTTCCATTACCAGCCTGGCAGGTTGCTTTCAGGTCTGCAAACTTCCTTTTTCACTTGACAAGCACAGATGGTTTATCGCTACCGAAATCCTAAACTAAGAGACACTGGTCCACTCATGGTTTGAATTGTATTTATTTGAAAGTGTTAATGATGGATTTAACCTAGATGGGTAACGCTTTATCTGTTGTGATTTATGTCATCATATACCTGATGATACATCATGATGCTAAAAATAATTGTATAGGTAGCTTTCTGATAAACCATGGTGCTAATCATCAAAAAATTAAGTGATGCTTTAGCAGAAAGAGATTCAAACAAAAGTTTAAAAATATGCATGAAGGGGCTTCCGAGTGGCGCATCCAGTAAAGAAGCTCCGCATGGAGTGCAGGATGCGCTCTATAGTCTGGACGTCGCGAGTTCGAGTCCAGGCTATTCCACAGCCGACCGTGGACAGGAACTCCCAGGAGGCGCGCACATTGGCCGAGCCGCCTGGGGAGGGAGGGTTAGGTTGGCCAGGTTGTCCTCGGCTCACCGTGCACCAGTGCCCCCTGTAGTCTGGCCGGGCGCCTGCGGGCTTGCCTGTTAGCTGCCCGAGAGCTGCGTTGTCCTCGGACGCTGTAGCTCTTGGGTGGCTGCATGGTGAGTCCGCAGTGTGAAAAGAAACGGTCGGCTGACGGCACACGCTTCGGAGGACAGTGTGTGTTCGTCTTCGCCCTCCCGAGTCAGTGCAGGGGTGGTAGCGGTGAAAATAAAATAATAATATATAATTGGCAACGACTAAATTTATTTAAAAAAAAATATATATATATATATATGCATGAAAGATGTGTTTTACAATGTGTCACAAAAAAATGGATTAAGGAGTTTTTGTACTGTAATGCAGTAATATTTTTTCTTTCTTTCTTTCTTTTGCAGATGTTGATTCCAGTGGGTTCATCACCACCAGTGAACTCAATGACCTATTCAAGGCAGCCAATTTTTCCCTACCCGGTTACAGAATCCGTGAAATTGTTCAAAACCTCATGTCTACAGGAGACTTGAATAATGATGGACAGATCAGCTTTGACGAGTTTATAAACGTAAGTCAATGGTGGTCCTATGCTAGCAAATGTCCAAAATTAGTGGTTTCCTTCATGGCAGGTAACATAGAAAATGTTAAATAGAGGGAAATGTTTGAGTGAAGGAATAGTGGGCCCTATTCACAAAAAGGTTAGGATTGTTTTAAGCAATGTTTGATCCGACTGTTTTTTCAGAACACTTTACATTTATTTTTTGCCACTGATAGGATGTATTACTTTATTTTCTCTTTTCAAAGCACTTTTTAACCGAACATAATGTTCAGAAAACATTCCTTAAAACAGCTGAATAGGAGTTCCTGAATAATTAGACATTTAAGAAGCAGGTTTAATAAAAGCAAACAAAGCATATTGTGGTGTCTCTTATAGAAGTTTACCATGTTATTTTTGCATGATATTTTGCAGTTTTCCCATGCTTTTCCCATGGCTATACTATGCATTTACCATAGTTTACCCTTGTTTGCCATGTTTATTTATATTCTTTTCTATACCTATGCTTTCACTATGATTTATTACACTTTGCTATGCTTTTACTATGGTAAACTTTTATGACGTTTTTTTAAAAGGCCTGTTCTTTTTAAAAAATATAAAAAGGTTGTCCATGGGCTGAAGAGCACAGAAGTTGCCAAAACCTTCAGAAAGGCCATCAATAAGAAGGAAGGAATCTGTGCCATTGGTGGAACCTCGGAGCAGTCTAGCGTAGGAACACAGCACTCCTACTCAGGTAAGCAGCAGAGTCACGTCAGAGCACAGTCACTGCTCAATAGATGGACAACAATTGATCCATTAATCAATTATTGATTGCCACTGCTTTTTTTTGCCTCAGTTAAACATTCATTGATCGATTAATCACCCTGGTTCCCTATTTGGAGCTACCCAGTAACACATGTTTTCTTTTCATGTTGCTTGACTGAAGCTCCCCTGTTTGAATTTGTTTTGTGATGCGAAATGGCAAAATGTAATGAATAAAAATCAGATATACACAGGCACGTTTCGAGCTGCATTTGAAGGCTTTAGTGAGGTCACATTTTGCTTCTTGTGTTTGAATAATAAAGTCCTCTCAATGCATCGTCAATTTGAATTATATATGTGTGTATTGTAGTGGAACTCAAATATAGTACTAGGTATTGTCTAGTTATTGTGTGCATTAATAAAAATATATTTGCACTGTACAGTGAGCATGTACAAAACATTGCAAGAAAGCTGTACACATACACACCGCAGTGTTCTGTAGACGATTTTGAGCTACTATATGTTATATTCCTAACATTTCAATACTGTACAACAACTTATTATGCTTTTTTTCTCCCAAGTGATATTAAGAGACTGTTAATTGTGAGTGATGTTACCAGAGTGTGATAATAACCAAAGTGATATTATCAGGAACTTGCTGCTAATGACTTCCATTATAATTATTGTGGTGATAATAAGCAGAAGGTGACAGGTGTGGTTATATTATAAAAACAATATCAGACTATTATAAAACCTGCCTCACAGATAAACATTAAATGTGTAGTTTAAAAATTAACTGCCATATAATGTGGCAGATTCATTTCCATTTTCACTGCTCCCCTTTTTGCTGTGCAATCAAACTTTCTGTATACTACTCTATAGACAAGCCCACGGGCCCTTTGTTGAAATTAATGCTGCTATATAAGCCCTCCTTTCAGGGTTTATGTGTTTAAAGTCACCCTCAGTAATTTGGAATACCTGTTTTTGTATTAATAGAGGAAGAAAAGTACGCCTTCGTTAACTGGGTTAATACAAAGCTAGAAAATGATCCAGACTGTAAGCATGTTCTCCCGATGGACCCCAATACAGACGACCTGTTCAGCGCGGTTGGGGATGGGATTGTTCTCTGGTAGGGGCTCCTATATTTACTTCTAACTGCTAAAGCATTACTGCTTTGTTTCACTTTCTTGTAAATGTAAATGGATTTTTGAAGCTGCAACTATGGGACCTTTCTAACTGTTTTGTATTAAAGGGCTCGTCTTTTTAAAATTAATTCTTAAATTAGATTTTTAACTCATGTCTGAATATGTATTTATGTATGTATTTGCATTGTTTATCCCCCTGATTTCACAATTCTGGCTCCACTTTGTTGGGGAATAAAAGTATGAATTGAATTTTGTATTCCCCAGTTAAAGAGCCACACTGCAGGTGTACAGGTCACAGGTTAATGGACACACTCAGGTTTACCAGCTGAAGAATGTTTGAGAGCTCTATAGAGGCCAGAGGGAATGTTTTAAACTTCTGAGTTTGTAAAAGTCACCAGGATGTGATGACTGAAACAAAAAATGATACACAAGGTGAATCTAAAGAAGAAGAATACATTAGTTAAGATGAATTTTCTCTTTCCAGTAAGATGATCAACCTTTCAGTGCCTGACACCATTGACGAAAGAACAATCAACAAAAAGAAACTCACACCTTTTACCATCCAGGTACTGGATATACAAGTATAATGCAGCTCTAGTATTCTTTATTACATGTAGCATCTCTAGATGTTTACCATGGTCATTATGCATTTACTTTCAGTTGTGCTACAAAGAAACCAATTACAGAGCTTTAATCATGTGTATTTTAACTGATATTTGACAGGAAAACCTGAACCTGGCTCTGAACTCGGCCTCTGCTATTGGGTGTCACGTAGTGAATATCGGTGCGGAGGACCTGAAGGAGGGGAAGCCCTACCTGGTGCTGGGTCTGCTGTGGCAGGTCATCAAAATTGGCTTGTTTGCAGACATTGAAATCAGCAGGAACGAAGGTAATAAAGAAGCTTTGAGTAGATAGCTACAATATGTAAAAAGCAGATATGCTAGCCAAGGTTTTTTAAATCCATTTTCTTACCTCTTATTACCTTTTGTTGAATATGTTTGGTGTAAAATCACCAGCATAATACATCGAACAGGATTTAAAAAAAGGAGAGGAGAGGAGAGTCATGCACTGTGTTATAAAAGAACTGTAAATAGTGGAAAGGGCAAGTATCTGTTAAGTTTGTGTTGCAGGAGCTGAGACTCGCTCTTCTTGCTTATCAGTTAGTTTTGTAAAACAGGAATACCCCAGCATATAAGGTAGGACTCCGTTGACTGCTAATAAAAGCGTGCCACTGGTGTTTCAGCCCAACACAGAGGCGCCATTATTTACCAGCACTGTAGTCGAGCTGGCAACTGACATACAGTGCGTGTGCTGCTAGAGGGCGCTACATCACAGACACACAGTTACAAATCTGCAGATCTACACACTGTGTTACTTTATACTAGAATATTTATAATTGAGTCATTGAAATGGTAAATAACCCTATGTGATATTTTAACAGAGATTAAACTGAATCTGGTTCTAAGGGGTCTATTTTATGTCTATACGCCACCTGGTGGATAACATATATTACCACTATATGTAAATATGATTCATGTATTGGAACTTGGGACATTTTGTTTTAAGCACTTCAAATTCAGAAAGTCTTGGGGTGTACAAATGGTTCTTAATCTGAATGCTTTATTTGTTAGTTTATTTTTTTTACTACGTACAGTATGCAATTGCGTGATTGTCTTTTGGTACTGTATTTATTATTTGAAAGACATCCTATTCATTAATTAGGATATGCTCATCAATTCACTGATCTGTCTGTGCCCAGCCCTGATCGCTCTGCTGCGGGACGGGGAGAGTCTAGAGGACCTGATGAAGCTGTCACCAGAGGAGCTCCTTCTGCGTTGGGCCAACTACCACCTGGAGAACGCTGGCTGCAACAAAGTCAACAACTTCAGCTCAGACATCAAGGTAACTGCATGGCTCCTCATTTTTGTAATGTTTTCTCTTCTTGTGCACATCATACAGTACAGTAGATACAGTTTCACCTTTGTCTACTTGCTTAATTTCATTAGTTTTACCTAAGAATTCTGTTAGAGCATTTTGAATGACTTGCCTACAAATACAAGAAAATGATTACTAAGTCTCTAAAATGCATGCTGTTACTTTGCACACAGATTTGCAGTTTATACATTTTTTTTACAATCTCCTGGAATCTAACACATCTTGCTGTCATGCTGTTGCTTTATCTTATCTTAGTCTCCTTCTGCTGATTCTCATGTAAGTCTATTTTCTGGTTTCTATATGTATTTGCTATTCTACTCCAAGGATTATCCTGAATTGGTTTATGTTCCATAATGACTGATTGTGCAAACTTTTGTCTGTTGAAGTAAAAAGCTGCGCATCCTTTAACTTCTAACTACTTTGAATCCTAAATAATCCCCACATAATAATGGAATGTCCCAAGGCATCATTTATAAGCCCTGGACCATGCTCCATGAGTCTCTACTGTAATATCATGCTCCATTGGTTTAGAAAACATCAATAATACCACACCTTGCAATATAATAATTGGTTTAGAAAGCTATGGCCAAAAGTTACCCTATCGAATTAACTAATTTTTCATAAAGTCGAATGAAACCTGCTGAATAATGTTATGTTAAAATCTTGTGTTACATACTGCTTTGTAGTTTTCCATATACATAATGAAAAACGTACAAATTGAAGAATATGACATTTCAAAATCTAACATGAAATACTGTCCTATTATGGCTTCCAGTAGACTTTTACGATATCATTTTGTAGTTTCTTTGATTACCTGGATAAGGGCGTCTGCTAAGAAATAATACATGGTGATAAATAAAAAATCAAAATTATGTTCATATAGTTTCTCAATCCCCCATTAAATAGTTGATGCAAATTGAAAATGATTAAATGCAATTAAACAACAAAAAAAAACGTATTAATGCAATAAACTGTTGACGAATTGTCTGCATCTGTTGATATCAAAAACACATTCAAATCTAATGCTTATCCTTTCGGTATGTGTTAATATACGCTAATATACATACTGGTTTTTTTGTAGCTGCTTTATCATGTCTGATGCTGTAGTCCACCCTGGCTTATCTCTCTCTCCTTGATTGCTTAACCCTTTCATCCTTGTTTATTTTGTATTGAACTTTCTGCTGTTCTTTGGACTTTTCGCTGTCTTCTGCCTCTTAACTTAGCTGAATGACTTCTGCAACCTTGCAAAGGTATCTTTCTTCATATATATATTTATATATATATACAAGTTTGATCTAACTTTATGTTGTATAGTAGTTATAAGGTTATTTGTTGTGTCAGTTAAAAGTATTTAAGTTTTGGCGTTCTTTGCTACTAATTACCGATTTCCTTTGTTTCATTGGTAAAGGACTCCAAAGCCTACTATCAGCTGCTCAGTCAGATTGCTCCCAAGGGAGAGGAAGATGGGATACCGGCCATTGAAGTTGACATGAGTGGTTTAAGAGTAAGTCCTTATGGTTCATGTTTTGGTCTTTAAATGATCATCCAGCAGCCATACAAGTTTGTTAGTTGTTTTTTTTGGATCTTTTAAGACTACATGCAAAAACCCTAAATAAAAAATTGCTGACTTTTATGACAATTTAGAATAATAAGCTTTGAGATTTTAACCCAATGTCTGTTATTTCAAAGAAGAGATGTTTTGTGTTATTTTCTCCTGCACTGTCTTACCACATCCTAACCCATGATGGTAACCAAGGCGGCAGGGGGGTCAGTGAAGAAATGGCCACCGGTGCTCAATTCAATCCGAAAACTTGATTTAACCCCTTTAGGAACAGGATGATGTCAAGCGAGCCGAGTGCATGCTGGTACAGGCTGAGCGACTGGGATGTCGGCAGTTTGTCACAGCCACTGACGTCGTGCGTGGAAATCCCAAGCTGAACTTGGCTTTTGTTGCCAACCTGTTTAACAAATACCCAGCCCTACAGAAACCAGAAAACCAGGACATCGACTGGAGTTCTATTGAAGGTGAGGAGACATCTCTGATCAAAAGACAAACCACCCAGAAAACTGGAAATGTTGTTTCTTTGCTTTTGTAACTATTCAATGCTTGGAAAAGGGTAACCTTTCCTCTGTTGCCTAGGTGAAACAAGAGAAGAAAGGACTTTTAGGAACTGGGTGAATTCACTGGGTGTCAATCCACGAGTCAATCATCTTTATGGGTAAGGAGCCAGATATGTTTAGCCAGACTGTTAAACATCTCCTGAATCTTGGGAATTTAGACATTTTGTTAGATCTTAATGTTATTCACTGTTTCAGAGTTGAAACATAACTGACAGAGACTTTATACCAGTATGAAGTTGTTGAATTTCCATATTAGCACAAGTCTTGGGCTACCTTACCTAAAATAACATTACTTCAGGATTAGTGCTAATTGGGGTCTGTGAAACCTGCTGGTTTTGCCCAAAATATCTAATAATTGATATTAGCTGTTGTAGACCAGTCGGGCCCAGTTAGAGGACTGAGAATTCCTAAACGTTTGTTTGTCATGTTTGCTCTTGCTGTGTTTTATATTGCTTTATTTATCTCACAAGCAGAACTGTAGGATAGAATTCACTTGCACCACAAAGTACGGATTACTAGGCTTTTGGTCCAGCTCAGTATTAGCAACTTTTTTTTATCTGAACAAGCAAAAACCTGTTAATATTATCAGAACAAGCATGTCAGTGCCATTCATCCCCAGCAATGGGTGCAAGTACAACATCAGAGCCATCAATGACATGAAAAAGTAGATTACCATGACCTACTTTCACTGCATGCACCCAAAATGTTTTTTTTATTGTGTTTTTATAAATAAAATACAGTTTAGTATTCATCTAGTGTCCTAGAATTTTGCTGACTTCTTTAACAACAGTTTAGAACACTTTTCATGAACCACTAGCTTTGTAAATGGGAGCGCAGCCATTTCCTGTTGACATTTTTAAATCTGGTTACACACTCAAAAGAAGAAAAAAAAGAAAACAAATATAGAATCTACTGTATAAGTGTCCTTCACTGATTCATTGTTTTCATCATTTCAGGAAGTCAGGGAGCACTATACTTGTCTTTGTCCTGTTTTTACAAGCAGGATTTCGAAGTTTATAATTGCATTCAAATATGCTATGAGGCCAGTAGAGGTGTTGTAACAAAGTCACAATTATTTGATGTAAAACCACATCCTGAAAAAGTAATCAGGTTGTAAGATATTCATTTACCTCTTGCAGGGATCTGGCCGATGCTCTGGTAATCTTCCAGTTGTATGAGAAGATCAAGGTTCCAGTCGAATGGAGCAGAGTGAACAAACCACCTTACCCCAAACTAGGAGGCAACATGAAGAAAGTAAGTTGCCATCCCAGCCAAATCATCCTCCCCCCCCCCATTATAAGGCAGGTGAAATGCCATGAGCAAGGGAGAATGGTGATGTAAAAGTAACATCATCAGATTTCTACATTACAGTGGTACTATTTTTTATTTTTTTTAAATAGTGTTTACAATAATGATTATTCTTATATTGTTACAAAGCTGGAAAACTGCAACTACGCGGTTGAATTGGGGAAGAACAAAGCCAACTTTTCCCTGGTGGGTATTGCCGGGCAGGACCTGAATGAAGGAAATCACAAACTAACCCTGGCCTTGATGTGGCAGCTGATGAGAAGGTAACTTTTCATTGGATTTCTCTGAACTGCTTTTGAACAGTCAGCTAGCACAAAGCCATCCTGTGAGATTCTGACAGCTCTGTATATTTGTGTTCGAAGCTAAATTGGTAAAAATGTTATGAGTAAAAAAAAAAAAAAACCTGACCTAAAATTCTTTATGCAAAAACAGGTAACAGGTACCATTATATGGCTAAAAAAGAAGTTACTTCAAAATTACTGATATTGTAATAAAGGGTGTTTTATCTACCAAATATAACTAAGAAGAACTATTGCTTATATAAATAGTTGTATAATGTAGTCTTCCGGCCATGTTATTGAAATTACATATGTTGAAAACTGTTACTACAGTGTAAATACATTGTAAATAGTAATTAGAGTTCTGCCTGTTATTATAAAGTATTTTATAATGTTTAGCAATGCTGTCCAACCTTTTTTATTTTTTTTGCTAGGCACTATTTTTCAGATTAAACTGGCCTTCTATTTAAGTACTTATATGCGATAAACTTGTTAGTTGTGTTGCATTTTGACAGCAGCTTCTATTACAGACAACCATCTGTCTTTGTACTCTTTTCAAACCAATTAACAGCCTTAAATGAGATACGGAATCAAAAGACCCACATTGTGAACCTCAGTGAGATTATGCTGCATATTGCTCAAGAGCCATCAGTTGCACAGCTGTGATATACAGCGTTAATTTACAAACCGTCATTAAATGTAAATAAAAGTTGGAATAAAAAGTCCACCAAGACATGTCATGCTACACAAGAGCAGTAGTTTTAAGAAGTATGTATATTGATATTTATAGAAATCTCATATTTACCACATGATTCCATATTGTTTGCAGATACACCCTGAATATCCTTGAAGATATTGGCGGTGGTGAGAAGGTCAATGATGACACTATTGTCAGATGGGTTAACCAAACACTGTCGGAGGCTGGGAAAGACACCATCTCAGGCTTCAAGGTATGCCACAGTGGAAGGTTTCCCGCAATCTGCAGTAACAGCACCAAATATACACAGTACAAATGAGCATTATGAAATATCAGAGCTATCGTAAGTAATGTATCCTTGTTTAAATTTACCTTGTATATCATTTTCTGTTTGTCATCACATCCCGGTGACTTTTTAAAGGGGTTTAGAACCTCAGGGTGGCCTCAGCAGAGCTCCCAGAAACATGTCTTGTCACCAGGGTGCAACCGTTAACCTGTCCCCCTTCAACAGTCTCCCTTCGTGAATGTGAGAAAATACCCCATTTGTTCTATGCAGTATTTATTACGAACATATATCTTAAGTCCACTAGTAAGGTGCAAAGAGGCATCCACAGTTTTGATCATCTTGTTTTTGCTTTACTAACCCTTTCCCATCTTAAACCTACCAGGGTCAGTATAAAATAAGTGCTGATAATACCTTTGTTATGCAGGATGGTCAAATCAGCACCAGCATGCCAGTACTGAATCTAATTGACGCAATCCAGCCCGGGTCAATAAGATACGACCTCTTGAAGATGGAGGATCTGTCAGAGGAAGAGAAGCTCAACAATGCCAAGTATGTGTTTATTTCAGATATCTTGTTCTTAACATGGCTTCATTGTGATGAAAATCTTATGGTTCTTTGCATTTTACTTACTGTAATTAGGGACATGCAGATTTACAAGTACAACATTGCTTTATCGTGTGAATACAATATAAGCAAGTCTAGCGCAGCAAATTGAGGGCAGGTGATATTGTTGCTAGTGATTAAAGCCTTGAAGGCTGTACTAAAGTCATATGTACTGTATTCTAAAACAAATATCCAGTTGTCTTCGTTCCTCTTTTACTTAATTTACACAGCCAATTGCAGTGGAGTAACAATGGTTTTTAAAATCCATTTGTCTTCAGCACCCTTTGTTCAGTTTCCTACATTTTGAAACACCTCTGAATGTACCATGGGCCTGATTTTTTAAACTTTTTAAAGTGGATTTTGAGTACATACTGTATATTAACTTGAACCAATTTCAGTAGTATAAATCTGCAATGTGCAAAAATAAAATGGATAGGCTTTTTTAAACCCAGAGATTTATTATAGGAGATTTGCCCAACAGAAGTTTTGAAAATCAGACCCTATGTCCAGGAGATGAATTGAAGGGTGTCTTGATAACCCAGTTTAATATGCTTTAGATAAACTTAATCCTTGCTTGCTAAATACATTTTTCATGGATTTCTCCTGACATGTTTGTGGGTTATCCATTTTTTTTGATAACCCACTCTTTAAATTTTGCAGAAGAAAAAATGATGATTATGATAAGCATATTAAGTAGACTCTGAAATTGTGTCATAATTCATTCCATTATTTTTCATTTTAGATACGCCATCTCCATGGCGAGGAAGATCGGAGCCCGAGTATATGCCCTCCCAGAAGATCTGGTTGAAGTGAAGCCCAAAATGGTCATGACAGTGTTCGCCTGCCTGATGGGCAGAGGCATGAAGAAAGTGTGAAGAAACAATACAATCGCTGTCTCTGGATGCTTTCCCTCAGTCCCTCCCTCACACTGGACTTAACCAATAGATGTAGTGCCTCTACCAGGAAAATTAACAAACACGTGCCATTGAATATCACTCTTTGTTTGCAGCAGATTTTATTTAATCTTTCTTGTGAAACAGTTCAGATAAAAAAAAAATTAAAAATCATTGGTTGCTGATGGGAAATGCAAATGAGTTACTTTGGAATTTAACTTTGAAAGCCTGTCACTGATTATTAACTTACCGGTATTATTATTATTATTATTTTTTTTTTAAACAAATGAACTGTTTGGCGTGCTATTTTGGGACTGTCAGTATTCACATATATATATATAAATAAAAGGGTCACAATAACATTTATATTTATGCACTAAATACACCACGAGGCAGTAATAAACTTCAGCTTCAAAAGTGCTGCAGTAAACTTAAGATTCTCAAAGTGATGCACGGTTGCTTCAGTTCAATGTATATGTTCTCTACTAGATCTGAGTAGATGTGCTGCATTGATTAAGTTAATTTAGCAACAATTATTTTAAGTATTGCTTCTTGTAATTCGAGCAGAAGATTATGATTTACAAAAATAATAGATCCCAAAATAAGACCTAAAACAAAGAAAGGAGAGATGTGCATTTTAAATGAGACCTGAATTAAAACAAAGTATACAGTGGCACCATAGCTATACTTCTGAAGGATGCTGTAATAATTTAGATTCAATCTTAATTAAAGAATGGGTGTGTCCTCTATTAAAATTGCAAGAAACCATTTACACATTGTCGTCAAATCCTTTGTCATTTTTTTTCTTTCTTATTGTGCATAAGGGCCCTGTTACTAGCATTCTAATAAACTTTTGTACTAAAATAACTGGCATTTTGTATTTATAATAAGCAGCATGATAAACAGCATACAAAGATTTTGTGGTTAAAAAATATATATTTTTATATCCATCAAGTATTCAGACATAAATAAATGCAGGGACAATTATTGCCTATTTTACTCAACTAAGACCCCATTCTCTCTAAATCAATAGGTATTGTGGCAAAGTGGTTGATAATGTGCAGGTGCAGGTGATCAGTGAAACAGACAATTATAATACAGGTGCAAAGTTTGTTTAATGATAGTTTTGTGTCCAGTGCCTGACGGCAAAACAAACAGTAAACAATAAATGATGTTAAGTAATAACAGCAGCGTGTAATATAGTCTTATACACCCCGAAATTTATTATACACCCACACAAAACATAAAACACATACACAAGTCTGTTAGTGCGTGAATAAGTGCTAGTGGTGCAAATACAATTATTGGTGATACAAGTGTAGTGTTGTTCTGGGTTTGTGCTGGCCTCTGGAGACAGCTCCGGAACGTGCTAGCTGTCTAGTAATAGCAAACAACAAATGGACAGAACAAACAAACACTCACGATACGGATACACGAAACACAGGTCCTTCCAGGTCACTTTTGATAAACCAAAACGAAGGAACAGATTGCATTGCTTCGACCCCTATTTATACCGTCACTCATGACCCCTTGGTAAACGATTGCAGCCGCGACATCATTTCCCTTCCGGGTCGATGAGTTAGTGTACCAAAGCTCCACCCCTTTTCTAAATGACGACTTCCTTTTAACCCTCGAACGAAGTGTCAGGCCAAGCAGTCCCGTTACTTAGCGCTCTCACAGGTCAGGAGGGAGATTTACCACCAAGAATCATTGTCTTTCTGTCACAGTATCTATAATTTACAATCATCCCATCAAATATTTTATTGAAGTGTGGGTTTCTGATACCATATTTAAGTACAGTACCTATAGCTACAAGTACCTTTTTAATGTTTTGTTTTTTTTACTCCACCATTGCCTTTCAGTGATGTTTGCAAAAATTCCAGCTGGCTCAGAGTTCTGTTGCACTAATATACATCTTGCTTTGCCATGTTACATTTGCTTCCTGTTTCTTCAAAAATCACACTATGTAGTGTGTTATAGAAACACAGGAAAACAACACAGGCTTTGGTTGCATGTAAGATGGCAGTTGGTTAGATGGCAATCATTTTGTGGGCCTGTATTGCAGAGACGTTAGTATTGTCTAAAGAAACACTGGCCAAATTGAACATGAAAATAAAACAGAAAACCGCGTTGTTTACTCCCCCTGGGTATTGACTGTTGAAACAGCTGTAGCTAGTTAATCCCATTCAATCTCTTATCAGACTGTATTGTTTCATTTTCCACCAGGTGACTTCCCTGCAAGAGATACAACAAGGTTACTATCAATGCATTGTAAATATGTAAATAAATAATTCTACCTTTTCTCTAGAAAACATATGGCAGTAATTACAATAAAGCAATAACTATAATTAAATAGTTTGAGATATATTCTGTAGATGTAACTTCAGCAGCTGGGACCTTCCGTAGGGACAGCTTCATGATTATTGAGTGCAATTCATGCTCTTGTTTCAATCTGCAGTTGAATCATCAAGTGCTGTATTACTGTAGCACAGGTCGCAAAATATTTTTTTATCTAGCATTCAACTAATCAGTATTGCACTTTATTGAACAAACAAGCCCCCCTGTGCTTTAAGCAAACAATGACTTTCATGCTCACCAGCTGGGCTAGCTTTGGCCCCTATTGACAAGCTTCTGATTACCAAGGTAATAGAACTATGTACACTCCTGCCTTTAGTTAAAAAGAGCGCATGTTCTCAGAAAGGTATTATTTTTTGCTAGACTACAAGACAAAAACACATGTTGGCAGTAAAGAAATAATTAGGAGCATCTTCATTCGGGTAAGTATCCTATGGTTAAATCGTATTTATATTATTCTAGATGTTTTCCTGTTTTTTTTATTGATGGAACTGTCTGCATCTAAAATATATTTTAAAAAAAATCTGTAGTAGAACATATTTTATACAAACATGTACTTACCGTTTGTACATATTTTTACTTATTCTGTACAGTTAATGTTGTTCATTTTAAAGATCTTTAATCATGTGAAAATTAAATATGTATTATTCATTTACTGTAATTTGTCATAAATTTGTCCATTATTATGCAAAAGGTACTGTGCAAATGCTGACATAATTTGATATGGCCCTCAGATATAAAATGTATTTTTTTTATCATAAGTCTGAGAATAAATACATCTCATAATCAAAATGTATTAACATTTGTTAATTTGTGTTTTTCTGCAGTGGGCAAGCTAAATTAAACTCCAGAAGAAGAGCTGATAAAATAAAAATATGAATTCCACATTCTACAGCAATTCCACAGAACTTGCTGAAGATGAATACCCTGTTAACTCTTCAGTTGATGGAGAAGGGAGTAAAACACATTGCCCATTAGGCAGAGACAACTTCATTTCCGTGCTGGTGCTTATTTCATACATAACTATTTTCATAGTTGGACTGATTGGAAACAGCACTGTGGTTGGGAGGACATGTCTCCTACGATGCAGGTCTTCAGTGGATATGTACATTGTCAACTTAGCTATAGCCAACCTGTTGTTCATATCCACTCTTCCATTTTGGACTCTTAACACCCTCCAGAATAGGTGGCCCTTTGGGTCGGTTATGTGTAAGCTTTGTTCATTTGCCTCATCACTCAATATGTATTCAAGTGTCTTCTTCATCACATGCCTGAGCATTGATCGATACCTTGCTATTGCTTATCCAGGGACGTCACTCAAGATGCAGCGCATTAGCAGGGCCCTTGTATCTTCATGCCTGATCTGGGTCACAGCTTGTGCAGTCAGCCTTCCAACTATCTTTCTGCATCAGAGCAGCTTCTCCAAGGAAAGGAACACCACAGTGTGCACCGTGGTGTATCCACGACACCACACGGCACAGTGGACCATGGCTATAGACCTGGGTGAGAACATGGTGGGGTTCGTTATCCCTTTTCTGCTTCTGGGAGTTATCTACCTTCTCATCTACAGAGCTCTGAATCACAACCTCAAGCCTGAGACAAGTAAGCAAGGCAGAATGCTGGAGACAGCTTCAGCCCTGGTGTTGGCTTTTCTGATTTGCTGGCTGCCATTCCAGACTGTAACTTTCCTCAGAGAGTTAGTAAAGTTCCAAATAATCACTGATTGCCATCTTGTCAGTGTGATTGAAGCGGCCCTACCAGTCACTGTATGTGTGGCATACTCCCACAGCTGCATCAACCCCATACTTTCCTGGTTTTGTGGTGGGTGCTTCAAGAATCGCCCCAGAAAGCCCTCTTTACCCCCTACGTCTATCTACATGAGGCCAACCACTGTCTTTGAGCAAGAGAAGAGTAGGGACAGACCTGCTGAACCCTGATAATGTGCTGTTAAAACACTCATCACAGAGGATGCCATACATATGAAGAATCTATAAGTATGGTGCTGCTTACATCATTTCTGCAATTTATAGACTTATCCAAAGTTATACCTAAGGTTTTAGACTACTTAATGTTACCTTATGTAAGGTAGTCTTAGAGTAGTGCTAATCAGGGTCTGTGAAACCACCTCAAAATGAAGTTTCTTATATACGTTTCTTTTTAGCCTATACTTACCTTAACCACACGCATGAGCTAGCATTGACATGTATTGACAGAAGAGCCTAACTGATTTATCATAGTTTTTACTGGAAATTTATTTTGGTTTTACTTTGCTTTATGATTGCTGCTTGTGTAAGTGTTTGTGTACGGTATAGTGGCACTTTTACTGTATATGGTTCTGTCTTATTGTTCTCTTGACTGGGTTTGATAAATGTAATTAACCTATGCTCAAACCGTTGGCACATTAACTCTTAATTTGAACTTAATTTCTAATTCATTTAAACCTGTTATTGCCATGTACAATATTTATGTATTATAAAAAGCAGTAATGTGTGAGTAGTGTATATTTACTCTTCTTAATTATTTTTAAAACTTGGTAAGCAACCTAGTTATGGTGTGTAATTCCCAATTTTCATCCCTTATTGCCCTTAGTAAAAGCATAACAAAGTGAAATAAAACACAGTATAAATATTCTAATCATGGGAAAACTGCTAAATTACTGTGCAAATGTAAAGTTGTCTACTTTTAAAAGGGTTATGAGTAACATACTTTACGTTTATGTAATTCTGTACTTAAGGTGAAAATATTCTATCATTGCTTCATTATTTTTAAAGGTGTAACTGATTTTTTTAAAATGTATTTTACAAATGTGGTGTAACAATTATTCAGGCAAAATAAATGTGCTAAATCTGGTCTCAAATAGTTTTTACATATTTGTTATGTAAATATCTAAAATAAAGCAAAGTTAAAAGAATGTAAATATTAACTGTGAAGTGTTCCTAAACAAGGCAGACCTACTAATGAACCATATAAACTAGTGTATTACAAATGCATGCTACCACACATCTTCTCTAAAAGTCTGCAGTCTTCTGAAATCCCCTGTATTAAGATGAATTTTGAATTAAGTGTTCTTACTTTGCTATATTCTGCTCCTATTCGAGTGTAACAATTCTCAACTCCACAACTGTGCAAGCTGTATTATTACAGCAAGATTTATGATTGAAATATGTGAAAAGTAATGAGAATAAAAAAAAAAAAGTAACCCAGAAAATTATAAGAAAAAAAATTCACAAACCAGCTGCCTAGTAGGGGGCAGTATAGTGTAATATTGTCTTGCTGGCTTTCAAATGTCAGCATTCATGGATTTCTAGATTTGAGGGTGGCTTGTCTTGCTTTGTGACATCACAAGGGGTGGATTTTATGGTGTTACATCACCAGGAGGAGGGCCATTCTTCGCTGGATACTCCTGCTGTTAAGAAGAAATGGACAACCAACTATACTTTTAGGGCAAATATTGGTGGTACTAAAATTGGCCTAATTGAAGAACCTTATAAACTGAGCAACATTTTATAAATGAAACAAACAAAAATATTCCAGTGAAAAGTCTTCATCTTTTTTTTTGTAAAAAGGAAAAACAAACTGTAAATATTACAAAGTTTCAAATAAAGTTTCATGTAGGAGTTCCTACATTCAACCTTTTTCTGTTACATTTGAAAAAGCTTTGTGAATCTGGCCAAATGTCTGTCCCAAAACTATGGTGGGAAATCATTCTTAACATTATACGAGAACACACATATCACTACTCCCAGGACAGCCCTGAGCCGACAGGTTTGAGATTTCTAGTGAGTGTGCACTAAATTTTAACCAGTGAACAAACAACCCTCTATCAAAATCAATAGAGCTCACTGAGGTTGTTAACTGGATACATTTTGTTCTGCTGTTGAGTTCTGAATGAAGATGAAGCTTCCCTTCCTCATCGCTCTTTTAGCTTCAATTTATATTGAAGATGGCACATTTGTATCAATAAGGTAGGCAACCATTATCTTAACCATGTGTTAATCTGTATTTGTGCTTTTTTTTTTTTTACAACTGAAAGGGTTGTGTATGAAGTCTGTCTGCTGTAAACAGTTCAGCCAGCATTGGTTTTTAGGACATGATCACACGTTTAAAATGTGGGCTTGTGTGTCCAACTAATTTTGTTTTTACCGGAGTGAGGTTTAAAGGTATGATTATTTAAACCAAGATTTAAAAGTGATCATTGATTTGGCCCTCTCTAAAAAATAAATAATGTAAGGTCAGGTGGTTTTTGCCTGCCCTGAATAAATATTATATATGGTATGATGGGAAGTTAATGAGGATCATTTATTGAGGGTTTCAGCTTCGCTTAATGTCTGTCCTGATGTTAAACAAAGGAGAAAGGAATCTGAACTTTCATATATTTCTTTCATTTGCATTTTCCTGCTTTTTTTATTTGCAGGTCAAGGTCACATGTTGTTGATGCACAACGTCTGACTCTTTCTCACTCTCAGGATGTAACTTTAATTTTTAGGATGTATACAGCATGGCAAATACTTGATTATAAACTATTTAGATTTATATACAGTGCCTGGCAAAAAAAAAAAAAATGGAGTCCACAATGTGTCTCTTCCATTGTCTTGTCCAGATTTTGACTACTGTTGCATGTCTGTTACTTGTCACAGTATGTGGCACACCTCTGCAAGCTTGATCCGTTATGACCCATTTGCGACTGAAGTTGTGCTTTCCAGTGGTGTTTTCAAATACTGCTATTCCAGGAACACCAGAGAGACTTACTTGAAGGACAAATTGGTCAATGCAGCCACTATGTAGATGAACGAACCAGTTACACAAGCACCCACTATCACAGGGATCCATCTGATTTCCAATGATTGTTGCTTAACAGTTGCACACAACATAGCTTACATACCGCAGATCACGTGGATCACAGGATACGTCATGCTGTAATCTTTCTGGGTGCATGTATGCACTGTCTGATTGATGTGGCATAAAAGCATGTACAACTTTCCTTTAACAGAGCCTGGTTCTTTTTGAGCATCTGTATCTCATTCACTGTTGAGCTCTGACGGCTCAAATTTGCATCTCTATCTATGTGTTTTGCTTTTAACCATCTTTTTCCATAACTTATATAAACTTATATGCAGTGGTGTAGTCGAGGGTATACGCAGGGAAACGGTGTTTACCCACTGTTAATTTGGACAATATAGTGTTTACCCACTTCTCATACAAAGGATACAGTTTACTCATTTGTATTCTCCTGTGATATGCAAATCCGGGGTTAAAGACATGATATTTTAATGGTGAACGTCTGTGTTGTGATGCTGTGTGCGAGACTGACAGCTGAGAGCTCTCAGTCAAAACTGTGGTGAGAGCAGTGGGGCGTGGCCACTGGACTGCATGTTCTGTTTGTGTGTGTGTGAGTGTTCTGTGATTGGTTGTTTATGTTCTGTTAATTTTCTGTTGTTAGGCACACTGGGCCTGTAGGGCGGTGTTAGTAGCCTTCATCCTAGCCTGCGAAAGGATGCTCACAGAACTGTTCAGTGAAGCGCACCACCGGGTTGGTGACTGTTCTCACGTGAACAGCACCTGAGAGGGGAAATAACTGTATGGGGAGGGGGGCTCTGGTTGGCTGGGGCCAATAACAATGTATCTGTTCATGTTTATCGTTTAAAGCTATCTGTTCAACTCCACCAAACAGGGGAGTTTACCCACTTTTTAATTTACCCCTACACCACTGCTTATATGGCGATGCAGTATCTGTAATAGAGTCATGAACTTCTGCAGGTAGGCTTCACATTTCACTCATCACAATTTCAGATTTTCTATATAAGCGTACCAATGGTAATATATTTTTTTTCACGCCATCTTTTTCCCCTCCACCTCACACAGCGATCAGGTTTTCTCAATTACTCCAGGAACAGACGAGGAGGTTGAAATTATCAAGAATCTAACCAGCAAGGACGAGGTAATCCTACAAACGCACCTGCTTTGGGATACGTGTGTGTCTTTGTCAATGACCCCTTGGTTTGTTTGCCTTGGACTAAAAAGCCTTTTAAAACTGCCTGTACCTTTTCTTAACCCTGCGCCTCTGTACTCCTCTTTTTGGACATGCATTTTCCCTTTTACCTTGAAAAGGTAAAGCCACTGCAAGAAGAAATGAGGTTTAGAAAATGAATGGGGCATTTCCTTCTGTCGAGGAAACAAACGAACAAGAAAAAAGAAATGACAAAATAAAACAGAAGAACAACAGAACAACCAGAATGTCTAGACTTAACTACCAACAGTACTTTTAAGCTTATGCATATGGTATACTTTCAAGCACAATACCTGGTTGTTGGTTTGTTTTATGAAAAGTGTACTATAATTTGGTTTTATTACAGAGAACAAAAGTTAGTTTTAGGACTGCTTTAATACAAGGTAGGCCTTAATACTGAAAGATGACTTTACATTGCCGTCAGGATGAGTGAATTGCAAATATGTGGCCTTAATTGTGAAGTGATCTATTTACTAAGGTGGCCTTATAGCAAGGTTTTACTGTGGTCCCTGTAAATATTATTTTTCTCTAGTTATAATCTGTGGTACAATACAGTAAATGTAATACAGTGATCATGGCCATTCTTTTTCTTGTTTGTTTCATTTCAGATTGAGCTGTGCCATCCAGATTCAGCTCACAATATTAAAATGAACAGTGATGTCCACCTGTACATGAACATATCAGACTTGGATTTTGTAAAGGATCTGTTACATAAAAATGGCATTAAGTACAAGTATGTTACTCATTTCTACCCTATTGGATGCAAATGAATGTATCCTAAAATTCTTGTTTCAATTCTTGTTTATATGATCTCTGCTCTTCAACAACTTCTGGGACAGATGAATAGAGAGGGGAAGTTGTTACCTGTTTTACTCAAGATGATATTGGAATACGAAATGTATGCCCTATCTGCGGTCATTGTCTATTTTTTCATCAGGCCCAATACTTGTTTGAGTCTCTTTATATTACTTATTAACATAAATTGTGTTGTCCTTCAACCCAAATGGTGTTGCTTTTTTTTTTCAACACAAAGGCCTATATTCAGAGACTTCACTCACTTGGTAAGTGTGTGGGTCTAGGAGTGCGAACAAAACCCTCAATTCCAGACCCCAATCTACCTTGATCTTGAGTGCAGCTGACACCTCTCTTTACCTTCACTCAACTTGAAACAAGGCTGCTTCCATGGAGCCATGGAGCTAGACAATTAAGAAATGTTTCATGCAAGTCAGACAGACCTACATCGTTCATTCAGAGCCTTTTACAGGATGTTAATGAATATTTTCAACTACCCTAAGGCTGATGCAACACTGTCACTTTTTCAGGAACAGTGGCTTGAAATCTATTTCCAGGAGACCGGGAGACCTAGTTTGAGGCAACTTTGCTGTACCCCAAATCTCCCCTAGTGTGCCATGCAGTGGCCTGAAACCTAGTCTCATGAAACCAAGTTCAAAGCCACAAATACCCCTTTTCCACTGGCACATCTGACCCATGAGGGCTTGGTATGGTACGGGTGGTTCTCCACTGGCTATATGTCGAGCTGAGCGAGAACCATTTAAGGATTTTCATTATTACTTTGCATCAGTCAGTACACTCCAGAAAGAAAAACAGAAAACTTGGCAGGCAGCGAGTGTGATGAGAGAAAAGTACAGCCTTGGGACGCTGAGGAAGTGCAGGCTGTAGTTTCTCTGTGGGCAGATAGAAGCACTCATGCAGCTTTTTTTTTTTTTAAGCACCCAAACAAAAAAACAACTATCCTTAAACGGGATATCTTTGGCAAATCATATTTTTAAAACCTTCTTATTCCCCCTTCAACAGAATTAATTGAACTTTAGTAAGTCGATATAATCAGTAAAATGTGTATATTATAAAGACATATCTAAATATAATGTAGCAACCTCGGTTAACGCAGGCAGGCGCATCACACAGAGCGAGGCAATCCACACACAGACGGAGGGCGGGCACGAACCCAGGACCTCTCGCACTGAAGCACAGCGCCGATACCACTGTACAGAAAAGCCGGCTCCTTTACAAGGAGCGTATATCGGGCTTATGTCTTCGTGTGTGATTATGTCACCTACCAGCCCTGCTGCTGCCTTCCCTCATGCACGCTACAATATTTACAACATATAGGAATACAAGATAAAGCTTTACCATTGGTCTATTAATTTTTGAACACCATTTGTTTGTGAATCGTTTGGCAAACTGAGTTAATTAATAACAATAATTAATAACAACTGTCTTTCGGTGCATGTGACGTCTGTAGCACTTCTCGGCTCTGCAGTGGAAAAACAACCCAGACTCCCCTTAACCGCACCGTGAGGGCTCGGAACGGCCCTGGCACGGCTCGGTTGTAAAATTGAATAGAGGCAAAAGTGGCTTTGTGTACCCTCAGTGATGTCTCTGGATACACGGCCAAAAGGCTCAAGTATGAAGCATGTGTAAAGACAAAAGTAAATTTAAACTAGAGAGAAACTATTTAGGACTATTGAACTATACTCCTTCCAATTGTGCTATAAAATTGGCCTTTGGACTTGCTTCAATGTTGAGCCTGTGTGTTTGTTTAGACTGCTGTATCCATCACAAAACATTTACCACAGTGCTAAGTATTATAAAAACGGTAAAAAAACTGAATGTTACAGAATTATCAAGACATAGCTATGGTGCACGTAGCGCTCTTAAATGAACCTCATTTGAAGCTTTGTAACAGCAAGAGCAATTCAAATAGTGGAAACTTGGCACTGGGTTAAATGTTGTAATGCTGAGACAACTGCTACTGCACCTCCTCCAGTGATTCTAGATTTCACTTTAATCCAGGAATGCCAATTTTTCAAAGTAATTTCCAAGGATTTGGTTTTATTCAGTACTTTCGCTGGGGCTAACTTACTGTGGCCTTCCTGTTCAATGCTTTAGAAGGTGTAAATAGATGTATTTGGCTGATCCTGAAGTGACTCTGAGCTTATTCAGTATATAGCTGCCTTCCCTGTTCATTCACAGTAACCAAAAACCTTGCACGCTTCAAGGCCCCTTCCACTAACTTGAGTTTCTCCTTAGAGACATTACCTTTGAAAAGTATTTCTGAAAGGTATTTCTATGCACACTGTTACTGTATATAGCAGTGGCTGTCTTTGTTTGCCCCTGGAAGGGTGAAGTCTTCACACTCCTATTTGCAATATTAGTTGGTGTTTATATACATGTGATTGGCTGAATCCTTAATGACAGCTTGTTCAAAGTAATAAAGAACCCACAATGCTCCTTGCCAGACGGTGTGCTTGGCAATCCTGTAAACTGTTGTTCAGTACACTAATTATGCACACTTCTGCTGATATTTCAGAGTAATGGTGGAAAACGCCCAAGAACTCATAGAAATGCAAACAAATAAAGAATCCATCGGCCCTCGATCGTTCACAGGATCCTTTTATGAACAGTATCATCCATTGGAAGAAGTAAGGACTGTTTTTTTTAATTTTTAACACTCACTTTCTACCACACTGTGACAGGGACATTACGCCAGTCTTTATTTTATCTATGTTGCGAATCTGGAAGGGGAATGTTTTTACTTTCTTGCTCGGTCGAAATTTCAGTGGCTGAAGGAAATGAGATTCCCTTGATCACTTTGCTTGCTGCATGTCCAGTGTGAGGAGGGCTTTATTCATGTTTAGCAGGAATAAGGAAGTGTAAAATTTCTAAAACTGTAGCGTGATACTTGTAAAATCTCCAAATCCCCGATTCAACAAAAAAAGAAAACATTTAGGGGTGACCATGTTGATAATGATAATAATTGGTACGAAAATAGATCCGAAGCTTTTGTTGGTAAATGTACTTTTTTTTTTTTTTACAGATATATTCTTGGATAAATAAAATATCTCACGAGCATCCAGATATGCTAGAGATCATATTGATCGGCTCCTCATTTGAAAAACGCCCTCTTTATGTTTTAAAGGTAAAAAAATATATACTGTATAAGCCAGAAGGGAACAATAATTTGAATGCAAGTTATGATAACAGATGCTGATTCATCTTAAAATGGGAGCTGTTCCTACCTCAGTACAGCAAAGGTGATCACCAACACATTGATTCACGTTTATATAACCCTGCAAATATAAAGTCACCACCTCAAATGGTTTCTGAGATACTGACACTGTGGCATCGGTAGCTTTATAAATAACTGATTGAAATTGACAGAGAGAATCACAGGATACAATTGCCGATAAACAAAAAGTTACATGACTCCAATATGGCTCCAATAAGTGAAGGGTGCAATTAGATTTTGCCACAGGCCATAACATTGAAAATTTGATTGCTGGCAGCTGAAATAAGTTCTGCTATATTAGCAGTTGCAGGTATGGTGGCAGCAGAATCACTAATTCATACAAACTCCTCTCACAGTGATGCATAATGAGCAGATACATCAAAACTCAGTATTCCTGCTCTCGAGTGGCACATCCAGTTAAGGCCCTCCACGTGGAGTGCAGGATGCGCTCCATAGTCTGGACGTCGCGAGTTCCAGTCCAGGCTATTCCACAGCCGACTTGATGGGAGATCCCACGGGGCGGCACACAATTGGCTGAACGTCGCCCGGGGGAGGGAGGGTTAGGTCGGCCAGGGTGTCCTCGGCTCACCGCGCACCAGCGACCTCTGTAGTCTGGCCGGGCGCCTGTAAGCTGCCCGAGAGCTGCGTTGTCCTCCGACGCTGTAGCTCTTGGGTGGCTGCATGGTGAGTACACAGTGTGAAAAAAAGTGGTCAGCTGACGGCACACGCATCGGAGGACAGTGTGTGTTCGTCTTAGCCCTCCCGAGTCAGCGCAGGGGTGGTAGCGGTAAGCTCAGCTTAAAAAATAATTGGCCATTCTAAATTGGGAGAAAATAATAAAAGAAAAATTGACGACTAAATTTATTAGCAAAAAAAAAACCTCAGTATTCCTATCAGTGCAAACCTTCTCTTGAAAAAAGAGTACACCTTATCAGTGTACATGCATGTATTATAACTGTTCTTATTTCCAGCTAACAGGGAGGAGAAATTCTCCCAAAAGAGCAATGTGGATAGACTGTGGAATCCACAGCAGAGAGTGGATCTCCCCTGCTTTCTGTATATGGTTTGTTCAAAATGTAAGTACTCACAATAGACTCTATAGCATGTATTACCCTGTGGCAGGATGGCTTGCAGTGGTGAGGTGTGGTGACATCACGGACCAGGAAGTAACTGAACCAAAACAACAATGGATGGGCGGGTGAAGCTGAACGCTACTGCGGTCAGCGTTTTTAATAAATAATAATACAAAACAAAAAGGCACAAGGGCCAAACAAACCAGACAGATAAACAAACAAGTAAATGTCATGCTGGCTAATGCAGTACGTTTTAGCAATTGTTATTTTTAAACTGACTCCGCTCTTTCTCCCCGTACCTCCTCTCTGTACACCCAACCCTGCGGCACGAACAGCTGCAGGTTCTTATACTCTGGCCGAGGGGTTAACTAGCTGTTAATTATCTTATTACCCCTCGGCCACAGTCTGCACGCGTTTGGTAAGGATGCGTGACTGTCAGCTTGTTAAATAATCAGTAGCTGATCAGCCACGCATCCTCACGGGTTTTAAATATACAAAACAAATAATAACAAAAGACGCGGCGCTTTTATCCGTGCCGCAAACAAATACAAATAATAATAAATAAATACATAGGGGCGGGACACTCTGCCACACACCCTTAGAATGTTTCATAGTGGGATACCACAATGGTAAAAGCAGAATACAGTACAATATAAAACTGTTAAGACAATAGTATCACCACAGTGTATTTAATTGTTTTTATTTATTTATTTTAGGCTATTGATTCTTATAATAAAACCCAGAAATTACTCAAATGCTTGACAACATGGAAATCTATGTTCTCCCTGTAATGAATGCTGATGGATATGTGTATACTTGGACAACTGTGAGTATTTCATTTCAGTTTCAATTATAGAGTTTAGGGTTGAAAAGTGGACTATACCTGTAATGTAACCAAATGTAGATCTTTAAATCCCTGTGTTGCTGACTCTAGCCACCAAGTCCATGGAATGAATCCCAATGAGGCTGCAGATAAAAAAAGAAGATATTTGCAATTATGCAAAACGTTCTAGGCAGGTGTGAAAAAAATGCTGTCAGTAGCATGCTTGTGTAATCCAGACTTTATGTTAACTTAGAGTCACAGCTTTAGTCAATTAACTGTTCTCAAATTGGCGAAAGTGCAGTGAACAGCAAAGAGCATAATTCTCATCAAACCATGGTTGACACCGCTTGCCTCAAAACATGCATCAACCTTCTTCTAGCAATACTAAGCAGCAAAAGTACGTATTTTGTAGTCCAAATAGGTCATGGGCACGATTTGCAACAATACTAAAAGCAGGTCAGCTAATGACAACAGCAACCAGTATGTAAGGTGAAGCCCGTCATGTCAGCTGAACAGAACAGCTGTGCTCAGTACGAATAAAACTGGGTCAGAACAGGGAGAAAATAATAAAAGAAAAATTGACGACTAAATTTATTAGCAAAAAAAACCTCAGTATTCCTATCAGTGCAAACCTTCTCTTGAAAAAGAGTACACCTTATCAGTGTACATGCATGTATTATAACTGTTCTT
Source organism: Acipenser oxyrinchus oxyrinchus (assembly GCA_030684275.1). Lineage (NCBI taxonomy): Eukaryota > Metazoa > Chordata > Actinopteri > Acipenseriformes > Acipenseridae > Acipenser > Acipenser oxyrinchus. Next base: position 29,930,896 of record CM060253.1, on the reverse strand, counting down.
ATTTCCAGCTAACAGGGAGGAGAAATTCTCCCAAAAGAGCAATGTGGATAGACTGTGGAATCCACAGCAGAGAGTGGATCTCCCCTGCTTTCTGTATATGGTTTGTTCAAAATGTAAGTACTCACAATAGACTCTATAGCATGTATTACCCTGTGGCAGGATGGCTTGCAGTGGTGAGGTGTGGTGACATCACGGACCAGGAAGTAACTGAACCAAAACAACAATGGATGGGCGGGTGAAGCTGAACGCTACTGCGGTCAGCGTTTTAATAAATAATAATACAAAACAAAAGGCACAAGGGCCAAACAAACCAGACAGATAAACAAACAAGTAAATGTCATGCTGGCTAATGCAGTGCGTTTTAGCAATTGTTATTTTAAACTGACTCCGCTCTTTCTCCCGTACCTCCTCTCTGTACACCCAACCCTGCGGCACGAACAGCTGCAGGTTCTTATACTCTGGCCGAGGGGTTAACTAGCTGTTAATTATCTTATTACCCCTCGGCCACAGTCTGCAGCGTTTGGTAAGGATGCGTGACTGTCAGCTTGTTAAATAATCAGTAGCTGATCAGCCACGCATCCTCACGGGTTTTAAATATACAAAACAAATAATAACAAAAGACGCGGCGCTTTTATCCGTGCCGCAAACAAATACAAATAATAATAAATAAATACATAGGGGCGGGACACTCTGCCACACACCCTTAGAATGTTTCATAGTGGGATACCACAATGGTAAAAGCAGAATACAGTACAATATAAAACTGTTAAGACAATAGTATCACCACAGTGTATTTAATTGTTTTTTATTTATTTATTTTAGGCTATTGATTCTTATAATAAAAACCCAGAAATTACTCAAATGCTTGACAACATGGAAATCTATGTTCTCCCTGTAATGAATGCTGATGGATATGTGTATACTTGGACAACTGTGAGTATTTCATTTCAGTTTCAATTATAGAGTTTAGGGTTGAAAAGTGGACTATACCTGTAATGTAACCAAATGTAGATCTTTAAATCCCTGTGTTGCTGACTCTAGCCACCAAGTCCATGGAATGAATCCCAATGAGGCTGCAGATAAAAAAAGAGAAGATATATGCAATTATGTACAACATTCTCCCAAACGTGTTATCATTTAGCATTTTATATTTTGTGTTTTCCAGACTTTATTTTAACTTTGAGTCACAGTTTTTGAGTTCTGTGCTTATGTTCTCATGCGCGTTTGTGGGGATAGTTGCAGTGAGGCAGCATAATTGAGCATTCTAAATTGGAGTGAAAAATGGGGGTAAAATAATTAGACAGTCTAAATTTATCTCAAAAAAATTCTCCCCTGCTTTCTGTCAAATATGTTTCTCTTTTTTTGTATCTACTGTACATACAGTATAAAACTTATGTGAAAGTGATTTTGCTCATAATATTTGACTGCACTAGCGTCGAATGTGGAGAAAGAACAGGTCCAGATATGAAGGCAACAACTGCGTTGGGACTGACCTGAACAGAAACTTTGATGCTGGCTGGTGCAGTATGTTTTTTTTTTATTAATACAAGCAAAAAGAAAGTACTAAAATCATTTCGCCAATAGGTAGGAAGGTTAGATTTGGTGCAGATGTTTTGTAATTTGAGACAGAGACCATATAGTATATACTGCCTTTTTAAGATCCATAAACAAATAATACAGTGTTAATTGAGGTGGTATTTAGATCCACTGCAGTTAAGATCATTAAAATAGCACCCCCGCCCCTGTATTGAAATACCCATAATTAATAGAACCCTATGAAAGTTTACCATGGTAAAGCAGAGCATACTTTTTTTAAGCACAGAGTAACGAGACTATGGAATATTTTACCAGCTGTAGAGTAATAACATCAGAAACACCAGCCACATAAAAGGTGTCTACCAAACAGTTATTTCTCAGTCCTGACATATCCTATGTTTCTTATGTTCTATGCATGTGCAAGCTTGGTAAGGCACAGAAAAGTAATAAACATGCTAAAATATATGGAAAATGTTTGGAAATATGCACAGTTTGTGTAACCAAGGATCAGAGTGCTTCAGTAAGTCTGGTAAAGCTTACAGCTGATCCCTTATGAAAGTTTACCATAGTAAAGCAAAGTGTAATAAAGCACAGTAAAAGCATGGTAAAGCATAGGTAAGCTGAAAAGAATAGAGAGGTATGGTGAAGCATATTAATAAACTTGGCAAACCAGGCTAAATGATGGTATAACCATGGGAAAAGCATGGGAAAACTGCAAACGTACCGTGGTAAACTTTTATAAGAGAAGCCATGGGCCTTCTCTTATAAAGCCTGTTCATTATCGCAGTTATTTCCAAGGAGCTTTACACTGCTCACATACACTGGCTACGGAGAAGGGAGGCTAAGCATTGTTAGCTGCAGAGTTACCATCGTCAACTAGTATTTTTTTTGATATATCAAATCTAAAGGTAAAACTGCTCAATGTTACTCATAGTAGGTTTCTTTATACTCTTTATGTAGCTAAAGGAGCATCACATGACCCCTGTGACAACACCTACTGCGGCCCCTACCCTGAGTCTGAACCCGAAGTCTCTGCCGTAGCTAAATTCCTCAGAGAGAAGAAGGACAGCATGAAGCTCTACTTCACCATCCATTCCTATGGCCAGATGCTGCTCTTCCCTTATTCATATTCCTACAATCAGGCCCCAAATCATGATGAACTGGTAAGTATCTTGTAGAGTTAGACCCTGTGACTGCTGTTTTTATTGTTGCACCAGATTAGATGTACTGAAAGAGCACCTTGGTAAATGAAATATCAAGAGTTCTTAACTAATGTGTTCTTCTTGTTGTTTAAAAGCACCCTGTAGTCTCAATAGGTCACCCAGAAGCATGTCTAACCTCTAAGTACATCAGGTACACCAGGGTGTAACCTTTAACCTGTCTCCCTGCAACACCATGTCCCCAATGGATATAACAAATCTGGAATTAAAGGTAAAATGTAGTATTTCTCACATCTACTAGACAGATTAATGGTCACACTCTGGTGTGCCAGATGTACTGATTTCACATGATTCTTAGAACTTAAATATTTAAGCCATATAGGTGCTTTAAAATTATACAGAGTGATTCTACACAAGAAGAAAAATATGTTCCTTAAGATAGTTTCAGACAGTTAGACATTCTCCAGTAATAAATGCATCAATACTGTGATTCAATTAGCTTTCAACACACCATAGCAATTGCAACTTATCAATTTAAAGTATACAATTTTTTCTGAGGTTGTAGTAAAATAAAAGTCTACCTTGTTTTTTTTTACTGTACTCACCACAGGTTCTATTACTAAATCTACTGTAATCACAATGCGCTTGCTTGTATTTCTTTCAGCAACATCTAGCGGATGAGGCAACCCAAAAGATTCAGAGATATTACAGAACCAGATACAGCAGTGGTCCTGGAGCTACAACAATATGTAAGCTCCTCTGTTCGGATTTATTTTCTGATGAGAAATTGCAGAATCTCAGTAAAAAGCAGATGTTATGTGCTTCTTAGTAATAGAATGAATATTGGTAATAGTTTTCTCTATGCATATATTACACATCACTAAATATGATAATATGCACATACATGTTTTCAGTTGTATTTGAAAGTATTTTTTAATGTTTTTATTTGCTTTTTGCTTTTGAATAATCAAGTGTTCTCAGTGCATCAATTATTGTTGAGTATTACCTGTCCGATCTTCTACAGTTTTGGTGCATGTTTATGTGAAACTCAGGAAACTAACAAAATAATTATATACAGTACATCATTTTACATTATATAGGCTAAAACGTCCAGTTCTGAATGAAAAACACAACTAATGTAATTAACCAACCATCTGCTTCCACTACTGATTGACATGTTATGAGCCACTAACAAGCTTTGAACAAGGACACACTGCTCAAGTGAAATAACTTGCTCTTATTGTATTATTACTTGTACTGTAACACTTGAAATGTATTTGCTTACGATTGTAAGTCGCCCTGGATAAGGGCGTCTGCTAAGAAATAAATAATAATAATAATAATAATAACCCAGGATGTGCAAGTTTGATAGCTATCCTCAGAATACAGGATAGCAACAGAACTCAGAAATGAACGGCGCATCCCTACAACTAAGTTCTTCATAATTATAACATTCAAATGGTTTTCTCCCTTTTGGAAAACAGTCTTTTCATGTTAGTTACTAATAGCCTGGGAGGATGAGGGTTTCTTGTGCCTGCTTGGGCACTTCCGAGTGAATGTTTTCTAAATATCAGCACATTCACTTGCACACATGCAGGTTGGCAAAGGTCATTATTACATGACCCAAGGTGGTACCTTAATTGTGTTTTATTTTTCAATTCTTGTTTTTTAGACCTAGCCCCTGGTGGTTCTGACGACTGGGCTTATGACCTGGGGATCAAATATTCTTTTACAATCGAGCTTCGGGACACAGGCAGGTATGGATTTCTGCTTCCCCCACAATTGATCCAGCCAACCTGCTTGGAGGTGCTTACTGCAATCAAGACAATCACAAGCCATGTCATTAAGAATACTGAATAAGTCATTCTGTACTTGCTGTACTGCTCATTGACTATATGGTGATTATCTGCTACCCATACTCTTATTTAATTGTAACATAGAAATACTTTGAAACTATACTTCTTGATAAACATTTTATTAAAAATGCAGTCTTTGTGTATACATTATCTATTTTTGTTTGTTTGTCATCATTACTATTTCAACATTTGATATATACTGTATACGCAACACCTGTGGTTATACATTTTATGTTTTTCATACCATATACATACCATGTTTTTCGTCAACAGTGGAGTACCAAAAAAAGCATCACATATGTGATAACTCGTTACCATTATTTACAAATGGGATGTCATAATTAACCTCATGAAGAAACAGATCCTATGCGGATGTTATGAAGCAAGGGCATAGGCAAAGCCACATTTCACAATTAAACAATTATAAATTGATTTAAAAAAAATAAAAATAATAATAATAACTTCGTATCAACCTGTTTGTGTAGCTCAGTGCTGCCCCCACTGGCTGGTTTTTGCCCCAGCAGCAAGTTCCCACCATACCCTGCACCTCCCCAAACACATACAACAGGGACCAGGTGCTCAAAGGGAGAGAAAACAATATTTCACCTTTTAACACCGGGAGGAAACTCCCAGTTCAGTTTATGTTCTCAGTAGTTTAATTCAGTTAATATTATTTTATTCAGTCCCCATAGGGATGTCGAGGGCTTCCATGGGCCCCTGGGGAAGCATTGGCATAAAAAAAAGCCACAATGGTAAAAGACCTGTAAGCATGTAACTGTATTCATGAATATTATAAGCACAACCAACCATCTCTTGTACAAGACATACAGTGTTGTAAACAAGTCAAACTTCTATAAATGTATACAAACTAAGTTTTAACCGTTAAATTAATCTGTATGTTTTTTGCCAGTACCATTGTCCAGGTGAGGTCAACAACACATACATAAAATAAATGCGCAGGTCACAAAAAGCAAACAACGTAAAAAAAAAAAAAAAAGGTGTGTGATAGTTAGTAAACAGTATACTTAATTCACAACTTCAGTCTGTATTCATACCATAGGCACACACACATACGTTGATGTTACTCACAGAGACAAAAACATGATAAAAAAATATCTGATAAGAATATTTTCGAGCACTGCATAACCCTTAACCTGTGAAAGCACATTGATGGATAAGTCATTCCAATAACAAACATGCTTGGATAAGCGGTACTGATGTCGCTGGGATACCAAGCTACTGTAAAATGCATTCATAGAGCAAGATTGAAGCGAATCCTGACAAGTCATAAACACACATCCAACAATTCTCACTATATATTTCAAATATTGAATTTCAATCAGACTACCACAGAACCACATTGGTTCTGTGTACAGCACTATAATGTATGTAGTGTAGCACAACCTTACCATGAAAAAAAAAAAAAAAAAAAGCTTTTGGTCCTGTGCAGTGCTGAGGGCTGGCACTGTTACTTTTTTTAAATTTTGAAATGTTCAGTATTGAATTTTTTTCCAGCAGTGGAATATTTTTGCCAACAAGGTGACCTGTTTGTGGAGCTCAGTACTGCCCCTCCACCTACTGGTTGGTTTTCGACCTAGCAGTAAGTTCCCACAATACCCCGCGCATCCCTGTTGCCAAACACATACAACAGTGACCCGGTGCAGGGAGATGAACAATATTTCATCTTTTGAAACGGAGAGGAAACGTCCAACCTTATGAATTCAGACTCCGCGACAGTAGGACACAATTTAAGGGTAACTATTTATTTTCTCTCGTTTTTGTAATCTGGCGTTCAATCGAGAACCCCGAAGGAGAGCAGGCCTAAAAGTAATTCTCGGCCCTGCTTCAAGATGAGTTCAGAAGCTGTAGCGCGCGGCAGCAGGTATTGTGAAGTTTAAGATTTAATTTTATCTCCCGAATGTTGTTTGTTTTCAGTGTGATATAGTTATGCAAATATATAAATGGTGAAACTATTTGTCATATCATTTATTCTAACTACCACGTGAAATGTTATAAAAATGCAAATTGCAGGTACATTATATTCATTGACTGTACACTCACCATGCTTATACTGTAGTATTATCTGCTGTAGACATACCAAATGTAAAATTTAAAGTTGCACGTCGTGCTGTCATTTTAATTTGCTGGTGTCTTATTACGTTAAGTCATAATTAATTTCTTCAGTGCACCCATTAGCTATGCCCAATGTGTATACATTTTACAAGGAATGTTAATAACTGCAGAGAAAGGCGTGCCACACTATCTCCCACCAGAAACATACCTTGTTGCTGCCGTTTAATTTATCACCCTTTTCCTTATGAAGTGTGGGCAGTTTCTCAACTTGACAATTTCAAAATAGTCACGGTAGTTTGTAAATTAGGTAGAATTAAAACACAGGGCCAGGTTGGTTTAAAAAAAAAAATAGTGTACATGTTTGGGGATAGAACTGTCATACCTTTCATGTTTGAGTTACAAGCATGTGCATTTGATAAGTGAAGACAGATGCTCTTTAATGTTGCACTTTGCAACCATGGGCAGCAGTGTGGAGTAGTGGTTAGGGCTTTGTACTCTTGACCAGAGGGTTGTGGGTTCAATCCCAGGTGGAGGACACTGCTGCTGTACCCTTGAGCAAGGTACTTTACCTAGATTGCTCCAGTAAAAACCCAACTGTATAAATGGGTAATTGTATGTAAAAATAATATGATATCTTGTAACAATTGTAAGTCGCCCTGGATAAGGGTGTCTGCTAGAAATAAATAATAATAATACAGGCTGCAACTGTTGCAATAGTGAACAATGTGTTGTTTTATGAAGTATGCAGATTGATGTCTACTTACAGCAATACCTATCTATATCCACCCCAATAAATTGGGTCCTACTGGTCTGACTAAATCATATTTCAACAAAACTTTGATGTTTGTTTGTTTGTTTCAAGTTCTAAGTGTCCAGAATGTCCAAAATCAGGAGGAAGGTAACTGTGGAAAATTCAAAGACCATATCGGACAGTACCTCCCGCAGACCCAGTGTGTTTGAGAGACTTGGGCCAAGTACAGGAAGCAATGCCGAGGTGAGTAATGATTGTAAAATCAAGAACAATATATCCATTTTGTATAAATATTTTCCTAAAATGAATGCATCACAGAACTGTTTAACACTCTAACAGGGTTTCACACACCCTTATTGGCATCAGTCATGGATTTCCTTACCCTAAATGCTAAATTTGGTCTGTAAAACCATCCTAAATTTTTCCTGTTTTGCGAATTTTTTAATTTATTTTTTAATATGTATATTTTTAAACCAGTACACCAGCTTTCTTTCAATTAGACACAATCATCTCAGTGTGATTATCAAAGAATTATATTCCTGCCCCCGCCCCCCCCTCCCCCTTCCTTTAACCCCTCACACACATCATAAAATATTGGGAGGCTATCGTAACATAAGAACCATTTTCTTTATGTTTATGTATGCAATGTTTAACTGGAAGCATTTGTTTAATGAAATTAACTCATTTCCTACCTTTTTGAATGCATCAAAATGAATCATAAACTGACTGTTATAATCGAGGTGGGACAAATCACCACTGAAGCTGGTGGCTATACAGGTCATTGTCATGTTTATATATAAAAAAAAAAATATATATATATATATATATATATATATATATAATATATATATATATATATATATATATATGTTTTGACATCATAATAAAAATAAGAAATAAACACATTTTTGAGACAATGAATGTGTCACTCATTCTTTAAATTTTTATTTTGTATTTTAATAAATGTTTTCCATACAGTGACTGCATTGAAGTTTGTAAACCTTATAAAATGTTAACACAGCTGTAGGACAAAGAATTGTGAAATTTCAACAAAGCAATAAACTGGTGCGTGAGTCTTGATTTCCTGAGCCACAGGGATCTGCATGCAAGACATGATGCATTTTAATAAAACTATCTAGAGAAATGATTTGTTTTCAACAGATTACAGTAGAGCCTGTCGCGTCCAATTTATTTGGTTCCAGGGGTCCATCGGATATGTAAACATTTTGTAACTGCAAAACAAAGAAAATGTGTGAAAATGATTGCGAAATAAAGCTTTGTAATGCACTATTTCGCAATTTACAAAACAGCATTCCAAAAGCAGTTCTTACTGTGCTTTCTCGGTCTATGCCACAGTAATCCGACAATTGTTTTTTGTTTTGTTTTTTCACCGTGCATGTTAACCCGAGACAGAAACAAACAAAAAACACATTCCCTCAAACTGGCTTTGCAGGTCGGCAAAAAGATCTTGTTTTAGCATTTTAATGGTAATAATTATATGAATCCCTTCTTTTATTGAACGTGGTTAAACTGGGCAGTTTGTTTTACAGTTTGTCTTATTTCTGCAACTGAATCCATTCTGTCCTGCTAAGAGCTGAATTTACTGTTTTAGACCTATAATGAATTGTGCATTGATCAGTCTACATCTGTACCATTCAGTTGATAGTAGCATGTGTAAATTATGCTTGGCAGAGTTCCATCAGTTAATAGTGGGCATTGTATCTTACAGGATTGGATATGATCGGCTGTGTAGTTGTTTTAATGCTTTGAATAAAATGAATGACATGCCTCCTGTGCTGTTCATATCCGTACAATATATTTTTCTACATAATCTCGATTTGCTTTTAAATGTATTATTTGCATACTCCGCACTATTAGCTGCACACTCTAAATGAAAAAAAATTACCCTTCATAACTTTGTAGAAGATCAGATCAAACCATAGAACTGTTCAGCTTTATTTGCTTATTTTGAATAAAAGCATCTTTATAAACTGAATAAAGGTGTATTTTATTTAGATAAACAATAAGGATATGGTTTTTTATAAATGGTTTGGTTTAATCCCGTGATCAACAGTTATACTGTCATGTGTTAGTTTGCATTTCACAATTGATCAATGGCCCTGAGTATGTGAATAGTACTGTAAATACCAAACAAATTAAGATTCTTGTGCTGTGTACTCAAGGATTTGTTTGAATCTGCGTCAACTCTTGAGTAATGTGTATTGTATATGCATTATGTAACTTTGTTTTGCCAAACGTATTCTCCATAATGTGATAAAGTAACAGTATGCTTCACTTAAATTATAATATATGAATAAACTTATTATGATGTAAAACCACAGCTTGCTTTTTTAGTCAACCAGCTGGCAATAACATACAATTACTTTGTCAAACAGAAAAATATGTCAAATTGATCTGTAACTTTTTTTTTTTTTTATATAAAAACACTTCAGGGTTCAACAGTAAGGTCTCCAGTAGGTCAACCAAAATGTAGTTGCAAGTTAGGGTTTATTAGACTCTTTGTCCCACCTTGGTTATAACTCATCACTTACTTGCATGTGTCCTGAAACTCTTTACCATTGCATAGTCACATATACAATCAAAAGGCATTTGTTTTCAGGCTCAATGGCTTTTACTGCATATAATTGAAAATTGTCGTTTTTAAAGGAGTTTTGTGTGAAAACAAAGTAGTTTTAATATTTTTGCTCTTGAAGTGAAGTTGAATGCAATGACGGGTGAGAATAAAAAAAAAAAAAAAAAAAAGATTTTCTATATGCTGAATTGGGGCTTTTTTTACTATTTGTTTTTTTAGACACAGTGTCGAAATTGGCAAAAGACTGGCAATTGTGTTTATGGAAATACCTGTCGGTACACACATGGACCCCAGCCAAGAGGGAAAGGCTATAGTGGTTCATACAAAAGGTAAGCAAGTAGACAACTAACCAGTGATAGGTCTAGGGTTCCAGTCATTTAAAATGGGGGTTGAAGCAGCTGCTACATTAAGTGTTGCTTACCAGCACCGTTTTAAGTAAAGTACAGTACAAGGCCCAAGTCTAGTTAGATAGTTGTTTTGAGTGTGTGTGTGTTTTAACTAACAAATTATATGTTCAGTAGAGAAGTCAGTAGCTCCAAAAATAACACATTGATGGGACAGATGACAACAGTGGAGTGCTTTCCAAGCTGGGACAAATGACTGTGAATTAAAAAAGCATGTGTAAATTTAATAGAACAGTGTGTCACATGCTTTTTTTAATTTCACAGGAATCGCCCATTCATTTTTCTTCAATGTAATAATTTTGAGGCTTCCTCAATACCCCTTTCACATTGGCTTTTTTTTTTAAAAATTAATTTTTAAATAAAATAGTGACATTGTAGTGCCGGGGAGATAACCAACCAGAACAATTTGTTGGGATTAAAAATAATAATAAAATAGCATTTCATATACAGTACTGTGCAAAAGTTTTAGGCAGGTGTGAAAAAATGCTGTAAAGTAAGAATGCTTTCAAAAATAGACATGTTAATAGATTATATTTATCAATTAACAAAATGCAAAGTGAGTGAACAGAAGAAAAATCTAAATCAAATCCATATTTGGTGTGACCACCCTTTGCCTTCAAAACAGCATCAAGCATCAATTCTTCTAGGTACATTTGCACACAATTTTTGAAGGAACTCGGCAGGTAGGTTGGCCCAAACATCTTGGAGAACTAACCACAGTTCTTCTGTGGATTTAGGCAGCCTCAGTTGCTTCTCTCTCTTCATGTAATCCCAGACAGACTCGATGATGTTGAGATCAGGGCTCTGTGGGGCCATACCATCACTTCCAGGACTCCTTGTTCTTCTTTACGCTGAAGATAGTTCTTAATGACTTTAAGCTGTATGTTTGGGGTCGTTGTCATGCTGCAGAATAAATTTGGGGCCAATCAGATGCCTCCCTGATGGTATTGCATGATGGATAAGTATCTGCCTGTACTTCTCAGCATTGAGGAGACCATTAATTCTGACCAAATCCCCAACTCCATTTGCAGAAATGCAGCCCCAAACTTGCAAGGAACCTCCACCATGCTTCACTGTTGCCTGCAGACACTCATTAGTGTACCGCTCTCAGCCCTTTGGCGAACAAACTGCCTTCTGCTACAGCCAAATATTTCAAATTTTGACTCATCAGTCCAGAGCACCTGCTGCCATTTTTCTGCACCCCAGTTCCTGTGTTTTCGTGCATAGTTGAGTCGCTTGGCCTTGTTTCCCGCGTCGGAGGTATGGCTTTTGGCCGCAAGTCTTCCATGAAGGCCGCTTCTGACCAGACTTCTCCGGACAGTAGATGGGTGTACCAGGGTCCCACTGTTTTCTGCCAGTTCTGAGCTGATGGCACTGCTGGACATCTTCCGATTGCGAAGAAGTAAGCATGATGTGTCTTTCATCTGCTGCAGTAAGTTTCCTTGGCCGACCACTGCGTCTACGGTCCTCAACGTTGCCCGTTTCTTTGTGCTTCTTCAAAAGAGCTTGGACAGCACATCTGGAAATTTCTGCCTGGGAGAGACCTTGCTGATGCAGTATAACTACCTTGTGTCTTGTTGCTGTGCTCAGTCTTGCCATGGTGTATGACTTTTGACAGTTAACTGTCTTCAGCAACCTCACCTTGTTAGCTGAGTTTGGCTGTTCCTCACCCGGTTTTATTCCTCCTACACAGCTGTTTCTGTTTCAGTTAATGATTGTGTTTCAACCTACATATTGAATTGATGATCATTAGCACCTGTTTGGTATAATTGTTTAATCATACACCTGACTATATGCCTACAAAATCCCTGGCTTTGTGCAAGTGTACCTAGAAGAATTGATGCTGTTTTGAAGGCAAAGGGTGATCACACCAAATATGGATTTGATTTAGATTTTTCTTCTGTTCACTCACTTTAGTTTAGTTAATTGATAAATATAATCTATTAACATGTCTATTTTTTGAAAGCATTCTTACTTTACAGCATTTTTTCACACCTGCCTAAAACTTTTGCACAGTACTGTGTATATATATATAATATATATATATATATATATATATATATATATATATAATATGGCCCTGTGGACCTTTATTATTCTCACTTCATCACAGTAACAGTCTGCTAAACAACAAAAACAAGCATTGTCAGTATGTGTTTTTTATGTTTTAAGTAACCTTAAAGGATATATAAGGACCTTTTTATTTTATTGTGTTACATGTTCCCATGTGTTGCTATAACTGTTTACGTAAGGTGTGTGTGTTTTAATTTTTTTTACATTTTGACCACTTTTTTAAATGTTTACATTTCCTATCCTCTTCCTGCTGACTGGAAAATCCATCTCGGTTACATATGTGAGCAGGAGGATGATGGGAAATGTAGTTCTGAGAGGTCCATGCAGGTACATGTGAAGCCATCTTGAGGCAGGGAATGCATTTTAAAAGTTTTAAAAAGTGGTCAAAATATAAAAATAAATAAATAAATAAAACAATACACACACTTTACGTAAACAGTTATAGCAACACATCAAACTTATGTAACACAGTAAAATAAAAGTCCTTATATACCCTTTAAGTATAATGGTAAATATAAAAAAACAAATATTTTCCTGTCAGTCAGCTTGGTTTTGCTCAGTTTACGCATAATAATTTCTGGTGTTAAATATATATATATATATATATATATATATATATATATATATATATATATATATATATATTTATTTGACAAATACTCGACCATCACATCTCCTCCAGCTCAATCTTTCTTTTTTAAAATTACTTTATTTTCCCTGTGCTGTTGAGGATCAATTATGGCAGCAGATGTTAGTTGAGTTGATCAGAATCTTTGTCACTGATCACAACTGTTTTATTTTTTGCAATATTACAGACATTACGAAACTACATTCACAAATCCATGTCATCTTAAGCCTGATTCGCACAGGACTAAAAATCACCACATAAACAGGTGGCTTTTGAATTTTTACCGACTTATTTATTTTTTTACAGGACATTGGGACCTTCTGTAAAATTTCAAACTCAAGCATCCTGTGTTTTTTTTACTCCTGTGTGAGTCGACCATTTAAGTGTTATGTTATGATATAAGCATTTCCGGGGTATTCGCATCAAAGCAATACCAGTCTTTACAATTAACCATAATATAATATTAAAATTGGTACGATCTGTCCTGAGATTCTACAGTTCAGTGGTTGGGCATAACCAGATTGGGGATGGGCAAAAATACAACACATAATGGCGACTCTCTTTAAAAAAAGAAACTAAATTGCTTGGAACAATGTATTTGAAGATATGTATGGAATTACATATCACTCAAGGGACGAAATGATTATTCTCGGCTTTGGAAAATAAGTTACAACAAAATGAAAAGGCGCTCGTTGATACACTTTGTTCTTCCTCCATCTTGCGCAAGTTCTTTACATCCAGTTCATTGTTTACAAATCAGGCACAAGAGCGCCCTCTCTGGCCACAACATCGCATTTCAATTTTAATTTACCGACTTTCCCTGATGAAAACAAGCACACGTCTGGGAGGTTATTAGGCGTCCTCTGCTTTTGACAGACTCTGAGGACACCTTATTTTTAGTCCCATGTGAATGATGCATTCGATTTCCTTCTCTTCTGAAACAACTCAGTAAGAAATCCAAGATGACAAGGCAGTGAAAGGTAGTCACCACTGGTACAGTTTGGAAAACAGGCAGTTTAAAAAATAAAAAAAAATACTTAAATCCTAGCCTGTGACGAAATGGAATTTGGAGATTTGCTTCGCTGCCTTATCCTGGGTGAAGGTCAGATTGACGATGCTTCTGTTTTTCCTGCCATTGTTGGATTGCTTGTTCCTGTGTAACTGAAGACCTTCCCTTTAGGAGTGATTTCATGCATTACACTTTTTCTCTGCGACTTGATTCTTGGATAGCCTGACTGGTGCAAAGAATACCACCTCGACTCCAACAGACCACTGTTAGGCAATGGCTACACACATATCAGAGACCTTGGCTGACATCACCGTTCTGGCTGGCAGAAATGTATTTATTTATTTATTTATTATATTTTGTACTAAACATTTGTAGTGTAAAGTTTAGAAAAATGTCTATGAAATGTTTTATTTTTATAATGGTTAAATAAAGTAAAAAACTGTTGTCCACAGAAGGTCTGATCTATAATATTTCACCCTCCCTTATTCAATAGTTGAAAATGGTGTTGGGAAGATCTTAGATAGTGTGTATCTCCTCCCTCTCTAGTTGTCCTTTTCAATTAGTTTGTTTTAGTGATCGCTTCTTTTGTGTCCCTGGCTTCTTATAACCAACAATCTAGGCTTGCAACGATAACAATAATATTATCTATCGATTTGAACCCCATGATAACAAATCGATAATATTTAAATGAAATCGAATATTCCATGTTATTAAAAACCTGTCTTGTATATATTAACTGTCAAGAACATAATCTGTGTTGTTGCTTCTAAAGGTTACTGAGTATGCGTCTGTGAACAAATACAGGATGATGATGCAGAGATCAAGAGTAACCTGCTTTATTTTATACATATTTTGTTTTAAATCAGTCCCAACTGTAGCCGCCTGTCTTAAGCGAAACTAATAATATTTAACATTACTACGTTGTCACGTGCCGCTGTTTCAGAAAAGTTTTTTTTTTTTTTTTTACCTTTAAGTTTTGAAGCAATGCACTATCCGCACCCTTTTTCATTTTTGAGTCTAAATGCTGCTGGATCATAGCTCGACATATGTGAGCCAATGAAACATTGCAGGTTGTACAAAATAGTTTGCCACAATCACGATGTAGAATGCAAAATGCAGTAATTATTGTAGTTTTTAAAAAAATTCATTTTGGACACTCGCTTAACAATACCAGTTGAGATCTCCTACGATACTAAACCCGCCCAGATGCCCATATCTACCAATCGGTGAGGAGAGCCTAGAGTGGTTATTGGCTGCTGTTAAATGTTAATCAATAAATCCTGTCCAGTATTCTTTTTGAAATTGACACAAGCTTATAATCACGTCAGGAACCTGGACTGGCACACTTGACTTCATTGGATTTAAGTGCAGTGAAGAATGAATTTCACGGTCCGTGTCACATTTTAGGTAGGGCTTTAATGTATGTAAGCGAATCCACGTGGGCAAAACGTTGCGACGTGGTAAATCAATTAATAATAAATCCACATATGTGTATGAGAGATATTCTACATATTCAAGTATGGCGATGCAAAATAAAATGATCAACCGGACAATGTGTCACAGTGGAAAGTTCTGTTGCAGGAAAGGGTAGGCTACCACTAATGTACTGTTTTAAAAAATTACGATATAGTATTCACTGAAGATAATGTAAGTGGCAATGCAAAGTCATGTACAGTTTTGATTAAAATATGACAGCAACAAGTGAAATTCATCTGCCGCGGCACTGGCAGGGACTGCTGCATTCGCTGGAAGCTGGACTACGTGATTCATAAAATTGTAACCCCAACAGCAATTTAAAAAAAAAATGAAAGAATTATTTCCATGTGAATAGGCCATAGTGTTAATGTAGTTTGCAAAACTTTTTTTTCTCCTTTGGACAGTGGGATTGATTTTTTTTTACACATTTTAACTCAGTAATGATCGATAATCGTTGTTTGAATTTGCACGATAATTGATGTCAGGGTTCGATTTACAACTCTAATGTTAACTTGTCTTTGTGGAGATGAGTTTGCTTTCTGTATTGACTAATTTAAACCCTTGTACTCCTGGTAGACTTGTTTTCGTTGTGCACATGTTGTCAAATTTACCTGTCCGTTTAAAAAATGAAAAATACAAATATATTTAATTAGGGCGTCTAGTTTTCGGTTTTTCTTTTCCTTCTCTCTCCCTCCCTTTAAACCTTAGTTAATAGTTGTTAAGCCTTAACTGAATACTAAATTGTTTAAATTAGCGACGCACTACTAGAAACGCAGTGGAAATTTAATAAACTGAATGCAGCTGTTAGAGCCAGAACGAAATGCAGGTTCAAATAGAATCAGGTGAGTTCAATGCACGTTTGTTAACTGAACCAAGATAGGAGGGTAAAAAGAAACAACTTCCTTTGGTAATTAGTGTTTGATTAAGAAAGTGGATCGGCTCAAAATATGTTTAAAGGGACATCACGTGAAAATAAATAAAACCCGAAAACTAAAAGCCCTATATATAATATATCATTACACCATTTCTGTTGTTTTTGCTAACCTCACAGGTCACCAGAAAGACCTACGGGAGATCTTCGTGAGAGGATGAAAAATAAAAGACAAGATGCTGAACCAGATGCTCAAAAGAGAAATCCTGAAGAGCCCACTTCTCCTGTTGCTAGAGTAAGTTTGTACTATTTCAAGTTTTCTATTTGTGTGTGGAGGAATATCAGACTGAGTTTGTAGATTTAAGTTTGAGCAGTAGTATAAATACAGTATAATATATAAAGGTGGCGGTGGAATAATAATAATTATGCTCTGTATTGTATTCTTTCATTTACAGAGAGACTCATCACGTAGTAGACATCGTGAAAAGGAAGATATTAAAATAACAAAAGAGCGTACTCCGGAAAGTGAAGATGAACCCACAGAGTGGGAAGCCAATAGAGAAGGTGGGATGGTCAATAGATAATCAAAATATGAGGGCAAAAGAAATTGAACAGATTTTTATGTATAAAGGAAAATACTTGACAAGGCTGATCTGCAAGTGAAACAGTCCATGGTCTAGTTTAGGTAGTTTTATTAAGTTATCACTTTGCTCACAGAATTAATAGACTGGAATAGTTTGGGAGTCTGCATTCAAAAGCCGAAACAAAAAGTTTAGCATTACTATAATGTTGCTTTGTTCTTTCAGACTCTGACAATGGCGATTATGATTATGAATTGTCCCTGGAAATGAAGAGACAGAAGATTCAGCGGGAGCTGATGAAGCTGGAGCAGGAGAACATGGAAAAGAGAGAGGAGATTGTCATAAATAAGGAGGTTTGTTTTTTTTATTATTTTCTTTATTTTATATTGGGTTCTAACTATACAGCACAGGGTTCTCCCCAGGAATTCTGTACAGCTGGGCGGCAGAACATTATAGCCGGGAGCACTTTTAACGGAAAAATAAACTTGCCTTACCTTAAATAATATAATACGACAAAGAATTTGAATAATGTGTTATCTTTCGTTAACTGTATCTGGTTGCGCATTTATATATTATACATTTTCTTTTTAATTATTATTATTATTATTATTATTATTATTATTATTATTATTATTATTATTATTATTATTATATTTTTTAAAATTTTATTTCTTATATGCCCTTACCCAGAGTGACTTACAGTTGTATACAAAATAAAATTCATAACAAGAATTATGAAGTACAATTCAGAGAAAGATACAAAATACAATGACTTAAGTCCTAAGAAGAGCAAATACAAAACACAGTACGATTTAATATGGGGGCAATTCAAGAGCAGGTAAGTGTTGATAGTTACATCAAGGTTAGATACGAGTGCAAGTGAAATACAAAATACTACAGATTGGATTAAGTGCAGGCTTAAATACAGTAAAATAGGGAGCCGATAAGTGCAAGTTAAAGTGCGTTAAAGGCAGAGTGCTATATTGTCCAGAAGGGAAGAGTTGAGTTTTACAGGTGTTGTCTGAAGAGGTGTGTCATGAGGAGGTGCCGGAAGGTGGTCAGGGACTGGGCAGTCCTGACACCCGTAGGAAGGTCGTTCCACCACTGCGCGGGGGGAGGGTGGAAAAGGAGCGTGCTCTGGAGGCAGGGGAACGTAGAGGAGGTACAGCCAGTCTTCTACTGCAGGCGTAGCGGAGATGTCGGGTGGGGGTGTAGGGAGAGATGAGGGTCTGGAGGTAGCTGGGTGCAGTCTGTTTAAGGCATCAGTAGGCGAGTACAAGATGCGAGCGGATGCGAGCGGTGATCGGGAGCCAGTGGAGTAGCATGGGAGAAGTGAGGCAGAGAGAACACCAGGCGAGCAGCGGAGTTCTGGATGAGCTGTAGCGGATGGTGGCGGACGCAGGGAGGCCGACCAGGAATGAGTAGCAGTAATCTAGGCAGGAGAGTACCAGGGCCTGGACGAGGAGTTGCGTGGAGTAGTTGGTGAGCAAAGGTCTGATTCTTCGTATGTTGCTCAGGAAGAATCGGCATGTGCATGCTAGAGTGGAGATGTGCTGGGAGTAGGAGAGGCAGAGGTCCAGGATTACTCCGAGGTTCTTGGCTGAGGAGGAGGGAGAGAGCGTGATAGAGAGATCAGAGGAGGGGGAAGATGAGGTGATGAAAAGGAGGTCAGATTTAGAGAGGTTGAGTTTCAGGTGATGCGAGTGCATCCAGGAGGAGATAGCAGACAGACAGGTAGAGATACGGGAGGGGATGGTGGGGTCAGAGGGAAGGAGAGGAAGATCTGAGCATCATCAGCATAGAAATGGTACGAGAAAAAATAGGATGCGATGAGGGGGCCCAGGGAGCGGGTGGAGAGAGAACAGGAAAGAACCCAAGACTGATTCTTGGGGGACTCCTGTTGAGAGAGGGTGAGGTGTGGAGGTTAAGCCACGCCAGGTTACCTGGTAGGTGCGGTCGGAGAGGTAGAAGGAGAACCAGGCCAGAGCACTGCCAGAGATTCCCAGGTCAGTGAGAGAGCATAGGAGAAGAGTGATTGACCGTGTCAAAGGCAACAGAGAGATCAAGGAGAATTAGGACAGAGGGAAGAGAAGCAGCCCGGGCAGAGTTTAGCAAGTTAGTGACAGACAGGAAAGCAGTTTCAGTGGAGTGAGCAGAGCGGAAACCAGACTGGAGAGGGTCGAGCAGAGAGTGGTTAGACAGGAAAGCGGAGAGCTGGCGGTATACTGACCGCTCGAGGGTTTTAGAGAGGAAGGGTAAGAGGGAGACAGGACGGTAGATCTGGAGCGAGGTGGGGTCGAGGGTAGTTTTTCTTTTGAGGAATGGGTTGATAGAGGCTTGTTTGAAGGCAGAGGGAAAGTGGCCAGAGAGGAGACAGGTGTTGAAGGGAGGAGATGAAGGGGAGTAGAGCAGGAGCAGCAGCTTGAAAGAGGTGAGTGGGGAGGGGGTCCAGAGAGGTGGGAGGCAAAGGCAGAGATTAAATCAGCTTTGTTAGCAGGAGAGTGACATTTCCAGAGGGCACCAGAGAGAGTGCGGGAGGGGAGACAGTGGGAAGGGAGGGAGGAGAGGCAGCAGGATGAGGTTAGAGAGGTTAGGGGAGCAGCGGAGGAGAGGGGACAGAGGACGGGAGCGAGAGGACAGAACAGGGATGCGAGAGACAGTCATAGCCGGACAGATGAGGCCGGTGTTAATGCACGTCTGTTTTTTGTTTTTCGCTGTTATACATTTTTTGAATGCAACTGTTTGTTTTAGCCATTTTTTAATTTTTTTTTTTACAAAACAGTACTCGCACACGTTTGGTCACCGTCATAACTGTTGCATGAAACTGAAATGTAATAATCCAGCACCGCTGCACTTAAGCATTTGTATGTTCAGCTGATATCCCATCACAACTTTCTTCTTAAAGGCGTACAGCCTCTATATATGAACCCCCAATATCTCTTAATATATTGTTACAATATAACAACAAAAGGAATACGCTTTTTTATGTATAGATTATGTACTAAATATCACCTTACAGTACAATAATATGACAAAAAATGGACTGAGTGATAATACCCAAAAATAATCTTAATATTTTTTTCAATAAAGTAGCTGGCGGTGGATTAGCGATCGCGGCTTATTTTGACCCTATGCATTCATTGTCACTATTTAAAAAAAATAATTTGGTTGTTTTTTTAGTAGTCATTTTTTACGTTTTAGCCTCTCGAAGTGCTTAACACAGAAAACCCACCCTTTCAACTCCTCTGATTGGTTAAATGTTGTGTCAAGACGTAACACAGCTCTCATGTGGTTCCAAGATTTTTTTTTCACGCAACAATGGTCTGCTAGAAGCGAAATCAATCCTTATTGTTAAAGGCACAGTAGAATCTGCAAGACGGGATCAGTTTTTTTCAGCCGGGCGGCAACAGCCACTTTGCCGGGCGGCCCGTCTGGCTGAAAAGGCCTGGGGAGAACCCTGCAGCAGTCTTTGCTCTGGTTTAACTCGACTGCTTTGGCAAATAGTCTCTGCCATTTATTTAACCAAAAGATACATTAACCTGCATTTAGCTTTAAGTTCATATTCAAATAATCACTGGCTATTTCTGCTGTTGAAGATAAATGCAATGCAAAAGTGTTTTCCATCATAGCTGAAAAAGTTGCTAGTACTATAAACAATTGTCTTGGCAGTTAACCCATTTTACAGCTGAAACAAAAATGAATTGAAGAAAATAGAATAGAATGGTTAGAAAATAAAATAGTTTACTGTACAATTTTCACCAGGCGACTGTTGGATTTAGAGAGGAGGAAGTAGAAGATTTTTTTGAATTAAGAACTTGAATAAATGGCAGATGTGTGTGTTTTAGATTGGAGGAAAATGGGAAGTTACAAGGGGTAACCAAGAAGTTGGGGAGAAGGCAGCAAGGATAACTGGGGGGGTAGAACTGTATGTCTCGCACCATGTTTATGAACACCATCTACAAACAATAAAAGTGTGTATTTGTAGCAAATATTTAGATTTAATAAGGTAGTAATAAACCACAAAACAATTTTATATAATGGTAAAGGAAACAATACAGATATGATGTGTAATATGAATAGTAACAGGGTTTTCTTTTTTTTTTTAATTGCATCATAAGAGATTTGTGGGGGTGATTTAAAATAGTTCAGTAATAGTTTATTTTAATACACTCAGTAGAGTATCAAACAAATGACACACTATAACGTTTTTTAACAGGAACACATCAGCAAGAGCAGGAATAGCAGCTATTCAAAGGTAAGGCTATTTGTCAGTATCTAGGCATAGTGGTGACCATCTTGGGTGGGAAAGCTGGCTTAACAGGGTTGCCATACCTGCACTGTGTCGCAAGTGTTGACTTTTCTCCATGTTGTTTTAAGATGTCTCCTGAGCCAGTCAAATCCAAAGGATCTCCTTCATCCCGAAAATCCAGTGGCTCCCCTAAACACAAAGCAAGCCCCAAGGCTTCTTCAGGCAAGAAAGTAAAAAAGGCGGCAGGGCTATCTTCACCTGGCACAGACCAGCAGAGGTCAGTATGACAGTGTGAACTGTACTTAGGTGAAATAGGACTGCTCCAATTAAGTCGGAAATAGATTCCATTCCTCATTATATACAGTACATTGATTGTAAATACTGCATAATCGATTCAATAATTGCATTTTTGAAATGTGCATAGTTACTAACATTAAGTTTATCAACGAAAATGCACCGAACACCCTGCCTTGCTATTTACAGTATTTCTGCCAAAGACAAGCAGTGGGCGTGCTCTTCTTTTCCTGCTCGTGTTAACTGGCATCTGATTTGCTGGTCTCGTCCTACCAGCGAATCCGTTTTTAAAATGCTTGTGTATTCGATTTAAGCAAAAAGCGCGCCGCCTTGGATCCAGCATATTGAAGAAAACTGACTGTACATAGTTTGCACTTCTTTTGAAGTTTGAAAATGAACTGTATACAATGAATATTTAACAATATTCAATAATGTTAAAAGAATAAACGATCAGTGATGTTAAACGCAATTTTGGAGTAACAATCGGCTTGAACTATAGCGGTTCTGCAAGTTGTGGTAAGTAAATCAATTTCTTTTTATTATTGTATTCTTTAGATTACATTATAGTACTGCAATCTGTTTGGAATAAATATCTTAGTAGGACTTGTAGTATGTTAAACTTGCTTTAGGCTTGTTGCAAATGTTGTGTGTGTTTGTCTGTTTTTTTTCCTCTCATGACGGTACCAAGGCGTGCCAGGGCTAGTCACCCTGTGTGCCACAGGTTCGCAAGCCCTGCGTTAGAAAGACCGCAACAATTACAGAGCAAAAAATAAGTCCAACTAAACACAGCTGTGATCAGACAATAGTCTAAAACAAGAACAACAACATGCAAATATATAGTCTAGCTAAGTGGAAGGTTTTTTTTTCTAAGTATGAACGTGTCCATTATAGTTATCAAATGTATTTGTGACAGAAATTAAGTCTTTGATAATTGTTTTATAACATAATAGTACTCGCTGGAACCGGATCCTTGATATTTGTATGCGGTTCGTCGATTCCAAAGCAGGAACTGGGTACCCGGTTTCAAAGGAACCGGTTCGCACATCTAGATAAAACATTGTGTGTGCCCAATTAATCGATTGCTATTTGGAGGCTTAACTGACAGCCCTAGTGTGAAACAGATGGGATTGTTTTCTTCTCTAGAATGTACTGTATGGAATGAGTACACATGCAGATATTTACCACCACCGCCTTATCTGGGATGTTATTGTGCTGTACCTCAACAGTCCGTGCTTGTTAGTTATCCAAAAATAAACAGTTAAAATCTTTCACTGACAGTGTCTGAATGATGACACTATTGATGTAATGTACAAAACAGCTATGGGCCAGGTAATTGCAGAGATGAGCTCCCGCAGTCACTGTCCTGCTAATGTGCAGAGAGGAGATGAGAGTAGTACATTTTCTTGGTTAAAATGCTCACGTGTGTGTGTGATCGAATTTGATTTCTCTGTAGGTCTTCTAAGGCTGTCCATGGTAAAAAGAAAGGCCCGCGTACCCCAAGTCCTCCTCCACCTCCTCCTCCTGCTCCCCCTCCTCCTCCCCCCTCTGTCCAGGAGCAGAGTCCTGTAGCCAAGAAACATAAAGAAAAACACAAAGCTAAAGAAAGAATGGAAGACAAATCAAGGGAGACCAAAGAAAGAGGCAGGGATTCGGAGAAGCAAAGAAGCAGAGAAAGGAAGGACAAGCGCAGGTAAGCAGCTGGCAAAACCGAGAACCTACGCCATTCTCTCTCTGTTTGCATATGAAATATAAAACTTGTACTGGAGGGGGAGGAAATAATGTACAAGTCTCAACCTTGCAATACGTTCCTCCTGCCCAAATAAATTGTCATTTTGAAGCCCACTGTTGGATTGCACAGCATTTCAAATCCCCATCCTTGTCTTGTATACAGAGATCATTCAGAGAACTCCCAGAAACAGAAAATATCCCAGTCACCGGAGGACCGCTCTGGCAGTAACTCTTCTCCTTCCAGGGAATTCTCTCCTTCAAGAAGGAAATCATCGTCACCATCACTAACAAGATCTGCCACACAGAAAACTGCCTTCTCACCCTCTCGCAGGTGTATACTTTTTTTTGCACAGATTAAACCTCATCCATTTGGAGAATATAAAACTGTTAAACTAAATTTTATGGACTAGTTCTAGGATCCTGGGGTGAGGAGAGATGGGGACCTGACATATAAAAATGGGGGCAGAGCATGAATTTTGATCCTGATGCTTTGCTCAAACCACTTGACCCAGTTACCTCCCTTGTGCTTGTAAGGTGGCAAACATAATATATATAGGCTGGTAACACAATTGGTTTCTTTCCCGCAGATCACCCACCCCTCCAAGACATCGCAGCCCAACACCCACTAGGCACCACTCCCCTTCATCCCACTCTGGCTCCTCAGCTCAAAGGCATTCTCCCTCTCCCAGACGCAAGCGCTCAGTTTAGCCCTACCAGCGGGAGGCAGTTTCCCCAAGCTCCTTCTCCCCATACCTGGCCCGCCATCCTCACCGCAACGCAGGGCTAGCCCTAGTCGGACCCACTCCCAGGAGCGCAGGGGCTAGCCCTAGCGGACCCACTCCCAGGGCAGAGACAAGGGAAGACAGGAGAGGATCGAGCCCCTTCACATGACCGGCGACATGACCGGAGGGAAGGTATGGTAGAAGCTGATTCGTTCATGACTTCAAACACTTGATCGTAGATTCTAACGTTGAGAAACTAATTTGACTGATGAAGCAAAATGTTTGTAGAAGTTTTGATTGTTTCCTTTGTGTGCCAGACACACTGTTTGAATTTACTTAGTTGTTCCAACAATAAATGTATGCCATGTTTTGCGGCATTTTTACATCTGTGTACCATTAATGTGTGCATGTTCACCAGAATTGAATCTAGTTTAACCATTTAATTTAACCTATTGTCTTGTTTTGTGAGATAGAGGGTCGAGGGAAACGAGAGAAGGAGACCCGCGAGGACCGGGATTATGAACCGGAGCAGGGCACCTCCCGTGAGCCAAGGGATGATAGAGAGTCAAGAGAGGTCCGAGAGCGAAGGGAGGCCCGGGACCGCAGGGACACACGAGACACTAGAGAGACGCGGGACACACGGGAAACTCGTGAAACCAGGGAGACCCGAGATTACAGGGACAGCAAAGACACTCGGGATCTGAGAGCAGAGACACGCTCCACCCGCGACTCGCATGATTACAGGGAGAGATGATCGTGAACGGGAGAGAGAGAGGGATCGAGGGGAAGCCCACAGGAAGGATGAACCCTTCCAAGAGGACAGGAGCTACGGGCGTGGTCACGCCAGGGAGGATAGCAGTCGTTCGGACACCAGGAATGAGACCCGCAGTGAGGCCAGAAATGAGACTCGGAGCGACTCCAGGAATGAACCTCGCAATGAGAGAGCCGGGAGAGGAAGGGCCAGAGGACCTGAGCCACCCGAAAAGGGTATTTTGCAACTTCTCCTCTGTTAGTTAATAAGAAAGGGGGTGGGGGGTCAAAAGGGACATTTTATTGGAAATTAAACATCATTGTCATGGGCTAATGTGAGATTGAAAACCAGGATGTCATGAGTGCAAGGGCTTTGCAGTTATCAATAGACCTTCCTGTATCCCAAGTTACTGTTACTGTGTTTTTTGTGTTTATACTGGACTTTTGTTTAGTGTGCCCTCCCACTAGTGGAATCCAATGAAATGAATAACTGAATCAAATAGAAAGTGTTGATAAATGCATGATTCACACGTGACTAAAAAACAGGTGTCCTCAGTCGGTCAAATGCAGAGGAGTCTAGTAAACCCCCAGACGTGTATTTGTTTTTTCAAGGAAAGTAAATTGAAAATGAAATGCGATGCTGTGGCCAGAGAAGGTGCTTTTGTGCATAATTTGTAAATAATAAACCGGGCACTAGTCTTGAAACTTCATGCACCTTCTGATTCTCCCATTTAAGGGACCCGTGGGGCAAGAGGGAGTCAGTTTGACAGCAACACCAGCAACTACCATGACAACTGGGAATCCAGGAGCAGCTATTCCGACAGAGTGCCTGAGAGGGATCGATATGAGGGCGATCGGAGAGAACAAGCCAGAGACTCTTCCTTTGACAGAAGAGGAGGCCATGCAGAACGGGACCGCAGAGAGAACAGAGACAGAGGTACAGACACAGATTTGCTCAAATAAATGTTTAGAATGTCTTAGTATTGGAAAGTACAAAAGTTGTTTACAGACAGTAGCCATGAAGCAGAAAAACTGGGGATTTTAATTAGTGCTGGGACAAATACCCAAATATTCAAATGAATATTTTTTTATGTGTATTCAGATACAAAAATCAGATGTTCGTATTCGCTAGAAATACCTTGCACTTGTTTACCGCCTCACCAGAAGTTGCGCAACAGTTTCAAAAATGGCAAATGAAAAAGAGCTCTGTGTGATTTGAGACTATATTTAAAAAAACACTGGATCAACACCTCAGCTCTTGAGCCTGTATTTAAAAGTTTTAGACAGCAAAAAGTAAACAAACCAGATTATGCATGTGCACGTATAGTGATCTCTATGATAGGCCATCTGTGTTGTGCAGCTGTAGAGCGAGTCAGAATCGCATGGGACAGAAGAAAGGCAAGCACGTCATTCTGAAATGCCTCACTTTAAAGTGCCCAACTTGCTGGAAATGTTGTGTAGTTATTTTTATATAGATTTTATATTCTATTTTTTGTTGCGACTTTGTTATGTGGAATGTAATAAACGAGAACCAAAACGGTGCATTTTTTCCCCTTTATTTTACAATGCCATTTCCATGTTTGTTTCCCCTTCATTTTACAAAGCCATTTGAAGTGTTTAGTTAAATTTCAGTTTGTTTGCTTGTTCAGCTAAAAAAGGCACAAGTAAACCATGTTATTACTGTATGAAAACGTGTCGATGGCCACTGTTTACTTTGTAGAAACGGCAATGGCAAGGAATAAAAAAATAAATAAAATGCTGTGTCAAATTTATGTATTATATTTTGGGAATAAACAAAACAACATTTAACTTGAACTGCTATTTGGCGTCCTTTGTTTTGTAGTTAATTCACTAGGGTAAAGTAAGGCCTACATAACGTACTCTTTACTCCTGGGATATTTTTCTACTTAAACATGTTACGTACAAAGTCTTGCTGTAAAATAAAGGCACACACACAGGGGCCACGTCTACCTGCCCCTGCTGCTATGCTGTTTCTGCCTGCGTTATGAGCAATGTAATGGCTTTTATTACCTTTTGAAAACGAACAAATATCCGAACAAATATTTAAATTGAGCGAATATCCAAACATGAAAATCCTGTGTTCGTCCCAGCACTACTTTTAATTGCCCTTTAGCCCAACTAAGACCCCTTACTGTATTACTGAATGGATCATTGTTTCCTCTTTTAAACGTAGGGAAAAAAAGGTGGCAATCTCACAAATGCAGTTGTCAAAATTGTAATTCCATTTGCTAGGAATTCAGAACAACTAGTGATGGGGCTTTTGTTGCTCATAAACTGTACTCCGATCCATAATGTAAGTGGATGTATATTTATACAGATAAGGATTAGACTAGATTTGTCAAATATTGAGCACATAGATGCAAGTAACGACTGGTAGATAGTGCAGCATTTTTTTGGAAATGATTATCAAAGAATTATGTTAACAAAGGTTTCAAGTCTGGTAACTGAAAGCTTCTTTACGTGTTCTGAAAAATGTAGTTCTACGATTACACATTGGTATGACAATGTGACTGTTTCAGATCAGAGACCCGCCTCTCCAACAAGACACCAGAGTCGGAATGATGACATTGAACGAGACGAGAGAAGAGATGAACGGAGACCAGACAGAGGAGATGACAGGAAGGACGAGAGAACCAGGGAGCGTGATCGGGAGAGGGAGAAGGAGAAAGAGAAAGAGCGAGATAGGGAGAAGGAGAGAGCTGGGCGTGACCGAGCAAGGGACAGGAAAGAGACAGAGAGAGAGGGAGAAGGAGCGAGAGAAGGAAAGGGAGCGGGAGAGAGAGCTGGCGAAAGGGAGAGGAAGAGAGGGGGGGAAAGGACCAGGGAGCGGGAGCGTGAGCAGCGAGAGAGGAAAGGCAGCGAGAACAAAGAGACTGGGAGGACAGAGAGAAGGGCGTGAGGGCGCGGGGACGGAGGGATGACCAGAAAGAGGAGCGCACCCCAAGAGACCCGCATGAAGAAAGGAAAGCCAGGTGAGAGAGCTACCTAAATATTCTGCTACCCAACTTGCATAGAAAACATGACCATAACTTGCAAGTTAATCTGTGCAAAGGAAGCAAAGGATGTTTCTAGGCCATAAAGGTATCTTTTTTAGGGTCTACCTAGTATCCCAGCCACATCTAAAATATGAGTTTATTTGTGTTGCTTTATTTGGAAATATTTGTATGTTGTCACTTAATTTTTCTGAAACACTGGCAAGATTAATACCAGAACTTCCACAATGATCAGACACCTAAACAATTGGTCTATCAATGAATAGATGCGTTTATTTCTGTTCAGTTATGCAAGGTCAGGTATAAGGCTTATAAGCACCTATTATTTAACAACATATGTGTAGTCTTCTAGTTTCAAACTACATTTTCTGTTGTGACATTAAGCTGTTAATCTCCGTTTCCCATCTGCATTCTAATTACTTCAATTATAACGTATACATCCTCAGAATTAATACAGACCAGCATTGCAATGAGAGAAGAGTGTGGTTTAAATGTTAAATTATTACTTTGAGAGTCTTCCATCCATTCAGATTTTTTGGTTGTTAAATATTTCTTATTTTTAAAACAAATTAAAATGCATTGCCTTAACCCTTTCCCCTAAAGGTAAAGCTTCAGAGCAACATTTTTTTTTTATTGAGCTTATTTGTGTTTCCCTTAAAAGCAGGAAGCGGCACCGTGCAGAAAGCAGCCCCAGCCCTCATCCCTCTCCAAAGAGAGTCCGTGATGCCTCTCCTGACAGTGAAGGCTGCAACAGCACAGAGGAGAAAAGTAAGAGTGTATCTGACTGCTGTTCCCACTAAAGATTACTGCAAAGCTCTGTATTAGACTGGACAAGGTGACACAATTTACTGTTGCCCTTTTTTTGTGCTATACACCACATACCATTAAGTAATTTACTGCCCTCATCTGCAAATATTTGGAAAATCCACTGAACAATAACCTTTTTACAAGATTATTTTTTGTTTGCTCGAATTAAGGCCTTTAAAGATATAAGACCTAATGCAGAGCTTTTTTATTTTAATTTGGCAGATGAGAAGCACAGGTTGCTGAGCCAGGTTGTGCGTCCGAAAGAATCTTCCCGCTCCCCAGCACGTGTTGTAGCAGAGGAGAAACCATGCCGGTGGAAAGAAGAGGACAGGAAGTTGGAGAAGAAGGAGAGAACGAAACATGATGAGCCAGAGCACCGGGACAGGGCAGCTGCCAGGCAGAGGGACCATCTCTCAGACAGCACCGTTGTGGGGTCCAAGAGGAGCAAGGAGCCACCACCCCCTCCAGAATCAGCTAGCCAACCACCAGCAGAGAATCAGGGGGCCACAGACAGGACCCACGATGACGGCAAAAAGAAGACCAAGTCTCAGAAGAAGGGTTTGAAGAAGAATCGGAAAGACGACGATGGCAGCAGCGGAGCCGAGAGGTACAACCCAGAGCCGTCGACTGCTGAGGAATCTCTAGTCGTTCTGTCCCCCAGGAAGGTGCCGAAAAAGAAGGCAGTAGAAAAGCGGAAAGCGGTCCGTGGAGGGAGTGGACATCTCAGACGAGGAAGCCACTACCGCTGCCCAGCCGGCGAGCAAAAAGAAACGGGGGCCCAGGACCCCACCTCTGGTTGTCCAGTCAGCTGTCAAGGAGGAGTTCCCAGCGCAAGTTGCAGAGAAGGGCAGTACTGAGGAGGCAATGCAGCCCACCAAAGGAGAAGGGGCCAACTTTAGTGACTGGTCTGATGAGGATGTCCCTGAACGTGCTGAGATTGCAGCACCCGAGAAGAAGCCCTCTGTGGAGACGCCCAAGAAGGGCCAGAAGAGCAAAGTAAGGGATAGGGTTGAGCCGCCTGCTGCTGCTGCAGCCACTGCAGCGGCCACTCCTTTGGTAGTAGCCGAAGAGCTCCCACTGCAGCTGCCCCCAGCGCAGCCTCCAGCACCACAGCACCATCGCAAAGCATCAGACCAGAAGCGCAGCAGCAGTCTGGGCAGTAACCAGAGCCGTACTTCCTCCAGCCGACTCAGATCTCCCTCAAACGAGTCACACCCCAGTGGGGATGACCAGGGCGCCAGAAGAAGGTGTCTCCAAGGGCGCTCTCGAGACAGGGAATGCGAGAGGGAGAGGAACCTAGCTGTGGAGCCCACTGTAGAGAGGAAGTCCCGTATAGATCAGCTCAAACGAGGGGAGCCCAGCCGTAGCACATCTTCAGGTGACTACCTCTTAGAATTGCTAGCTGTGCATGTACATATTTCTACTGTAGATTCAATTGGAGCAGTTGGCTAGAGGGAGATGTCTTTTAGGAGTTAAGCACTTGCTTTGTTTTTGTTTCTAGATCGTCAAGACTCTCAAAGCCACAGTTCTCGAAGAAGCTCCCCAGAGTCGGAGAGGCAGGCACGTTCCCGAGCGGGATCCTATGACAGCAGGGAGAGGCTGCCGGAGAGGGAGCGAGAAAGGAGGCGGGAGCAGGAGCAGCTCTCTAGAGAGAGGGAGCGCAAGGACGGGAGGCAACGGGACTGGGACAGGGAGGCAGAGACCCGGGACTGGTCTCGAGGACGGGAGGCAAATAGGAACAGGGAGCAGAGAGAGAGGGACAGGGAGCTACGCAGGAGGGACATAGATCCTGACCGGGAGAGACACGTGCCAGAGGGACATGATCGGGACATTTCTTTACATGGGGAGGTGAAGAGGTTAGAGCCTAAGCAGGAGAGAGACTTTGAACCGCTACTGTGTGAAGCTGTAGCCGTTGAGGCAGAAAGAACGGAAAAGACGCTAGACAGCCTACATGAGCTGGAGGCAGCAAATGAAGCGGAGAAGCCTCATAGTTTGGAAGGTAGGGTACTGCGATGTTTCCAGAAATATGGTGGCTGTCCTGAAACAATGAATCAATTTAGGCATCAATTAATACAAGCTGCACATTATGGAAGTTTTTCTGCATCGCAAATTATTTGTGATTTATTCAGATATTCATGGCTCATACACAGGGATGCGTTTTTCTGTGTTTAATGTTTGGTTATTATACTTCCCTCCTTCCCTTGGTTATTATACTTCCCTCCTTCCCATAATATAAAATGAGTTCAATTGGATTTTAGTAATCAAAAATGACATTTTCCATTTAGAAATGATTGGAGAACATGAAATTCTACAGCATAATACATAATTTATGCCACTTGTCAATGTGTATTCAGAAAAACCATAGCAGCACTAAAAAAAATGATACACAAAATGTCCAAATGTATCCTATGTAAATCATACAAATATGTTTTGTCATTGTACTACATTGTAGAAGCAATTTCATTTTTTGCTTTATTTTTATATATAAAGTGTCTGACAGCATTATGTCTGCACATAGCTACAGATGGATATTTTAATTATGTCCTTGGAATATGTCAAATCAGTACTGGCAACACCTAAATTGGTTTCTCACAGTGTAATCTAGACCATTGGATGCTTCTTTACATTTCTTTAGGGCAGCATGGGTTGCTGTGAACCGTTTGTGGGTAAATTGAAATCATTTCAAATGACGTCATATATCGTATAACTGTTGTATTTGTGTAGGAGGTGATGATGGTAAACCAGACGATGTCCAGTCCCTTGGGTCAGGCGGAGAGGAGTATGAGCCCATCAGTGATGACGAGCTGGACGAAATCCTGGCTGAAGGGGCTGAAAAAAGGGAGGATCAGCAGGATGATGACAAGATGCTGGGTACATCTTAAAAAAATTATTGAACGTAATAGGAATGTTCAATCGGTTTTTGTAACTAATCAAAAATACCATCATGAGAAGCCCTCGATTTTATAATAGTGCTGATACTTTTTCATGATGCACTACAACATTAATATGTATGAGACAACTACATGTGTACCACATTTGAAAAATACTTTGAAAAAAGATTTGCTAAACACCTTACTTATCCTTCTGTATAAGCACCACAGCTGATGTATTTGACAAGCATGCAGTTGACAACAGTTAAACGTTTAGGAACAATTGCATTTGTTTGGTATTCCCTTACATGAGTATTAATTTGAAACGGCTTGAATGTGCTGCAGACCCT
Source organism: Acipenser oxyrinchus oxyrinchus (assembly GCA_030684275.1). Lineage (NCBI taxonomy): Eukaryota > Metazoa > Chordata > Actinopteri > Acipenseriformes > Acipenseridae > Acipenser > Acipenser oxyrinchus. The sequence goes on along the minus strand of CM060253.1, from coordinate 29,899,101 downwards.
ATGCATGCAATCGATGTGGACTGGTCTAGCCTGATGCCCAAGAAGCGTGTAGAAGCTCGAGAGCCCGGGGCAGCCCTGCTGAAGTTCACACCCGGAGCAGTCCTGTTGAGAACTGGCATTTCCAAGAGGCTTGCAGGCCCTCAGCTCTTCTCCAGGGTAAAGGAGGCCTGTTGTGGAGAACTGGAAGACCCAAGTGGTATGTAGTGAAAGAGCTAAAGCAGCCATTAAAAGGGCTAGGTGCAACTGTGCTGCTGTATATTTTGCCAGTGGTCTCTTTTTGGGCCTATGGAGTTGGGAAAAGCATTTAAGTAAGGTGCTATGTTTTTACCTTAACGGCTTCTGTAATGATGTCACAATTGGGGTTTTCTATGAAAACAGTGTTTCTGCTTTTAGGTCTTAACCAACGGATCGCAATGAAACAGCCTTTAAATCAGTTTAACCAGTGCTTATCCTAAAAACACCAAAAGAATACTGGACATGACTAGCTCGTTTGTGTTCGCTTACCCCCTGCATGGTGCAGTTTACTGAATGTGTTGATACCGTTGTCAGAAATACCCACAGTTTTCTAAAAAAAAAAAAATAAGCAAACAGAAGCCCTAATTATAATGACTTGAATTGTCATTGGATTAGGATGAATTTATATATATATATATATATATATATATATATATATATATATATATATATATATATATATATATATATATTTTTTTTTTTCCTTAAGAATAAAGTGATAATTTTGACATTGCAGTTGATAAGTCTGGTTGTTTCTTTTTGTAATCCAAGCTTTTGTCTAACCGGGCACCCTGTGTTTGTTTTTGTTTTTTTTTCAGATGCAGAGAAGCTGTTTGAGCACGAGTTGGGTGCCCTCAACATGGCAGCACTGAAGAGGAAGGAGGAGAGAGCTGGTCTGCTAAGGAACCTGGGCCCCTGTTGTAAAGCACTGTGTTCCAGGAGGGACATTGCAATCCGCAAGCAGCTGCTGAAGAATGAAAAGGTATTTTATATTAGTCCTCTGTTATTTGAAAATGGTGTGTGACAGCACCCCAAAATATTGTCCATTTTCAAGACAGTTTCAGATATATATATATATATATATATATATATATATATATATATATATATATATATATATATATATATATATAATTTGTTCTACGAGTGTGGTTTTGATATTCATTGTTTTAAAAATACCACATGCACAGTATTTTAAGTGTTAAGTTTTGTCTTAGCAAAATAGTCAGTCATTACTGATCACTTGATGTTACACAATACAAATCAATGTATGATATGATATAATACAGTTTGTTTTTTTTGTTCCATAAATAGGGCACAACAAAGCAGATGTACACAAACCCCCTGGTGGTGGACAATGAGTTACTCCAGTTGAGTCTTCGTTTGTTCAAGAGGAAGACTGCATGCCAAGTGCCAAACCAGGAAAAGACTGAGAGCAGCAGCACCCTTTCTCAGCCAAATGTACCAACTGAAGTTTGTGTCTCATAGACTGCAAGCTGTCCTTTGTACTCAAGTTGTTTAAATGCATTTCCCTGGAGATTGGTGGTTACTAGCCTATGGAGATGGACCCAGTTCATCGTATTGTGGTCATGGTGAATTGTTATAAGACTTGTTTGATCAAGAACTGTGATGTCAAAACTGTATTGTCAACTAATCGCATCATCTTTTTAGAGATGCTTAAAACATGTTTGTTTTTTTGGTTTTTGTTTTTTTTTACTCATGAGCTAAAGTATTTTAAGATGTACTTTTCTTACTGTTAAGTGAATTGTTACCTATGGATCAGTTATTAAACTGACGTTAAGTGGCTTCTAAAATTCTGTTTTGTTCTGATACTTGGTATCCATGGTGAAAAATCTCTAATAAGCTACTAAGTCAATAGTTTTAGAAGTTTGGTGGCAGGTGAATTCACTAGCTTTTCACCTTTGTTGCAAAAGAGATGGCAGGCCTAGATATTGTTAACCCCTTTTATTTTTAAATAGCCCAGAGTTGCCGTTCTAACTCAACCCACAATGCACCTTGAATCATCAAAAGGTGTCCCCCCACGCGTCATTAAAATCATCATGCAGTGCAAGCTGCATTTATGATATTCAAATACAACAACCTTATTTAGCCAGATCTCCTTTCAATTTTACATTTTAGGTAAATACAAAATGCTGTTTTCACAAATGGTATTCTGGTGTAATATTAGTTTCTGCTGTTTTAACCCTTTGCAGTCCATTTATTAAGTGCGTGTCAGGCGCGTCAGGTCCAATTTATTTTCACACGCGCAGTTATTTTGACGTGCTGTTTAAAAGTATTTTCCATCTCAATCATTTCCTGATCACTCGTTTTATCACCAGGCGCCTCAATAATGTGATCCAAGTCATTATTTTATTACTATAACATCTCAAAAAAGCTCTGCAAATGTCTGTGATATTCTCTGAGCGCTGATGCAATAGCAGCCAGCTTGTTTCCTTATGGCCGCCGTTATGTGATGCCAGGGGCAAGTATGACTATTCATGAGATACGCCCTTTTGTTTTTGGTTTTTGGCTTGTCTCGGCTCCTGTCGCTCCCACTCGGCCATTGAATGGGTTTCTCGGCTTTTTCTGGAGAAAAAACGACTAGAAACCCGTTTTTTGCGTCTTTTTGATGACTTTGGATCGGATAGGAATAATTGCGATGTCGGACCAGGTCTGACATAGGACCCAAAGGGTTAAGGACCCATGGCAGTTCTTCTCTAAATAGTGACAATCATTGCTGAGCTATTCCACCCCAGGTGGTAACATTTTCCAGTTTTATTTTCCCTTGTTGATCATTTGTATGATATTTTTTTTTTTTTTTTCCCTCTCCCAGTAAACATTGTTAATAATGATGGATGAGATCAAAGCCAATCGCAACAACTAACCAGAATGTTAATAATAGAGTGGTGCTGGCACCTCTCATATCCATTTGCATCAATCACCTGCTCGTGCATCACTAATTACATCTCTAGTGTGAAGAGGTAGTTTGGCAGTACTAGAAATAAGAATGTTTTCCTGACTATAAAAACCTGGTACTACATTGCTTCCTCGTTAATTCACGATTTGATAATTGTCAAATGTTGTTAATTCTTGGTTAGGCCATTTACTACAATTTTTACTTAAGGGACTTTACAAAGTTAATTCTCTTCAGTATCTCGCAGCGACATTGTATTTCATATTTCTTGACTGTTTCCAATGGATATATGTAAGGAACTATTGTACAATGTTCATGGTATGGTGTGGAGAAGTACACATTCTTTGCAGAGTATCACTGTGCTTTGTTATAGTGACTGTATAGGGGGTGAGCAGTATGGTAATTCTTGCTGTGTGTTTAAGGGTGGACCTATTTAGGAAAGTTGTCAGAAGCCTCTTCTTGGTTTATAATTCTCTATGGGTAGAGCATAGATGGCGAATGAAGGCTTCTTCATTTTGGATAAATTAATTTATGCTGGTTAAGTTTTTTTTAAAACATTATCCTCAGTCTCTCTTTCATTTTATTTGGATGTTTTGTTTATTATTTGCTTACATTGTATGCATTTATTTGAAGACATTGTGAATTCAAGGCCCCAGTATCAGATCTACCATGTGATTTTTAAATTACAATCCCTGAATCAATTTAAATTAATGCAGGTACTTGAGAGGCTATACTGATGGTAATCAAGGATTCAGTTCATAACATAAAGGACTTAAAATCAATGAGAAAAACTCTTAAAATACAATTAAATTAACTTTGTGGGTGGAGGGATGGGGATTTGGAAAGCTGAAATGCAGTGCTACTAAAATCACCTACATTTTAAAAAGCTAACGTCACAGATTTGTGTAAACTAAGTAAACCTAAACCGTTGTTGAGCACCAATTTGATTAAACGAATTGGGTTACCGTCGAACTATGATCGAACTAGAATTTTGAACCATTAAGAATTGCAGCTGAAGGCAATGCTCCGTGGTTACGGTTGTGAAGGCCCTGCTCCGTGGTTACGGTTGTGAAGGCCCTGCTCCGTGGTTACGGTTGTGAAGGCCCTGCTCCGTGGTTACGGTTGTGAAGGCCCTGCTCCGTGGTTACGGTTGTGAAGGCAATGCTCCGTGGTTACGGTTGTGAAGGCCCTGCTCCGTGGTTACGGTTGTGAAGGCCCTGCTCCGTGGTTACGGTTGTGAAGGCCCTGCTCCGTGGTTACGGTTGTGAAGGCAATGCTCCGTGGTTACGGTTGTGAAGGCCCTGCTCCGTGGTTACGGTTGTGAAGGCACTGCTCCGTGGTTAGATCCGCCTGTATTGCTCAGATCCGCCACTTTTTTTTTTTTTCCGGCTTCTCTGTCTCACTCGGCCATTGAAAGGTTTTCTCTGCTTTTTCCAGAGAAAAAATGACTAGAGACCTGTGCTTGACGTCTTTTTGATGATGTCGGGCAGGGTCCAACATCGGACCGGAAAGGGAAAATTGTAATGTCGGACCAGGTCCAACATAGGACCGCAAAGGGTTAAATAACATGGAATCAAAACATATTTGCATTTTCTAGAAGCTTCTTTTGTGCATCTTTAAATAGCTATTATTGCAGTGTGGGTGAAGTTCTTTCAAAAGCTTTTCAAAGAAAGTGCTTGTGCTCTGTATTTCTTGACTTTTCCTACTTCTAATTTTGTCCTTTTTTTTTTTAAATGCAATTTTTTTCACTGCAAGTGGAAGGATACGGTAGATTCATAACATTCACTTTGATTGCTCAGTTATTTTCCATCATTATCATTCACTCTGGTAACTGACTATGTATCATTAATTTCCCATTTTAAATTCACAGTTAATTCCAGTTATCATACATTTTTATTTAAATTCAGAAAAATAACCTTCAGAACAAAGACTTTCTGGCATTAAAGTATTGCTATGAATGTATTTCCAAGATAAGGATAAATAATTCAGATTTTTTCAATTTCTAAGGTTGGGGCATTAAAAGCTGAGGTTGAAATGTATTAGTTCAATTTGAATTTCCTTTAATATAAACTGTAGAGTGTGAGGGGGAAAAGAAAGTGAATTCCCTGAAACTGGTAGATGTATAAGGATGTGTAAACTAATAATTATACTGTTGGACAGGCAAATAAGGTAGTATTCTGTTTTGACCTGTTCTGATAATTTTATATATATATATATATATATATATATATATATATATATATATATATATATATATATATACACACAGTGCCTTGCAAAAGTATTCAGACCCCTGCTCAATTCTCTCATATTACTGAATTACAAACGGTACATTGAAATTTCGTTCTGTTTGATATTTTATTTTAAAACACTGAAACTCAAAATCAATTATTTGGTAATGTTGGGAAATATTTATAAGAAATAATAGAAAACTGAAATATCTTGCTTGCATAAGTATTCAACCCCTGTGCTGTGGAAGCTCCCAGTTTACACCGATGAAAGAATTTGTACGGTGGCCCTGAAGTGCAAAACGAAAAAAAAAGTGGTGTGAATTTTTTTTAAAAGGTAGCAAAAAAAAAAAATGAGAGCATTTTAAAAAGGTTGACAAAAACATGGTGTCAGCATTTTAAAAAGGGTGAAAAAAAATGTGAGCATTTTTAAAAAGTGGCCAAAAAATGTTGTGAACATTTTTAAAAAGTGGGGAAAAAAGTCGCATTTTTTTTAAAGGGCGTAATTTATAAAGGGGTGTGAATCTTTTAAACGTGTGTGTGAAATCTTTTAGATGCGCTACAAATGAAAAACATGTGCCAGAAATAAGAGCACTTCCGGGTCTAAAACAGGAAGTTTTCAAAAGATTAACTGACTTGTTCCGCTTACTTTTTCGACCACAGTTTTAGCGCCATATATGTGACGAGCATTTTCTACCCCCATTGACTGAACATATGCCAAAAATAGAAGCTGTTAGGGTATGTACGAAACTAAAATGGATTTTATCCATTTATTTTGTAGGTAACAGTTACTCTTTTGGTCGGTGGCAGAGCTATTCTGGCCTTTGTTTTACCTCGGTCGACTAGTTGAAGCTGTGTTCATGTGTTGTTTTGACGGCGAATATGATTGTGGGAATTTCTCCACGTGTGTGTGCATAAGGGCAGTTATATATATTTTTTTTTTGTTTTAGCAGTTTACACAACATTAATACTACATTTTTGACATGAGAAAAGTGTGTTTTGTTATTTACTGTGTGTGATAACCTTCACCTCCCCCCATTCAATCACACATTTTCTGCATACCTAAATTCAACGGTACTGTTGAGCGTTGATCATAACGACCAAAAGAGTAACTGTTACCTACAAAATAAATGGATAAAATCCATTTTAGTTTCGTACATACCCTAACAGCTTCTATTTTTGGCATATGTTCAGTCAATGGGTGTAGAAAATGCTCGTCACGTATATGGCGCTAAAACTGTGGTCGAAAAAGTAAGCGGAACAAGTCAGTTAATCTTCTGAAAACTTCCTGTTTTAGACCCGGAAGTGATCTTACGTCATTTCTGGCACATGTTTTTTATTTGTAGCGCATCTAAAAGATTTCACACACACGTTTAAAAGATTCACACCCTTTATAAATTCACCCCCTTTAAAAAAATGACACTTTTTTCCACACTTTTAAAAATGTTCACAACATTTTTTGGCCACTTTTTTTTAAAATGCTCACATTTTTTTTGCTATCCCTTTTTTTTTAAATGTTCACAACTTTTTTGCCACCCTTTTTAAAATGCTGACAGTGTGTTTTTTGTCAACCTTTTTTAAAATGCTCTCATTTTTTTTATTTTTGCTACCTTTTTTAAAAAAATTCACACCACTTTTTTTTTTCTTTTTCGTTTTGCACTTCAGGGCCACCGTAAATTTGCCCTAACGAGGACACAATTACCTTACCATTGGCCTCCACCTGTGAACCATTAAAGTTGCTGTCACATTTTCTGGATAAAAACCCCACTGTATCAAGGATCATTGGTCAGGCTGTGAATCTGAAGGAAAATGAAGACCAAAGAGCATTCTACAGAAGTTAGAGATAAAGTAATACAAATGCATAGATTAGGGAAAGGGTACAAAATAATATCCAAGTGTTTGGATATTCCAGTGAGCACAGTTGGATCAATAATCAGGAAGTGGAAGCTGCATCACGCCACCCAGGCACTGCCAAGAAAAGGCTAACGCTCAAACAAGGAGGAGACTCGTGAGAGAAGCCACAGAGAGGCCAACAATCACTTTGAAGGAGCTACAGAGTTCAATGGCTGGGAGTGGAGTAATGGTGCACCAGTCAACCATATCAAGATCTCTGCATAGCACTGGCCTGTATGGGAGGGTGGCAAGAAAGAAGCCGTTAATCAAAAAGTACTATCTGAAAGCACGTCTGGAGTTTGCCAGAAAGCATGAGAGTGACCCAGCTGCGATGTGGGAAAAGGTTTTGTGGTCAGATGAGACCAAGATAGAGCTTTTTGGCCAAAACTCAAAGCGCTATCTGTGGCGCAAACCTAACACTGCCCATGCCTCAAGACACACCATCCCTACAGTAAAGTATAGTGGTGGCAGCATCATGCTGTGGGGATGCTTCTCATCAGCAGGGACTGGGCATCTTGTTAAAACTGAAGGACGAATGGATGGAGCAAAATACAGGGAAATACTGCAAGAGAACCTGCTTCAGTCCGCTAAAAAACTGAAGCTTGGGAGGAAATTCACCTTTCAGCAGGACAATGATCCCAAGCACAAGGTCAAAGCAACATTGGAGTGGCTCAAGAAAAAAAAGGTGAATGTCCTACAGTGGCCCAGTCAAAGTCCTGATCTCAATCCCATTGAGAATCTGTGGCACTATTTGAAAATCGTGGTCCACAAGCATCGTCCAACCAACCTGAACAACCTGGAGCAAATCTGCCAAGAAGAATGGGCCAAAATCACTCCGACACTGTGTGCAAAGCTGGTACATACTTACGCCAAAAGAATTAAAGCTGTTATTGCAGCGAAAGGTGACTCTACTAAATATTAATGTGTGGGGGTTGAATACTTATGCAAGCAAGATATTTCAGTTTTTTATTTTTCTTAAAAATATTTCCCAACATAAAACCAATGTCACCTTAGAATAATTGATTTTGAGTTTCAGTGTTTTAAAATAAAATATCAAACAGAACGAAATTTCAATGTACCATTTGTAATTCAGTAATATGAGAGAATTGGTCAGGGGTCTGAATACTTTTGCAAGGCACTGTATATATACTTTTTTTAAAAAACAATTCTCAATATCTCTTATCGTCTGACAAGCATGTTGGTGACATTCATTCCAGCCTGTCAACTGGATACGTGGACCTCTAGATAGATAATGTAAATGAGAAATAAATATTTGTATTGTTGCAGCTTCCATACATTGCCAGATTATGATGCACCCCATACCATGGGCTAAAGAAGGTCTTAAGCAACTTTCATCACAGTAGAAGATGTGGTTCTCCAGATATGAGAAGTGTGTGATATACATCTGTAATTAGTAATCTGAATCTGTAAACTGTTTCAAAAGGATACAGTACAGTGTAGACTTGTAGGTAATCCTAATTTGAAGAGAGAGAACCATCCAGGGCACTGAATGCATGCTGGGTAAACTATATTTTTTCGTATTGCATCAGGTTATGATTGTTGCCCTCCTTGTGATGGCTTTCGTGTGCAGCTGTGACCTATGATGATTACACTACTTTGTCTGCTGCAGTGTTGTATTGCTCTGAATTGCGACATAGTAACTGGACTTGTTAAACCCACCAACCTGAACCCATTGCTGCTACGCAAATCCATTTTCTAATTTACTCTGGGTAAAACCCTGTTGTCTTTTTGTTGATGTTTTTTAACTTCAAATTATTCTTCATGATGTGTGGCTTAGCAAATGGTAATTTGCTTCCCTTTGAAAAATTATTTACACTGCATATCTTGCTGCATCAACTTGCTTACTGGTACTCAGCTGTAATTTCACAGCTGGATAGGACTCTAATGTTGAAGGAAGGTCAAATCATTTGTCCCCTTAGACATTCGGTGAGTCATGTGGCTGAGCTGAAATAAAGTACAAATTAGGAAGAAATGTTTTAAGTGGCATAAACAACTCAAGTGTTGAATCGGTAAGAAAATAATCCCACAGCTTCTCATGCCTAACGGCACTCGAAACAGTGGATTGTTTTTACAGATTTCAACACTTACTGTTGTTTATCCTGTACTGAATATTTGAGAATTGAAAGAAATTTAGTATGCTTAACTTTTTGTGAGCAGAAAATATTCTAGACCTGTGGTTACCAACTTTGGCCCTTGAGATTCATTCCAGTAAAGGTGTTTATTTCAACCAGGTCCTAAATTAGTCCAATGAACCTGCAAAGTGTTAATTAACTCATTTTGGACTTGATTGGAACAAAGACCTGGACTGGAGTAGACCCTTAGGCTCTAAACTGTTTGATATTCAAAAGACCTGGACTGGAGTAGACCCGTTGGCTCTAAACCGTTTGATATTCAAAAGACCTGGACTGGAGTAGACCCTTAGGCTCTAAACTGTTAAGATGTCTGCCAGAATATAAAGCCTTTGTTTATTTTGTGATTCTCTCTTCAAGTTTAATCATGAGACTCATACGAGAAAAATAAACCCTTTTGTGGCAGTGATTTTACTAGACTGCACTGTCAAAACTGTTTCTTGGAGACCATTTACAATAGTGGCTTGTTGGAACAAATATAACATTTTCTTTTTTAATCTGCTGTGTGTTATCAAGAGTCCACAAAATCCAGAACGTTTTTCCCACCCTTGAGCATTCAATTTGCAAGTCATTACTGAAAAGAGGTTAATCGTGTGCCAGTGATATGCATTTAAATTAAATTGAATTTACATAAGACAATTAGCCATCACATGCATTTAAATGTTGTATTTATCTCCGTCATCACAAATTGGAAGATAGTTACTTCAAGCTTACCTACTCATATCATAAATGGTCCCCTCACACAATACAAGAAGAAATTATACGTACCAATATGTTTTTATTATTTAAATATATAGTAGTTGTGCACAAAATTAGTACCTGTATAATAAAACTTTGACAGATGGACATTCCACTTTCTTAAATCAGACACCTATATAAGACTTTTGAATAAGCACTAAAGGCATGATAAAGTACAGTAAGAGGTAGATTTGGACATTTTTCAGTTTGTGAAATGCTGAAGTGATGTAACCAAAGCTATATATATGGGTGGGTGGAACAGAAAGCGCATCTGTCGGTGCATTATTTCATTTGATACTTAACATGTAGGAAGCAATCTCTCTGAAGCTATTTCTTTGTGTCCCATTTGATTAACCCCTGAGTGCAGTAGAATCCCATTAAAATGGAAATTCAGAAATCATTTTAATACGTGTGGCTGCCACATGCCGCCAGCAGCCAGTCCAGTGGTCCTTTCATTTGTTCTTTTAATGTTTTCTTAGATTTCATTCTTTTTTATTATTATTATTATTTATCTGCACTAGTAATTTGTAATTCACCAGCCCAGTCCCTGCTGCTGCTGCTTCAAAGAGCTTATCTTGCTGCTCTCAAAAAAGACACTTCAGTCAAGCAAGGGAAGGTTACTGGCAGCTCCATTCATTACAGGGGTTATGTGGCTGCTGTCAGTTTCTGCACTTGACCTGGATTTGTTAACCCAGCATTTTAGTTACCCTATTATAGCGGAGGGCTCCAATTTAGCAAAGGATGTTTAACTGGTGTGAAAAAAATAAAAGGGAAATAAAACAAACTCGTCAAAAACAGCCATGTGCCAAAACATAGTCATAAATATATACTGTAGACCAGGGCTGGATACCTAACCATTCCGCATTCTAATTATATCAGGCAAGAGGTGGGAACTATATATGGAACCACCAGCTAACATCTTTTTGTTAAAATGCTGTCAACATTTAACATATTGCTCATAGTCATATAATGTTATCGCAATAGTATACCTACTCTGTAAGGGTCAGCCTTAAAATGCACAAGGCACCCTAAAGCCAGCACACACAAGGAAACTTCCAGAAATTATACACATTTTGGGAAGCCTTTTTAAGCAACTCGCAATCATTCCTGTCTATTCTTTGCTTTTCACATTGAACAGATATGGTTTGTCAGCGTACAGATCAATAGAATGCTTTAAATTCCAAACCATGCCATCTTCTGTGGAAGTTGCCAGCTTGCATAGCCACATGATCAAAGACTGCAGATAGGCCCAAGGCAAAAAGTAGAAGCCACGTCTACTTCTGTAAACACCTATCATCCAGCATACATTCTCAAAAGTTTGCTTGTGTATGCTGGGGTTAAGTGTAGATGTTTTGACTCTAGCCTTTTTCAAGAACAGCTTAAAAATAAAAAGCACATAGTTAGAGTTTCTGTTGGTGATTTGATTAATTATTTACAGGCTGGAACATAAAGGTGACTGGAAGCTGGCTTAGATGGGAATCCACAGATGAGTGCACATGTGTACATTATTAGTCCTGGCTGCCTGGCTCATGCAAAATCCCATTTCCAGTTAGCCTCTATCCAATTTTACAGCTGGGAGATCTGAGACACAAGTGTGTGACTGGCACAGAGACGCAGTTCCGTAAAGGGCAATATAAGGTAAATGTTACATAATGAGGCTTTGCAAAGAAACTGGAGAACAAGGATATTCTTTATATTTGTTGGGTATGACATTGATTACAACTAAGCTTTGAACAAAATAGACTGTTTCAGAAAAAAATAACATGTACTTGATTTATTCTGTGTTTTTATGCATTAAAGCATCTCACATCAATTTACAAAATGCAGCGATGAACAGCTGAACAGGTTTATTTTTTATGACAACAGCTGCTGTGGCTAAAGTGGATTCAAATATGGTCCTAGATGTGAACTCCAGGGATGAAGACAGTTGCCAAAACATTGATCTTCTTAGTTCTTAACGTGGCTTTAATTTATGAGTTAGTTTTTCTATTTAGTAGCCAAATTAATACAGTACATGAAATGTTGGTTTTACCATTTACCTGCTACATAACAGAAATATGTAAAGTATGTGTAGATTCAATTTAAATGCATACTGTATATCAGATTTGTACTGGACCATTACACCTGCTTTAAACCCAATACATCCAACCAAAATTATCATATCAGAATATTAGTAAGCTACAGTATCTACAGTACCTTGACCCATTAGAAATGGGCAGAGCAGCCAGGGCAGTCTCTCAAATTTAACCAATTTCAGCAATGCCATATCATCACCTTTTTTTTTTTTTAAACAATTACTTGTATTCATTTTCCAATTTTCTCCCAAATGTCCAGTTATTATTCAACATGGCTCACCTCTGCAACCCCGAACTAACTTCGGGAGAGATGAAGAGCGAGCACTCATGTCCTCCGTCAGCTTTTTTCACTCTGCAAGCCTTTCGTACAGCGTCGGAGGACCATGCAGTTCTGAATAGCGTACAGGCTGGTCTGCAGGCGTGGCCCGCCACAGGGGTTGCTGGTGTGTGGTGAGCCAAGGACTCCCCAGCCAACCTAACCCCTACCCCGCACGGGCAGCGCTTGGCAAATCGTGCAATCACCGGGAGTCCCCATCACTTCACTCTTTTAACCTTTCTAGCGCTTCATGTTTATATGGTGGGAGATGATGATTGATGATTTTTTTTTTTTTTAAAGAAATTAAATGTATCATAACTAGGCTTGCTCCTTTTAGACAAACTTTTCAGGTGTTTACAAAATACACTAATAAATAAATCAAATTATTTGGAGACCTGTTAGCAGGTTTTAACACAATTTATGAGTCGTTTCTGACCAGCTTCATTAATGACATGGTGTGATTGAGTTGGGTGGAAATTCTGGCATTCAATGTCAACAGTAGAAAAGCATGTATGATTGACACATGTTTCATTTGCTATAATTTCAGTAATGAGCTGCCAGAAACACAGAACATGGCAAATATATAGTCAAGCTAAAAAAAATAGATTCCCTTTAACCATTTAAAATAAGTAACATAAATAAACCAATCACACCAATCACTGCCATAATACAACACAGTAGCAAGCAGAATTTTTTTAAACACCATCTTCCGCCAACAAAAATATACTTGCTTGCAAATAGTGCTAAAATGTTATTAAAAATAGAAATACAACCACAGTATATATAATTCATAAAATTGGCCTATTGTATAAACATATTACATGATGGCCTTCTGATTGGTATCACTGTTAACTCCACTTGTTATGAAAGGCCTTAACACTGACTCTTGGCTAACACCACTCGTTAGTATCGGTCTTTCATAATGTGTGGAGGTAACAGTGATACCAATCAGAAGGCCATTGTATATCCTTTATTTATAAATCTGTGCCGTTGTTGCAATGTTCACTAAAGGTGAGATCAAATGTGTGACAGGGATATCTGTATTACTGGACTGTACAGATGTTAAATCAGGCATACAGTAATAAGACGCTCATAACAGAGCCGAGGGGTTTAGTGTAAGCAGGGCTTGAATACATTAATTATGCTTAACTAAAGTACTTCAAAATCAGTCTAACACTGGCACATCAAAATACTCATCCTTTAGCTCTGCATTTAGTCCTGCTGGTGTTCTCCCCTCTGGGGTGAATTACTGACCATCTTATCAAGACGATAAAAACACAGTGGAATGAGGGCCACGAAAAAGTAAGTAGCTTAAGATATCATTTTAATTGCTTTTCTTTTTAACCAATTAACGATGCTTGCAGTCTTGCTGAGCGGTCCTGTCACACGCATAGTGAGTTATTATATTTTGTCTCTAAATGTGTCTTTATCTGACTTTACGCTTTTGTGCTTGTCTGGAGAATCCTAAGTGCCGGCAAAGAATAGGTTTTCCTCATTCCATTCAAATGATATGAGAATGTGAACTTCAGCCCCACCTCATCTCCGTCGATGTACAGGGTGATTAGAAAGTAAGTTTACCACATCAATGCACCATATCATCACCTTGTATATGTAGAGTGGGGGAGGCTGGCAAAGTTGAAAGGTCATATTGTCACAATTTGAATGGGATGAGGAAGGCTCAGAGCCAAGTAAAGGCAAATTTACAGAAACATGTCAATAACTAAATAATGAATCAACAGAAACCAGCACCACTCAGAAATATTGCAAACACTGTAAAACAGTAAGGCAAATGACAGAGGTCCTTGGTTTCCCCGCTTGTAGTCAATGATAGAGGGTCCTGATTATTTTGGCGTCCATTATCACACCCTATTCAAATACTGTCTTGGAACACTCCATGTGTGATTCAGCTTAATGGTTCCTAATAAAGTGGATAAGTGGATTGTTGATGGTTCACTTTTTTTTGGTCTCCTTCGACCATTCCTTTTTTGTGTTTATTTCCTAAAGCCTGAGTTGACAACTCCCCCTTAGCCCCGAATTCTTAATACATCTGCACCTCTCTGACTTACTTTAGTTCCTTGTATTATCACTTAATATTCTCAATTCAACACTTACAGTACGCTACAAACACATTTGTCCTCCTTCCACACTCCAGTTGCAGAGGGACTGGATTACAGAACTTCTGGAGCTGTTCACTGTGAGGCACAACTCTTCAGAGATCTGAGTGCTTCAAACAAACTGAAACTTCAAAGAAACTATTAAAAAGCAGCAGAGGACAAACAACAAGAGAGTCTTGTTGGATGTAAACTAAGAGTAGTCTTTAAACTGGGTTTAGTGTAGCCATTTTATTACAAAAAAAGAAAATGCAATTGCATATATTTTATAATATTGTTTTATATAATAATACATACCGTAGCAGCATATAGTCTGTTTAACATAAACTGACTGGAGCTGACTTGAAATCAGACTTGTTAATTCCCATCAGAAGCAGCTCGAGGTTAAACCATTTTCAATGTGGACTCTGTCAACCCCAGTCAGTATTGCAGGCTGGCAGAACTCAATCACTCCAACTTTGATGGTGAATGTTACCTAATGAGCGTCCAATGCAAAAAGTGCATAAAAAAATGTGTAGGCAGAAAATGAGGGCTAGGAATATATTCTACTGTCAGAGACATATTGGAGATTTCTTTTATAAATACATATGGTGACTTGTGACTTTTGTGTAATGTTTGGTTTACAGATTTCTGTAAACTGCAGACAAATACAAATCCAAGGGATAGGGTATCAGTTGTGGATATCAATTGTACTAGCACATACTAATCTAGATTTTTTTTTTTTTTTTTAAACCAAATAAACTTAAATACCCATTACGGTGGATCATTCTCCTGTAGCTGTGTTCATGCAGATTATAGTAATTTTTTAACAAGCAGCAGTGTCTACTTATGTGTCGGCTGTATCTGTATTAAAATGATAACAGGAGTTAAATGTAGCTCTGAGGCACATTGCTTATCTGAGGGTAGAAGTATGAGGGATGACGATCACAATAAATCAATGCAATGTACTCCAGTAAATGCAGCGTTAGTGTCTCTTTGACAGTAATTACAGGAGATGCAGTGATCTCATAAGAAGACTTGTATTTCAAATCTAATAACAATTTACAGGATTGTTACTTATTAAAAACTTTTGCTTGTGTGGGTTTAAGTTTGTTTTTGTATTCTTATTTATTATTTTATTAGGAAGACCTACTCAGCTTAAAATCTCTTTTTACATTGGAGTCTTAGATAAAATCATAAAAACACACCAGTATTAGAGGTGCAGTGCTGGTAGAGCACAGCTGTAGCCACTCACACTGTGCAAGGTCTGTTTCATTTCTTAAGACTATGTGACATCAATGGTTGACAGGACGCTCAATGAACAAGATTTCTATTATTTTCTGTATTTCACTGGACTTCTCCTGAAAACTAATCTGTCTTCTTACTAGAGTTTTTTGTCTTTTTTTCTGGACTGGAAAAACAAACAAAGATCTTATCAAACCAAGAAACCCAACAGTATCTGAAGGACCTCTATGTATCGTGTTTCAACTCGTTACACCAGTAATACACCACCCGGTTGCTTTTATAAACTGTTTTCCTGGATAACAATTGTATTGCTTCCCTTGACCAAGAATCACACGTCCATATACGATCCTGAAACAGACAGGAGAAGCACTGGCAAATAACCAAGAGGATTGTTACTGTAGTTCTCTGAGAAGGAATTGCAAAATGAACCCCTTGCCTCCCACCATTCCTTACGGGAATAACAACCAAGGTTTCTTACCTGTTGTTAGCACTGACAACATTATTACTGGCCCCCATTATTTTGTACTAAGATTCCTGGTATAACTTCCAGTGCTGGAGGTCACATACATAAAAGCAGACCGCCTTAATGATGCTGTTTGGAGAAGTAACTAGTCAACCTGCATATCTCGTGTTGAACTTGCAAGTACAAGTCACAATAGTTGTTGTTATTTTTATATTACAAATAAGTTAAGTTTAGAAATACAGAGCCAATGTAATTTTTTTACATGAGCACTTTACCATTTGTGCTTTATCATGATAGTCAATTTTCTAGCCTCTTGTGGTGTTCCTTGCTTACAACATGTGTTTACTATTATCATGCTTTTCTCTATGCTTCACCACGTTAAGATCAACATATGTGACATATTTGAACATTTACAGAAAACAACTGATAAAGGCCTACGTATATTAATTTCAAGTTTATACAAGTGTAACTTCCACCTCTCCTGTGTAACAGCAATGACCTTTCCTGTTTACCAGTGATCCATGCTAGTCTTTAATGCACCATAGTAACATGCGATAATGGAGGGGGGTATTAATCACAAGGGCAAACCTCTTTGGTCACGCTGAGTGTGTATGTGTGTATGTCAGTATAGAGTGTATCTCTGTGAGTGCCCAGTTTCATTCTATAAATTATCTCTCAGCCTTTTCCCTTTTCTTTCTCTTCAGCACTGCTTTTTCTCTGTCAGGGAAATGGATATTAGCCACCTCAAGATCAGCACCAAGCACCCTAGCTTTGGTACAGGTGTGAAGACATGATTTAGACCCACTACAACCCTGAGCAACAATGATGACAGCAGGACAGATGGATTGTGAGAGTGATTCCCTTCTCAGATTTACAGTTTTATGTGATCAAGCCATAATAAAATTAATGCGATTGTGAGAAGTGCTGATCACTCACAAAAAATGAAATTTATTGTTTGAGTGGCATGGTGTAAAATTTCAAATATTGTACTATATATTACATGCCTTGTGTGTACATTTGCTGCATTGTAAACACATCAACAGACTGTAAATCTCTTTGCACATGCTTGGCCCTGCAATGTTTGTGCTAATATTTTATTCTTGCTTATCGTTTTTAGGGCCATATGATAATGCCCTTTTTTATTAACAGTAATAAAATGTTGTTGTTTTTTTTTTAAATGAACCACATATTGTGGTTAATTCATTTAGTAAAATCCAAAATATGTAGTAATTAAAGTAACAAAAATGACCTTCAGGTTTAAGTGAGTGAACAATGCCTGTGAGGTTTCACTTTGACCCTGAGATACTGCAGTACAAGGATAAGATATTAAATAGAAACAAAGAGACATTTAATAATGAAGGGGCTTGCATCTTGAGAACAGCTGTTTACGCTTGTTTCCCTGCTATTTTCAAGGAGTTTTCAATTGTCAGGCATGCGAGGGCTGCCTGTATTGCTTTTTGAAAATATTTGGTAGTTAACTACGGGTCATTAAACCTGTGCTTTCTCCGTCTCGGAAAGAAGTTTAAAAGAGATTTGAACCTGGTACAGAATGCAAGGAGACAAAGACATTATTATTCTGATGATTAGTATTGTTTGGAGCTACTTAGGCAGTATACTGACTCGTACCAAAAGAGGCTTTTCCTGTGACCTCCTCACGAGGAGATGAGCCTGCTCAGCAGAACCAGCCCTCGAACTACATTAAAATCATTATAGCGGCTTTTTAAAAAGTACAGTATAACAAAACAAATAAGAATTGCAATGAAGATATGGGTCTGGTACTTGCAGCATTAGCAATAAATAATTGCACACAGCTATCATAGTTTTTGTAATTTGGTATATTTTAAAAACTGCTATACAGATAATTGGCACATAAGTCAATTGAATCCAATGGTCAGCCAAAGTCACTGCTCGGAAACAATAGCCCTAGTGCTCTTTGACAAGTGCCGTTGGGTCTTTATCATTGTTAAAGCAAAAGGTAGAATTCTTTTACTTTTTACTGTTGGCTGAAGGGTGATGAACTACAGCACTGCCTACAGCTTACAAGAGAGAGAGAGAGAGAGGCATTTTGCCATTACTTTCTGTATGTTGCTCACTCAGAAGTCCACTATGATTTCTATGCATATATAATTGAATGGTTGTCTTTCCATATGAATGTTAAGTACCATAAAACCAAGTACATCATCGTAATTATCATCACCATCACCCTCCTCATCATCATTTAAATGTATATAGCACAATTCATGCCAGGGCATCAGAGCACTTTACAAATATAAGCTATATATATATATATATATTTTAAATTGAGTTGACACTCTTGGGGTTTGTTCTTTGCTTCCATTGACAACAGTGAACACTGAGTGAACTCTTCCAAGGACAGTGCTGTGCATGCCGTTTTGGTTGGGTGTATGACAGTGATCAACAACTAACCTGAGCAGTAGTTTGCACACCAAGCTCCCCAGTGGATTGGAACCTTGTGGGTCTGATCCCTGCTGTCATCAATGCTGAGGTGCTGCCTTTTAGAGGGCAGGTATGTATTGCTTGGTTTGGTGCCATACCAGTTAGCAGAGTTAACAGAACTGTATTTATTTAGTTTAGAACAAAGTAGAAGAGAAATCTTTAAAATGTTAACCCTAACCAATGCTTGCACAGCACAGAAAGCACAGCACAGAAACCAGGACCAGAGGACAGCTGGAAATTAAGTGCACTTAGGAGAATGGGTAGGAGCTACAGAAAGAGGAGAGGATATGGAATGGGTTAACTAGCCACCTTGTGCTGAAGTCTTGGGATACTTTGAGATGTAACTTGAAATCAATCAAATGTTCTTATGTTGACCACAGTGAGACACCATATTGACTGGCATACAAATGCAGAAACCTGATGTGTAAAATAAAAAACAAATGTCCAACCCAGTTGTTCTGCATTGCTAGTAACTGCAGTCCTGTTGCATTTGTAAGAAGGGTAATTATATATTCCAGGGTGCTAGGATATACAGCATACTGCAGTAAGCAAATTGTCTACGTAAAACAGGCAACAAATGCTCCACCCCACATGAAAGTACACAATGTTTGAAAACATGAGATTTTGTTACATTCCTGGTACTAAAATATATGTTGGCACATATAAGTTGGATATAGAGAAGATCATATTGGTATCCTCTTTAATTGATTATTTTTGAGTTACCCACAAAGAAGCATTGTGTTTTCTGTTTATACCACGCATAATTACTGTTTTGCTTACAATAGATTTAATTAAGCCTTTTCTTTTTTTATGGATTCAAGATTGTTGTTGCTATGGGAGCTGTGATTTAAATTCTGGACAAAGACGCTATTGTGATGTCACTGCTACAAGCTGGCCATTGAAATAATGACAAATAAATAAGCTTAGGAACACCGACACGGCTGACAGGTGTGAAGTAGTTTTTTTTATATGAAAATGCTGTTAAAACAGGGCACTTATAGTTCTGCAGCTGAAAACATTCTTGTACCGGTGTAGGGCCAGAAAGTGGTACCTTGTCAGAATGTGGTACTCGTACCAAAATGTGACCCGTATAAGGTCAGAAAATGGTACGCTGTCAAAAAGTGGTATGTTTGTATTTCAAGTCTGTTAATACATGTGCCAGTTTATGTACCAGTTCTTTTTTTAGTTTTCAATATACCGGTATACACTGATAGTGGTATAGCCTACAGTGCAATGTGAAACAAGAAAGTATTGAATAGGCTACTGATGTGTGCTTGCTTTATAAATATATACATTTCAGAACCTTTAGTTGTGTTTATAAGTTGCTACAGACCTTAAAGGGGAATTGTACTCAAAATAACAAGGCTGTATAAATGCTCTGTATACATAACAAATGCATGTCGCTGCACTAATTATGTTAAAAAGTGAAGCGTTAGGCCAGTATTTCAGTTTTTTGTCAGCTTTCTGGGTCAGCTGGAAAGGCAGGTCGCCACCATATTGGAATCTTTCTGGCGCCACTGTTATGTCATATCGTTGACAGCCACCCACACCAGTGAACGCCAGCAGGGTGAATTATGTCAGAATGCAAAGCATTCGGGTGCAAAAATAACAAAAGGAAAAACAGTAACAAAAAGTATTGTTGTGTGCCAAAGCCTTTAAACCAACAAAGGGTGGCCATAACAAAACTATGGCTACATAATATAGGAACAAGACATCCGCTCAATAGAATACTATGTGTGACTATAGAGCGAGTCAACGACAGGGCGTCACACAAAGTGCGACAGAAGAGAGCTCCAATACATTCAATGTTAATTTAATGGTTTTTAATGGTTTTTATACGAAAATGCGTCAAACAGTTTAGTTAACATGTTTTCTATTGAAATGGTTATATATTAATTTGCATTACAGTTCCCCTTTAACATTGCGTTAAAACAATATGCAGATTTAAGCTCATGGAACCTAAATTATTTTCAGATTTTTACATGTGATTGTGTTCCCTCATTTAAACAGATAGATAAAATATATAGCAATTGTATTAAATGAGGTGTATATGCATGCTGCCTGTGTGCACCTTTTCAGGATCCTTCCCTTTATGAAGCCTAATCAACATGTTGACCGTTCGCTGACCTTCACTGCAGTCCAAAATACCAAAACACTACGATAACACCTATACAATATTTTCATCACACACATTCATAATATGCACCATAAAGCCAAAGACAGTATCAGTTGAGAGAATTATTGTAATTGTTCAAGAGTATAGTGCTAATACTGATGCATGAAATCTATGACGACAGTCAAAAGTCTTGAATTGAAGCCGAGGGGCACATTATATATATAGATATTTATAACACGGCTTGGAAAAATAACAACCTCTGACTGGTTAAACAGCATCACATGACCGTGCATATATATAGAGTATAGCACGGCTTACATACTAATGAGCCGCTTCACACTGAATAAATCACTATGCACAACATCATAAAAATTCCATGACAAACTGCCATTTTATTTATTAGCTATAAAACCACTGCCACAAAATGAGTGACATTCCACCCATTTCCTTTAATATATTTGGGGATAAAACTCCAGAGAACTGGTACAGCACCAACTTTCCCAGTGAAGACTGTAATCCACCTGAAAAAAAGTGCTACAGAAAAGAAAGTGCTACAGAAACTGTCAACAGTAGACACATAAGATTCAATGAGGCACAGCTAAATGAAATAGAAGAAAACAAAGATGAAAAAAAAATACTAAAAAGAAAACAACATGGGCTGTTAATGTATTTAAAACTGGCTTAAAGAAAATAATATGGATATCAATTTTAAAGAAATAAGTCCAGAAAACTTCAACAGCATTCTGAGTGAATTTTATGCCAGTGCCGTGAACTTCAACTGGTGACCAGTATTCAGTCTCCAGTTTTTTAACACTGGGAGCTGGAATAAATAGATTTTTTAACAGTAGGAATTTAAACATCTGTGTTGACAGCGAGTTTAAGACCAATAACAACGTCTTCCTGTCAATAATGAAAACTTTCAGAAATGCTGGTAAAGACAAAGCCAAACACCAACCACTCATTACCGACCTGGGTTTAAATCGCCTGCGGGTATCTGAAGCACTTTCATCGGACACCGCTATCGGATTGGTATACAAGGTTTTGATCTTCAGCTTAAGCATCTTTTGAGGTCCGAAAAGATGAAAACAGACTTGAATATGTATGCCTCGCATATAACCAGGACACAACGAATCATAAAAAACTAAATGATCCCGACAGTGAAAACCTACGTGGTTTCATGCCTAAATTAAGCAACAAAGCCAGTCTCTCGAAATGCTGTACAAACCACTGCTTGAGAAGTACAGCGGCGCACCTACTTGCAGAAGCTACTATTTTTCTTCCCACAAGTAGCCGTGTTATAAGCGGCATAAACCACTTCGGGCCGTGCCGTTCCCATGATATATACCACTTCTGTGGTGGTTAAAGGCCCCAGGCGTGGTATATATCATGGGAACCGCACGGCCCGAAGTGGTTTATTCCTTACATATATTTTTACTATGCTTCTGTTATAATTCTAAGCTTGGCATACATCTACTAGAAGGATAACTAACCCAGCTACTCTGAACTCGATTTGTTTAATACACTTTAGAAGTTATGTGTGTGTTTCATTTGTCTTTACTGTACACTACCCCCCCACCCCAGTAGCATGATTGCAGTCTACTTTCTTTGCTTCCTTCTTAGCACTGAGATAAGGTATTATTAGCTACATGAAAATCACCAAAGCAGTTACAAAACTGTGATTGGATTATATTATTGAGGAGGCCACAGAACACACAATGCTCTGGTATTTGAATGTGATTTTAAAATGTATTTTTTCAGAGTAATTCTATTGGCTGCTGGCATTTCTGCCTCTTCCTTGCCTAGTCTGAAGGTCATTTCACGCCCACTGACCTTCATTTCTCCAGAGCTGTTGTGGGGATTGCTGCAATGAGGAAATGTAAATGGACATTCTACATTTTTAAATAACAAACAAAACATCACATGAATGCTGTTGCTGTCTCCTGTCAAATAAAGTTGTATCAAATTTCTTTTTCCACACAATCAGTATTATTTTGATATTTTCTAGCCACAAGTCCAGAGTCATTTATCAACATAGTAGTAAATGCTCCCAGAGCAATTTCACTGCCTATCAGTCGAACAGTCTTCAGAGAACATTTCCATTTTGTTGTCCAAACAAACACAATTTTCTCTTCACCTTGTTGCTCTTTTCTCTGTTTCAGTAATATTGTAAAATCTCTGTACTGGCACTATATAGTAATGGAAGAGAAGTGTCCAATGACACATTTCCATAAATCATTTGTGTGCTCAGTGCATTGCAGACCTACGCATGTTCAGAGCATGTACCCTTGAACATATCTCCAACCATTGTACATAGTTTACAGAAACAGATCATGTGGACGTGCTGTGCCATGATTAATTGTATATCATGTAAGGCTCTGTCAAATTAAATTCAATTGTGTCATTTTTTTTTTTAGATTTTATGTAAATTAGACAGTGTGAGTTTTTTTTTTTTTTTTTAAATGACAGCTACTTGAGACATCCTTATCTTAAACAGTGGCCTTTCAGTCAATTACTTTATTGCATGCAAATTATAGGAAATAATCAGCACTAGAAGCCAGTGAAACAGTGATACAAGTAAGTTGTACATCAATAGTTGCTAACATCAAAAGCCACCTCGCTTCGGAAACACAGCTTTCAGAAGAGGTTGAAAAGGGAAATGTTGTATCACTTTATATTACAGGGCATGAAATAGCCATGTAATTATATTGTATTAAATTGGGTAACTACTGTGTAATTACATGGAAATGGCCTTTTGAGCAACACCATGTTATCTGATGGTATTATGTGGTACTGGAATAGTTAGTAAGCATAGTACAGTACATAATGATCTAAGCAGCATAACGAAAACTGTAGTTGATATAATGCTTTGCCACACTTTTGTATAAAAAGTGCTATATAAATGCAATAAATAAATATAAAATACTCCTTTAATCTTAACAGTACAAATGTGAGATCATAGGATTCATTAATGCAAAACCAGATTCTGTCATGTTAAAATGTTATTGTGAATCCGGTAGAACCATAGGCCTCAGTCAATAAGCACCTTGGATGAGAAACAGCTGGACAACCCCAGACCTTTCCTTGGCAGTACTCTAAAGGACATGGCAATATAGGAATGCTAGAGAGTCGTTACCTTGGCATGTACAAGAATGGCATGACTGAGGGCTTTTCGAGCATTAAGCTTTAAGCAGCTTGTCACAAAGACAACCTTGATGGTCACTATGTCCAGCTGGCATGGGTTTAATAGTTACAGGGCTCAAGGGGGTGCTGGAAGAGCCACATGTTAGAGTCTGGGTCTTCTTCTTATTCTCTTGTGTTCGTGATACATTTTGATTTGTCTCATTCAAAAGTACCCCTGTATTTTCTTTAACGGCATGCAAACTGTTCAAATGTGAAACATTAAAAATAAATTCAGGGAAATTTCAGGATGATTAAGATACTTGTTGTTATTCTTTTTTTTTTTTTTTTTTTAAACTATTTAAAACTGATATTTACGGGTTGGTGCTATGGTTTGTACTTAATAATAAACACAGTACTTACAGGTGTATCTGTGTTGATTGTTTTCATTCATAGCCAGCTGGTACAGAACCTACAGCTCTGGCCACAAGTTTTGCATCATCTAGAATTATATGATTCAGACATAATTAAAAAGAAAAAAAAAACGATATGAACATAATTTTATCTTTTATTTAACATCATGTAATCATAGAAACTACAAAATAATATTGCAAAAGTGTACCGGAAGTCATTTTGTGTTTTCTGGCAGTTTTTCGTTAAGTATATGCAAAACTACAACGTGGTATGTAATTCAATATGTTAACATGACGTTTATGAAGCAAAATGTGTTAATTCTATAGGGTGATGCAAAACTTTTGGCCATAGCTATATATAATGTGTACAAGTTTTTGATTGTTTTTTTTTTTTAATTAACCAGAAGGTGTGTCGGAGTCAGGGAAAGGGAAGGGGGCATTATAAACTGCAAACGCACAATAGGATTTTTCATGCTGCAAAAAATGACCCTTTGTTGTGTCTGCCTTTGTCCGAGATTAGAGTTTATCAACATCTAGCCAATATTAATCCTCAGCAACATTACAGAAAATCCTACATTGAATTTTTATTGTGGACTTGGTTCCCTCAAAAATGTATGAAATGAAAAGCCACTTTGGCCTTGCCCCCTTTTTAGACGATTTAGAGCCCTGCTGTTCCTTATGATACTGG
Organism: Acipenser oxyrinchus oxyrinchus; assembly: GCA_030684275.1. NCBI lineage: Eukaryota > Metazoa > Chordata > Actinopteri > Acipenseriformes > Acipenseridae > Acipenser > Acipenser oxyrinchus. The sequence goes on along the minus strand of CM060253.1, from coordinate 29,874,183 downwards.
TAAATACTGTAGGTTTTACACTACAGCAATGCTTTCAAATCAGCAAGAGGTTGAGAGAAAGTTGTTCTAGAGTTAAACTGGCTGCCTTTGTGTGAAGACATGAATTGTTGGGGCTTCAGTGATTTACTTTTCATTAGGACATTAAAGCCTTTGAGCTATTAAATGGTTGACAGTCAGCTACAGCCTGGCTAATGGACTGTTCATGCGTGAAAAAGTTGTAGATAATGGAAAAAAGAGAGTGTGACCCACATGCTCTCTCTTTTTACCTGGCCCGTGTATTTAATCAGTTCCGCATTCATCAAGTGAAATCGAGCGGAACACTTTCATTATTATGGCTAGTAAAAAAAAAAAAAAGTCCCCCCAAGACATAAATGCTTTGGACACACGTGGAAGAATAATTGCTTTTTCAGTATCAGACAACAACAACAAAATAATTGATATGTTTAAAGGACAGCCCTTAGAGATCCATACAAGCCCAGCACTGCTTTGCCAAGTCAGATCACTTACGGCTTTCTGTGCCCTCTATTTAAGCATTAAAGAACAAGAAGGTGTTCTCACATGATGGCACACCTGGGTTTCCCCTCAGATGAGGCATTTCAATATGTACTTAATGCGCTCCTTTAAAGAGATTGTAGCTAACAACACATTTTCACAAATCTTCCCTGTTTTGCACTTCAATTCACTACTCACCTGGCACACTACAGGAATAACCGCTAATCCAGAACAAATCCACTCCAAGTTTTATTTATATCATTAAAGAACAATAATTAACTGTTTAAACCTAGAAGGAGGCTAAATTGGTTTAATTAGGTAATTTAGAATACAGGTGTAACAAAGACCAGGAGGGCTGCGGACCTCAAGGAACAGAATTGTGCCCATTTCACAAACAAATGTACAAATATATAATGTCAGTGCATCCATTCTCAAACCCTGTCACTGAGTGGAATGCCTTGCTCCCCAACGGGTTACTGTGCAGCTGTGCTAGAAGATTACCTTTGAGATCCCCTCCACAGCCCCTGGACACGGGCACCACAGTGACAAGCAGCTGTCAGCCAGAGGAAAGGAGCTCCAGGCTACTGATTTACTGTACCAGGAGGAAAGGGATGTTCTCTTTTATAGAATTCATTTTAGGTAGGTTTAGATTTTTGTTTAGTTATTTAATTATGTATGTATTTACCTAGTAAGACTATGGACTATGGAGTGATGCTTTGAAAAAATGGAATAAACTAATAATCCTCCTTTTAAACATTTGATCTACAAACTTGACTTAATCAAAATGGGCTTAAACAAATCCTTGAATTAAGCATTCCTTGAAGAGTAAGTAGAGTGGTTCCGAAAAATATAACGTTACACGAGCCAACATGTTGCTACAACTGTTTAAATAACATACCTGTAATTTTTCCTTTTCATTGTTAACATCCTAACAACTTTTTACACTTATAAGTCTGTTTCAAAGCTCTTTTCAAAATGGCTGTACAAGTGTACACACCCACTTCATGTATCCATTCCTACAGCACCAGTGGACCATGATGATGGGTGTCTCTTGTGTCATCTGGAAAGAGTTGCATGTTCTATCCATGTCTTACCTGATGACGGCAGTCTGCGGTTGCTTGTGTTGTCTGGTTCCTTTGGCTGCTTGTGTGGGGGTGGGAAAGCCACATTTCCTTGCTTTTATGACAATAAGTTCAACGCTAATGCTGGATTAACATAGTTTTTTGTAATGAATATATATATATATATATATATATATATATATATATATATATATATATATATATATATATATATATACAGTACAGTGCAAAAGTTTTAGGCAGGTGTGAAAAAATGTTGTAAAGTAAGAATGCTTTCAAAAATAGACATGTTAATAGATTATATTTATCAATTAACAAAATGCAAAGTGAGTGAACAGAAGAAAAATCTAAATCAAATCCATATTTGGTGTGACCACCCTTTGCCTTCAAAACAGCATCAATTCTTCTAGGTACACTTGCACAGTCAGGGATTTTGTAGGCATATAGTCAGGTGTATGATTAAACAATTATACCAAACAGGTGCTAATGATCATCAATTCAATATGTAGGTTGAAACACAATCATTAACTGAAACAGAAACAGCTGTGTAGGAGGAATAAAACTGGGTGAGGAACAGCCAAATTCAGCTAACAAGGTGAGGTTGCTGAAGACAGTTTACTGTCAAAAGTCATACACCATGGCAAGACTGAGCACAGCAACAAGTCACAAGGTAGTTATACTGCATCAGCAAGGTCTCTCCCAGGCAGAAATTTCAAGGCAGACAGGGGTTTCCAGATGTGCTGTCCAAGCTCTTTTGAAGAAGCACAAAGAAATGGGCAGCGTGAGGACCGTGACGCAGTGGTCGGCCAAGGAAACTTACTGCAGCAGATGAAAGACACATCATGCTTACTTCCCTTCGCAATTGGAAGATGTCCAGCAGTGCCATCAGCTCAGAATTGGCAGAAAACAGTGGGACCCTGGTACACCCATCTACTGTCCGGAGAAGTCTGGTCAGAAGTGGCCTTCATGGAAGACTTGCGGCCAAAAGCCATACCTCCGACGTGGAAACAAGGCCAAGTGACTCAACTATGCACGAAAACACAGGAACTGGGGTGCAGAAAAATGGCAGCAGGTGCTCTGGACTGATGAGTCAAAATTTGAAATATTTGGCTGTAGCAGAAGGCAGTTTGTTCCTCGAAGGGCTGGAGAGCGGTACACGAAGGAGTGTCTGCAGGCAACAGTGAAGCATGGTGGAGGTTCCTTGCAAGTTTGGGGCTGCATTTCTGCAAATGAAGTTGGGGATTTGGTCAGAATGAATGGTCTCCTCAATGCTGACAAGTACAGGCAGATACTTATCCATCATGCAATACCATCAGGCAGGCATCTGATTGGCCCCAAATTTATTCTGCAGCATGACAACGACCCCAAACATACAGCGAAAGTCATTAAGAACTATCTTCAGCGTAAAGAAGAACAAGGAGTCCTGGAAGTGATGGTATGGCCCCCACAGAGCCCTGATCTCAACATCATCGAGTCTGTCTGGGATTGCATGAAGAGAGAGAAGCAACTGAGGCTGCCTAAATCCACAGAAGAACTGTGGTTAGTTCTCCAAGATGTTTGGGCCAACCTACCTGCCGAGTTCCTTCAAAAACTGTGTGCAAGTGTACCTAGAAGAATTGATGCTGTTTTGAAGGCAAAGGGTGGTCACACCAAATATTGATTTGATGTAGATTTTTCTTCTGTTCACTCACTTTGCATTTTGTTAATTGATAAATATAAACTATTAACATGTCTATTTTTGAAAGCATTCTTACTTTACAGCATTTTTTCACACCTGCCTAAAACTTTTGCACAGTACTGTATATATATTAGGTACGAATACAGCAGCTCCGAATAATTTTCCTTTAAGGTCTCACTGAACCGACACATTTCAATTGAAAGCCGGTTAAACTTTTAAATCACACAATTTGGTTATGCTGTGTGTATAATCTCCAAAGTGCTTTCAATTAAAAACAAATTTGTCACCTTTTAATCTCTAAACAGGTGAGTTTCACATGGCCAATGCAGATCCACATAATAAACACATAAGCATAACAATAGTGTGTAACGTCTTCAGGTAGGTTTTAAAAAACAAACAAACAAAAAAAGCACACATATATAATTTGAACATGGTGATGCTCTTAAATGATGTAATCAGGTTCTGCAGAGTGCTTTCAATTCAAAGGGAATTGTCGGCTTTTAACTGGCCAATTATCATCATGTATGTTTTGCCTCATCTCAATTTAAAATGTTTAAACCTCAACAGCAATAGATCGAACAATTGTAACAAAAGGGATTTTTGTAAACCTAATTGTGTGATTTAAAAGTTTAACCGGCTCTCAATTGAAATGTGTCGGTTCAGTGAGACCTTAAAGGAAAATTATTCAGAACCGCTGTATTTGTCCCATCCCTATATATATATATATATTAACAGCATTGATATAAATGTACAGCATGAATATACATAACTTAATGCACATGTGCCTCAAATATTTTATTAACAGGCTAAATTTGGGAGTCGTATGGGCAAATCTAGATTAAAATAGGATGTTGAATTATAGCAGCATACCATGATATATTACTGTCTGGCCTCAGCCACTGATAGCCTGGACCTCCAGCTGTCCATCCTCTACTCAACTCCAGTTTGGGCTGCGCAGGCAATAACCTGGACAGCTGCCACTGACCCTACCAACACACTGGATATGGTGACACAGTGGGGTCATATGCACAAAGCACCAGCCTACCAAGAAAAATCATGTCAATCCTATTGATTTTCCAGTGTGCCAATGCTGTAGTAATATAGCTTACAGCTTTCAAATACTGATAACAGAACCTGTCTGCTTTCAATCCCCCTCCCCCAACCCCAGCCCTGACATTCAATTTCATTATCACAAACTTGCACCAATCTAAACTGAGCAGGGATTTTTATTAGATACAGCTTATTAACTTGAAAGTCAACCAACTATGAACCCTGTCAAGGTTTAATTCTGTGTAATAGCTATGCTGATTAATTGTGAGCTGTTGCAAATTGTTTACCACAACGTTCTGTTCTGGCTCGTGCCTTGGCATTTGTAGGCATTTGAAAAATGTATATGTTGGTCAAATGATCTTCCAGGCTGAAATTAAAGAGATAACATGTGTATCAATATCTGCAAACTGGTCATAATTTAGTACCATACACTGCAGCTAATAGTGTAAAACTAAATTTATATCACCAAAAAAAATGGTTTATATTCCACTGATCCAATTGAATAATTCAGACAGGAGATCGTTTAGTATATACAGTATACAGTGGGAGAGAGAGCGACAGAGAGAGAGAGAATGGAAAACCTTTTCTAGCGTAGAATCGGAAATGCAAAATGTATCAAGAGCAAAAAACGTCGGAGACAAAACATATTTTAAATAACAACAACAACTTCAAAATGTTAGTGCCTCCCAGAGCCCTGCACTGTGGCACGTTGTAATTAAAAATACAACCAAAAAAAAAAAAAATTAAAAAATAAAATTCAACACACTATAAGTAAACTATTACAAAAACACACAACACATCTATGCATCAGTTATGGGGCAGCAGTGTGGAGTAGTGGTTAGGGCTCTGGACTCTTGACCGGAGGGTCGTGGGTTCAATCCCAGGTGGGGGGGACACTGCTGCTGTACCCTTGAGCAAGGTACTTTACCTAGATTGCTCCAGTAAAAACCCAACTGTATAAATGGGTAATTGTGTGTAAAAAAATAATGTGATATCTTGTAACAATTGTAAGTCGCCCTGGATAAGGGCATCTGCTAAGAAATAAATAATAATAAAATAATAATTATGATGCTGAAGAGAACAAAACATTAATCCAGCACTGTAAAGTCTGTATCAGGGACAGAGCAGCCAAACACACCAGCCATCCTATTTAAGTAAGTGTGGAATGTTTTATTAGTTGAGGTTTACAGTGGAAAGCTGGTTTGAAATGGAAGAGAAACTTAATGATAAGCTTCTTACAGGCAAGATTATCTGGGTATGTAAAGTAACTCGGCTGTCAACGAGGAATGTTTCCTGATAACAAAGCTAAACTAATACTTCTACAATGGAAATAACTTTGAAAACAGAAAAGGAACACTTTAGTGGGCGGGTGCTAGATAGTGGAGGAAAGCTGAATTGCGATTGGCGTAAGAATCACTCAATTAATGTGATCTTGGACAGCGAAGTGCATTGACTTTGCACAGTCTTTGTTTTTATTTTTATAAACAGAAAATTAGAATATAGTATTTTAAGCAAAGCTGAAATGGTATCGAGAGTGTAAAACTTTTCAGTCTAAAAATATTTTGATTATTTAATATTTGTATTCAAAACTTTATTTATTCATCCCTCCCTCTACTACCTAGTACCTGCCCACTTAAGTGTTCCATTTCCGTTTTCAAAGTTATTCCCATTTCAGAATTTGCACTTATGGGCCACCTTTTGCTCGCATGTCGCAGATTTTTTATTTGCTTGTGTTTTGCACTTCAGGGCCACCGTACAAATAAACATTATATTTTGATTATTATTGTGGGACATGCTTTTCAAGTTGTTATACTGTAAAACGCTGCAGGCAGTTGACAGCTGTCTTCAAGTGACTGTATCGTTAGAAGAAAGCAGCTGCTGTAAAACTGTTCTGGGATTCCATTAACCAGCTGTGTGACCAGCATGGGACCAGTAAGCAGGGTTTCAACTCCCAGCCAGAGGTGCTCTACACAGTGATCAGGGCCAAATACCAACCCTGCATTTGCATTCATAATGCATTCTTTTTGCAGTCTTGGTCAATTCATTTTACTGGTAGTACTCATTTATCTAAATTGTTTTGCAATTTTGTAGTATTTTCATTATATTTTTATTAGTAAATTAAAAACATTATTTTGCCTCAGTAAAAAAAAAAAAGATAAAATGCATTCAAAAACACTTACTGGAGCTAAAGTGCATATTTTGTTTTCCAGGCACGCATTTAGATTGTTAAAAGAACCCCTTTGTTATGAATTTGAAATCCAGTTATGTCTTCCTTAGGCTTACATTACTTTTCTTAGACGTTTGCTTTTAATCTATTTAATGACTTTCTGTATCAGCGCACTGCCCCCACCAGCTCCACTTACTCCTCTCAAGCTTTCCTGTGCTCTGCCTTCTTGTATGCTGTCACTGCAGCTCTTTGGCTCTGCTGGTAAATCACTTTGCAATTCCATCTTGTGAAATGTGTTTTCACCATGATAATGTGATTTCAACAGTCTCAGGCCAGTCTGCCTGTTCTGTATTGACTGAAAAGCCATTTTCGAAATTACATTCCCGAGCTGCAGCATGACCTCGCATCACTATTTTTGGACTTTTTAAGTGCAGATTTCTTCAAAGTCACATATTATTTTAAATAATTTGGATTATTTTGTTTATTTAAGGCTTTTTCTAACATCAATTTTATATAGATTACTCCCATGATCACTGCAAATACTGGTCCATGATTACCGCAAAAAACTGTATTGATAGTAAATTAATATTATTATTAATGCCCAGGCGATATGCATTTATCTGTCTATCCCAGTACTTTGAAAGTAGTGCATACAATACAAAAGGCAATGTATTCAGAAGGTTTATTCCAGTCTTTTATCATATTCTACTTTTTTAAACAACCAATAATGTATCTAAATGTGTTAAGGATGGTATCAAAAATATTTGACAGTCATTAGTATGATAAAAGACTGCTTCAATACAGTGTTATAAGAACATGTGACATGTTATAAGTAATCTTATAACTATCTAATAACACGACATGAAGTTTTATACTCACGCATCATTGTTATTGTATTAAACTGTTTGTTAATAAACATTATAACCTTTAATAACATATTTATAGATGTTTTCTAAATAGATTAACTAAAATAGATTAACTTAAACTAAATTAACTTACATGAGAAACAAAGTACCTCAGAGGGTTTATGATAAATTATATCAATGAATTTAGGGAAAAATGCAGATTTTTACTTTTACATTAAAAAGAAATACCATAAATGCAAAGATGGTAAACATACTGTAATGCACTGCACAGGTAAGAGTGCCACATATTTACCACGTTCTTATGCCAGCTTCCATAATACAGAATAAGGAACGTCCAAACCTGCATGTAACTTTTAGCAATTAACTTCAATGAATATGCTAATGAATAATGTGTCGCTTCATAAAATCAATTAAAAAAAAACAACCACCATAAAGTAACATATGCATTAATTTATATATAAGATAAACTATGTTTCATATGATATTGATGAGAAGTATATACTGTATACTACAAGTTTAACTGTACGACACAATTTATAGCATTTTCAATATCCTTGTTGGTAAAAGAAAGCTTTCCCTGTTCAGAAAAAAAGTTGTATGTAATTTATTAAATGGTTGAATTAAACAATCAATTGTGCCTAAGTGTCTCCAGTGCTGTTGATATGGATGTAGGTAATCAGAAGATAAATGCATAGTGCTGATGTATGGTAATGTTCAATAATACATTCTCCAGCAGCCAGCTCTATTCATCAGAGAGTTTCTCCCGGGAAAGACATTTGTTATTGGTTGTCTGCGGACCTCAAGGATAACATTTCTGTCCTTTTGATTGGCTGTGCCATTACTGCAAGATTCTAAAGCCTCTGGTTTTGACAAGGACTATGAAGCTGCTTTGCTGTGCTGTGCTCTGCTGGCTTCGCACAGCTTTCTCTACTTTCTCTCTTGGTCTGGTTCAGAAGGGCTGGTTGCTAGTTGGTTAGTGGAGGGTTGTGTGCCCTGTTTCCAAGAAGATTTTTTTTCTTAAAGAAAGTTGTAATGCTCTTCTTCACCCAGTGTTTTGGTATCTTCACGGACCTCATACACCTCAGGTTTCAGCACACCTCCAAACATAGGGGGGCTTTCTCAGCTGCTGGAAAATGTGTGTGTGTTGTGACCCCGACCAATTCCCTCAGGGTAAGTTTCATATTGTTTTCTGTTAAGTGTGCATGTCAGACAATATCTGACATTGCTGGATATATAAATCACTATGCGGTTTTTGCATTATCTAAGGGGAAAAGGTTATTTTTTAATTTTATTTTATTTTATTGACACATGGATAAAACATCCTTTATACACTCAAACAAGAAGACAACAATGAGGAAGAAACGTTTGACCTGTGTAAATATATATTTGAACTGTTAGTTCAATAAAAAGAATCACACTTAAAAACTTCTTGGTAACTTTGAATATGAATTTAATAGAAAAGCCTATGTTAATTTGCACATAATTACATTTTAAATATGCATTCCAAGTACAAAGATCATTTAATGTTTTTCTTTTTGAAAGAGTTTAAAAAGCACAAGAATAATACAGCCAGCATTTAAACATAAAACACAAATAAACAATAATACTTTTAAAACAGACCCTTTTACATACCGGCATTCAATAACTGTTACCAAAAAAAAACGATTGTATTTTCTTCTGTGGATGACTAAACTCACACAGATGCAAGTAGTTGACAAAAATGAAGTAGATGTATTAAAGAGAGGTGAACAGTGAATCCTAAGGACAGGGTGGAGGTAAATAAAGGAAGTTAAAGAAGTTAATATAGCCAGCTTTTTTAATAGTTCCAGCTACAGCTGTTTAATTTGGCTGAAGTAGAATTCCACATTCCATTGAATGAAACATACAGACATAAAGCCACACATGGTTGAGCTAATCCCAGTGAAGTATGCTGTCACCACAGTTGTCAGCTTAACCATTGCAGTTCAACGTTCAAAAGATGAGATGGAGCTGAGCTAAGCCTTCTTTTTTTAACTGGATACTTTACATTAATTGGAGTCATTCCCTCACCTTGTAATAGGGCAGAGCCTGAGCTGCATATTGGATCGTTATTAAAGACTGAAATGTGGCTTTCAGAGATAATACAGGGTCATTGTAATCTACCCCCAACCAGCTGTACACCGTAAATGACGTTGTGCACAGTACTGCCCTGGAGATACTGTTCTGTTAAGGTTAGAGCATATATATATATATATTATTTGTTGCTTTTTGTCACATTTCTTTTGCCACATCCCCTAGAAACGTATTAGTTTTGTGGAGGGAATTTAATTTCAGAGGAACTGAATTGAGCGGAATTGGAAAAAATAGTGATAGTGATAGCTCCTCTGCTTTATAAGCTGGGGTAAAAATATCACCAAACCGCCCTGTCAATTTATAATCTGGACAACATCTAGCTTTAGTAAATGTTACAAACTGGAATTCAGCCCACTAGATGCTCTTGTGTATTGAGTTTGAGATACTGTGGACTACAATTAATTAATTAATTAATTAATTACAGTTCTAAAAATCAGAATGGGTTTCTAATGGCACATTAATTATAATAATATTTATTACAAGAACATCTGTGGCTTGTGTAAACATATATTTTTGTTAATAAAACATTTTCTTTTGGGAAGACCATCTGTGATATAACAATAAATAAATAAGCAAATTAAAAACACAGATGACCATAGTTGTTCTTTTAGTTTGAGTAGCAACAAGCTTGCAGTTTGTACCACCTCACTTGGAATACTTTGTGGAGTTACCTTTAAATGAACCAATAACTAATAAATACAACTCCCTACCTTTCCTTAAATTCGTGTTCATTTGTAACCCACAGTCTCCCCTCTATCTGCTCTTACAGTTTCCCTTTGATCTAACTAATTTGCCAAAACAATATGTTGAGGGGTTTCAGTTGTCTTGTCCAATGGCCATGCAGCATGCACAAGCAATGCATTTAATATGCTCCATACTTATTCACTCAAGTTGTGGGGGTTCGTCAGAATTACTTAACAAGTGACTCTTGGTTCATTTCATTGCAATCTTCAGTAGTTTAGGGAAGGTTCTTTCTACGCATTTTGATTATCCTGTTTAACTGTGTAAGCGTTTGGTTGCTGTCACTTTGACTGTAAATCAAGGTGTTATTGCCTTAACAATGACTGCTACTAATGAATCAGAGAATAGGTCCATGTTTGCTTTATAAAGAAAACAGAAAATTGGTTCATGGAGTTGCTGAAAATCACATCAATGTAACCATTTATTTTGTGTGGCATAAATACATTTAACTGATACACCATTACCCATATATTGCAATGATATTGCATTTCAGTTCCGTGTTAATAAACAGTCACCATATGAAAAGGGACATGTAACCAATGAAAGTGACAGGATACAAGTATTATTCCAAAACTATATAACCAATGTTAGACATATGTCTGAAAAATGTGTTGGGACAGAAACCCACCAATATAATTGAATATTGCAATGACAGTGTATTGCTGGATACAAGCACCCCTAGTGCATAGGTACTGCTTTTTATAACATATCATGTCAACAAGCGGTTAATTGCATGTCAAGCAAATACTTTTGCCAAGCAAAATTCCTAGAAAAGAGATGGAAATTATTTCATCGGCCTAGTCCAAACATTTGCGCTCCTGTTGTGAAAACATCAAATAGGTTGCTATGGAAACAATGTTAAATAAAGAAGTGTATCAATTCTCCAATTGGTTCAAACCCAATGTTTGCATGGAGGAGTGCATCCCAACAAAGCAGCTCCATTGTTTCCATACTGAGTGGCTCACTCCAGGATCCATCCATCAAACAGATAGCATCACCGTGATTCAGAATCTTCTGGTGTCATGACACAGAATATTTCAACTGAGCTCCGTTTGTGTTTGGAGAGCAGTGTAACAGAGTGTTTTGCAGCTAAAGATATTGATACACTTAATGAAATCTGTTACAGTAGAGCTTTACCTTTTTCACAATGCAGTCTGTAGCTGTGAATCAGGTATCTATTAGGTGATTCAGGCTGGCAAGCCACCATTTAGATAAGTAGATAACATATTTTACAGACTTATTTAACACAGACTCACGTGCAGTATTATACTAAGTGTCTAAATAGTAAGTACATCAGATACTCCAGAGTTTAACTGTTAACCTATAGGAGACTGTGTGGTCCAGTGGTTAAAGAAAAGAGCTTGTAACCAGGAGGTCCCTGTTTCAAATCCCACCTCAGCCACTGACTCATTGTGTGACCCTGAGCAAGTCACTTAACCTCCTTGTGCTCCGTCTTCCGGGTGAGACGTAATTGTAAGTGACTCTGCAGCTGATGCATAGTTCACACACCCTAGTCTCTGTAAGTCGCCTTGGATAAAGGGGTCTGCTAAATAAATAAATAACCTGTCCACACTTTGCCCCAAGTGGCTGGAAGACATTCCACATACAGTAAAGCATTTCCTACCCCTACCAATTTGCTCTTTCTGTTGGATCTGCACAAAGAATTATAGAAACCAAGAGATATGATCCAGATTTGTATTCTGGAAGAATCAAGAGGTTACCTAACACCAAAGTCCTGTGCAGTTATTTTTACACACATTTTTTTTTTCTTATATTAAAAATGCATGATGGAAATTACTTCTGCAGGCAGGATTAGTTAATGCAGGAGTTAGGAGAACTCACTCCACAGTTTTTCACTGCTGTGAAGGCAGACAGTAGCAAGTCTAACAGAGGACGTTCTTACTACCATATTAGCCTGGTCTGAAAACGGAATTAGATTTGGTCACAAAGTCTTTGACAAATGTTAGAAGCATTGCGGCATGCTATGCACAGGGTGCATATTGTATACACAGGGCATACTTGACTGCATGATATATCACAACCTACAGCACATGAATATGGACCCATTTATCTTGCAGCTGTCACTAAAAACTGCTGAGCCTTTATTTATGTTTGGGACCAGAGATTTTATATTGGGATTGTATGAATTTATAACAGGTGTAAAATAATGCACAATTTATATGTTTCTAATATATAATGTATAAACACAGCTTAAAGTATCATTGATCCTACTACGTATTGTTTTTTGCTTTACCCTTCTGCTCTATACTTACCAGAACAGCACATTTTACAAGGGGTGTGCACTAAACAGGGGTGGGGGTTCACAAGGGATGATAAATGAAATGGCTCAGGCATGCTCACAATGTGTTATACTCAGAAAATTATAGGTTTTTTGAGAAATTGTTAAAAACAGATAAAAACAACATTTTAATAAATAGAGACCCAGACAGATATTTTTAACAGTGTAAACTGTTGCCTGTCTACTGTAGTATCCTGGAGTCCTCATGGTTAACTTTTGCATTGCTTATTTTTGTACTTAGCCGTGTTGGAACATGTCACATTGAGCTATCTATTGCCGTTCCTCTTCTTAGTCTGTGTTGTGCGTCTCTTTTCTCCATCTGTCAGGACCACCCCATGCAGAGTAAGAGGTTGCTGCTGGTCTTATCTAAGTCATTTGTCTTTCTCTTTACACATCCCAGCCCACACATACACTCATGTCTACAGCTCCTCAGCCATACTCAATTATTCATGTATTCAAGCTCAGGGTTTTGCAGCTGCAGAAATACAAAAGTTAAAGTAGGTATGTGTCAAAACCACAGCTAAAACACGCTTCATACACACACACACACACACACACACACACACACACACACACACACACACACACACACACACAAAGGTTTAAAAAAAAGTCGATTAATATAAATATGACAAACAAGTCATTGTTACACTGACTGGACAACACATTGTAGAATGGCCTAATTACCTAACAATGCATAGCTCTTGGCATATTATTGGTTTGTCTTGTCCAGTGTTAAATATTTCCATTATTTGAGCCACTGTAGCTCACTGTCTATTTCACATGTCTGCGAGCTTGATTTGTCATGACCCACTAGAGTTGTGGTTTTCAATGATGGTTTTTTGCAAACGTTAGGAACACCCAGTATTCTGTATTGCTGGAAGGTTATTCAATGCCACTGTATTGAGGAAGGAGCCAGTTGCACAAGCACCCACTATCATTCCTGTTGAAATCTTCCTGATTTCCTGTACTCTCACACTTAAATGATTGAATGCCCTCAATGTGTCCCTACATTCTCCATATCTCATGCCAGTGTAGCAGAATGCATTTCCCATAAAGTTTGCTTTACGGGCATGTGGCTTGTTTTTATACTGTCTTGCACCAGTAGATGGCGCTAAGGCCTAATCCTCCAAGCTTTGCGAATGATTGAATGCAGCATTCATTGCCACACCTTTATTACAGAAAACAAGCACATCATCATCAACATTAAACACATTGAAAAAGATACTTTGTTAAAACGCTTTAGTTTTACTGGATTTCACAAGTAGACATATTAGCATTGATAATCTGTAGTTCTGGAGCAGCTTTATACAGTAAAGGCTTTTGGACAAAAGACTACAACTCTCATAATGCAGTTTGAATAAGTTGTGTTTCTACTGTAATGGATCAATAATACTGATTGGTTAATAATACTGCCATCACCACAAGACACATATCTAACTCTCAACTACAGAACTTGCTCTTTAGTTGATTGGTAAGATGTTCGTCTTTGAACCATTTGGTTGGCGGTTCACGTCCAGTCCTTGTCTTTCTATTCATTGAACCTTCTGAGGTGCCAATTCATTACAGCGGCCTCCTATGGGAAAGAATCCTGATCCCTGCTGTTGAAACAGGTAATGGAATGTCAGTGCTCTTTGCATTATTATAAGCAAGACACGTGATACTCTGAAAAAGTCGCTCTGAATCATTGAGGACATCAAGTGGTCATGACCCACGCATGACAATCAACTTCCAGAGACTAGGTGGATGCCCATTTGTGTTTACGTTTAAGGGCAGGTTTTGATTAAGTGGGAGAAGAATGTAATGGATCTCATTCCTAGGGGCTGATGAGTTAATTCTGACATCAGCATATTTTTATTTGTGTAGTGATGTTAACAAGTAGGGGTGTGCAGAAACTTGTTACTCATAGTCAGAATTGTCTTTAAGAAGTTATTTATCTGCAGGTATTCAATAAATCCATTCATGAACGTGCTGATTTTAAAACAAGAAAAGCTATCCTTCCTCACGTTTACTGTTGTCAGTTTACAGGCTTGCTCAATCAAGTTAATTGCCATAGATTTCAATCTTTTAAAAACGGATTGATCGGCCAAGTGCATAAAACAATGAAAAGTCTATACTTTTCATTGTCAGTTTACAGCCTTGGTACGGCAGTAAAAATGGGAGCACCCTTTGTTGAGAGGAAAATATTCTTCCAATCGGCTTTTATAACACTCAATGCAGAAGTTAATTGCCATTGATTGGTACTCAATTTTAAACATGAGGGAGGACAGCTTTTCTTGTTTTGAAATCAACATGTTAAGGAATGGATTGGATTTAAGAAATACCTGCCGATAAGTACTTCTTAAAGACAAGTACGAGTAATGACTTTCTCCACACCCCTACTAACAAGACTGATAGAGAGGAAAAAGGGAGCTGTGTTTAGATCTGTTACTGTTAAAATCACTAAAATAGATCCCAAAACCTACATTTCAAAATCACTGGAAGACATTTTATTTTGTCACTTGAGCTGCTATCAACAAGGGCAGGGATACTCAGTACAATGACAGTGTGACCAGCAGGATGCATAGTGTGAGCTTTAAACACGTGGATTTTTTGAAGTTTCATTACGGTATTTACAAACTAATAACATAGTACTTCCTTGGGTATTACACCCATAACTTTTAACGCATACATTTTTAGGCATTTGCCTCTACTTGACTTAGTTTTCAGGACCTGTGTTTACAAAAATGTACACAACATGCAATTGCATGCGTAAGAATGCAAGTAAAATAAGAACATCCTCTGGTCCGCCTGCATGCAAATTAATGTGGTCACATGACGTGACATCTTTAGAAGCTGTGCGAGAGTTGTGTGCAGCTATTCAGCAACAATCACTGGAAAGCAGAAGGATCTCATTGACTTCACAAGGAGCATGATAGCTGGTGCCCGTGCATTGGGTTCATTATTCTTGCCTCTAAGACAGACTCCTGGGTGTTCCTGAAATCTCAGTTTGTAGAAAACTAGGACCAGGAAGCACAAACTCCAGTCACAAGAGGGTCATGACGGATCAAGACCCCAGATACACCAACATGTTGTGACAAGCAACAGATGTGCTACAGAAACCTTCAACACTGGACAAGCTACATCCGTTTCCACATTAAGGCTATTCATCAATTTTTTTGCCCAGTCAGTGTAGAAGCTATAACTTGTTCAATGAGATGGCTGTGAAGGATTGTAGAGGAATCTAATATCAACCATTTAGCAGGACTGAGTACTAATATATTCAAATTAGTAATAATGATAGGGAAGTTATGTTCAACTTCCATCAATGTCTTTGAGCCTGGTGACCAACACTTATGAAACCATAGTGTAACTGATAACCAAAATTTGAAATGTTTAATCCTCCCTTAATATGCCATGGAACCTAATGTGAAATATTTTCATACTGCAGAGTGTAGTTGGAAATGCTGTAATTTGATGAGGCCTACTCACTGTCATTTTCAAGCGGATCAATTGATCTTGGAAAACAAAGTTACTGTCCGCTGGCTCAGTTTATTAGCACTTAAGTCAACTCTGCAGGGACCTATTAAAAGACTGTTACCCGCAATGGAGAGGAAAAGGCAGCCTGATTGGTATCCTCATTTTTCATCCTAATCAGTTTGAGATTATACATCATCAGAGAACTGTATCTTCAGAGCTGTAGAGGTTATGATATGACCTGAATACTTCAGTTTTGCAAACATTTTTTTTCTTCTTTTTTTAAAGTACTAAACCTAAATGATGCTGGTATATTTTAGTGATGGATAGCCTGACAAGATAATTATAGATCAGCCTTGGGACCAGGGAAGATTTCCTCAGTGACAAAGAGAGATGTGCCAATTTACATCACTATACCGTTTGAAAGTAGTTAACCTCAACCTCATATCAGGCTCTCTCATGAAGTATCAGCTGGTTCTTACATTCAAATACTTTTAGGCGTTACAGTATAATTACAAAAAAGTTACTTCAAAAAACATTATTCCTAATTACACAACAATGGGCTACATTCCCAAAGCAATTTACTTCAAATGGCCATGAAAATAATTTTTTTTTTTTAAAGGACAGAATGCACTCGATTAAGTTACAAAACCAGGGGCTTCTAAGTAGTCTTCAGTTGATTTATAATTCATTTAAAATAATTGTAGTTATTTCCTGCCCTTTTTGAAAATGAACACATTTTTACAGTAAGAGTTCTCTTTAGATTGCTATATTTGACAAACAACAGTGCCGCTCACATGTTCAACTAGTGGCTGTGTGTAGGGACTAAGCTCAGTGAGCTGGAACAGGGCTCACCACCATTTGTGGAGAAGGGGTCATTTAAGTTGCCTAGTAAATCTATTTCATACTGATAATGCTTGATATGAAAGCAAAAAAAAAAGAATAATTATTTTGCTCACCCAAACTCTTAACCCCACATGATGGAAGCCTCACCTGAATATGTGTTTTGCGTAAAGGCTACATTCTTTTCACAGTGTGGTATTATAATGGAATAATAAGTATATAGACAGGCAAGGACAGATAGCTGGAAACATGTTCAGTTTGAAAACTGTACTAATAATAAAGACAGTTCAGAAATTTGTAATAATACTCATGCCAAGAAAATGCACTCTTTCAGTCCCTTGGACAGCAACATACACTCTTACAAAGGTCTTCCAGTCTTCTTCCATTTAGTGGAAGTGGGTGGGTATCCATTTAGTGTTCAGAGATTTTCTTTAGTTGTTAAGCCAATAATGGCCTGATATTGTATGGTTGGGCACCTGTTTAAAGCAATTTTCCTCACTATATTTAAATTGCTGTATGATGTCGTGCTCTGGTGAACTATAGCTCAGGCACTACATAAATAAAGACATTTTGAAAGATCAAGTTTGATGAAAGTACTGGTACATAAATCACATTAATGAAGAGGAAAATCCATACCTAATAAAGATAATTGTTAAATACACTTATATAAGTACTGTTTTAAGGGACTAATCTCATTTTTAAACACGTATTTAAAAAATACTATGAAAATAAAAACGTTTTTTTAAGTAAAGTAAACACAAAGTTAAAAGTTAAAAGAGGTATGGCTAATTGGGAAAGGCCTCAAGATTTAAATAGCTAATTTTAGATTACTTGATTAGTATACATTACAGCATAAGAACAGTCCATGTAAGTGCATATTTGATGTACATTTTAATTGCTCTTTGATATATCTGAAGCCATGATGACATGGGTGGCTGGGCAGCACTGTGATATGGTACATTCTACTAAAAGGCCCGTATACAGCACCGTATGATTAATTCACTGTATCTGAAATATTGATTGTCTTCATAAATCATGACATTCTTAGGTGCTTTGAGCTTTTAGTTTTATTGACCTTTATGCTTAGACCAAGAAAAACAATCAATCCTTTAAGAAACAGCCAAGAAAGTAGATCTATATCAGCTTAAGTCAAGCCATTGGGATTAAATCAGTGAAGCTTTTAGACGATAAGATTATACAATTTCACAAAGATTCTGTATCGCATGCAAATACATCAAGCGTCTAAATGTCATTCTACATTTGTAATAAAGCCTTGGGGGGCTGGCATTTCTAGACAGTTCAAAGAAAATAACCAGCAATGCTAAAGTATTGTTTTGGGAAACTGATGCTGTGTGGCTGGGAATGTCTAATTGACCACTGGCATGTATTGATCGTCTGTACAGTGCTCATGTACATTTCAACTCAGTAACCTTTAGTCTATATAGAACATAAGAACATAAGAAGAACATTTACAGACAAGAGGAGGTCATTCAGCCCACCAATGCTCCTCTGGCTGGTTCTTAGTAGTTGACTGATCTCAAAGCTTTGTCAAGTAGGGTTTTAAAGGGTGCCATTGATTCAGCATCAATAACATGGCAAGGTAACCCATTCCATACCCTCTGTGTAAAACAGTGTCATAGGCTATCTACACATAATTTCCAGCGTTGTCCTCTGGTCCTGATTTCTGACCCCTCAAACAGAAAAAAAATGACTTTCCACTTGGTGCAGCCTCAGATTTGAATTACTATTTTACAGGGAACAAAACCATTTTATATAACTTTTTCAAGAACACAGTATTTCATTAATTATTTTTAACTGGCATTATTATTATTATTATTATTATTATTATTATTATTATTATTATTATTATTATTATACTGACCTCCAAATCACATTATATAAAGAAAAACAAGAAATACTTTAAACCACACATTATGCATTAGGATGTATCACAGTTCTAGTTACAGCAACACTGTAGCCGATGGCAAAATAAAACATGCAAAATATATAAACCGTCTCTCTTGTCAGAACCATTTAATAAAACAGAATAACCCTGTATTCTAATAATCCAGTAAACTGACACATCCTCTTTCAAATCAGTACACCCCTGCATTTAGCAACCATGTCACATGCATAACAGCAAGTAACAACTTCACAGTGAATCCAACATGCTTTTCAATTAAGTGGGTGGCTTGCCCCATGGGTCAGAGAAGTGACTGACAGTTATAGGGCATTATTATCTACTGTCAGTCACTCTTCTTACCCAAGGGGCTGATAATTCACTGTAAACAGATGAATTGCAGTGCCATTTTATGTTATTAAACTATTTTAAAGGAACACTTACCTTAACTGTCTGCTTGCTGTAAAAAAAACCCTCTGATTTATTTTTGAACATTAGCATAATTGCATTGATTGCTACTCACCTACTGTCCCTTTTAAAACTACACCAGGGTAGAAGCATAGAAAAGTAAAGTAAAGCATAGTAATGGTAAAGCACATACAAGCATTGCCATAGTAACCAACAGTTCACAATGGTAAAAACCTTGGGACAGCCCAGTAAAAGCATGGCCAACTGCAAAATTGCCATTCCAATATACCTTGATAAACTAAGGGTTGGTTTATCAACTATGGAATGAAACTGTACATATATTTGAAGCTAACTGCAGCTCAATGTCATATTTAAATACCTGTCAACCCTTCTGTGGCTGCTGATTTTTGTTTCTACACTCTGCCACATGTTCAGCATGGTTGTAAGGAGACAGAGGGTATGTGAATAATAAATAGCAACCATGATTATGGTAATAAAAGATCATGTAGGGATGTATATAGCACAGGAGACCGGTACGGTAAGTAGTGGGTTTGCTCTAGGGTTACACACAATAATTCTTCACCAGTATTTGGTTTCCAATCCTTATAGTGCTTCCGTTTTTCCGTTACATCCTTGTCTGAGGACAGCACACATGTTTTTTTTACTAAAGATAATTAAAACATGCTTCCAGTTAGTTCCCCACAGAGACTTTTTGTGTCATCAATGTAAGACTAAAGGTAAGTGACTGAGATTCATTGGAGTATTAGTCTCACTTTATTAGTCTTTCCATGGCAAAATGAATAAATAATTTAACACAATAATTTAGCCGCAAAGGTGATAATACAGCTGTACGGCCATAATATAGATTACATAATGGCTATTTGCAATGCCAATTCCTATACTTTAATTTTGGCAATCTTTTTTTTTAGTGCTGCTTTCAGTTCATTGCAATCAGGAAGAGCAACTGCTTTGTTGAAGAGACAAGAATTCAATTTAGCTTGTGAAAGCTGGTAGAGATTTTCACTATAGGTATTTGCCCCTTGCATTTGTCATAGTCACATAGCCCTCACCAAACTATGACTTCTGTGGTATTTTGAAGACTAGTTTTGAATTTGCCAATGAACAAGACTGTGGGTTCTGCAGCGCAGCATTCAGGCTGCAATAGCAATGTGTAAACAATCTCACTACCTTCACGGCAGTCTTCAAAACCCTTGCCTGCCAGTTATGCTAAACATGCAATCTAAAAAGGATCATAAGACTGCGGGATAGAAGTGACCTTCTCAAAGATTACTGTGGTAAACTGGTAAAAAGATATATGGTCTTTATAATAGCACCTTTTGTGTGTTTTTTTCTAGTAGAACCAATTTTAGTTGGAAGGACATTGTGACAGGACAGCATCACTGACCAGGATGTTACGACCAGAAAGTGAGACTCAGACACAGAAGTTGCAAGTTTTGAAGCACTAATGCGCACATTTAATCATACAAACAAAAATAACACAGATGAACATTAGACAACACATTAATCAAATAAAACGACACAAGGGCCAAAACAAAAGGTCTGCAAAACACTCCACCTTCACCTCCATCTCCACCTTCACCCCCTCTTCCACCTCCACCTCCTCCTCCTCCACCTTCACCTCCACCTCCTCCTCCTCCACCTTCACCTCCACCTCCACCTCCACCTTCACCCTATTTATACACCTACATACTCGTGCTTCAGCAGAGCTTTCACCCTGCCACACTGCCACAGGCATGTACAAATGTTAACACTGTTTTAAGTTATTAATACTATTTGGAATGAAAAGCTTTCCCCATAAAGCACCCCCAAAAAAAAAAAAAATAAATAAATAAATAAATAAATAGATGAACACATTAACTTTATATTAGAGAGCATATTTTAATGCTTGTCTGAAAGGAAAAAAAACTGAGAGTGGTTTTGGATTTGGCCCAGATTTTGTTTTAGCAAGCAATTCCTTTTTACTCATTTACTGCAAGCCATTAGGGCACGGCACCGCCAGCTGTCAAAACAAGGCAAAGAAATGTGGGTGATATTGAATGCTTGTTCCATTACAACATCTTTTAAATGAAAAAAATAATTATAAACAAAGGGGGTACTTCAATAAAATAATGCACACTTAGTAGTGGTCTTAAAAACATTTTGGATTTTCTTAATCAATGTTTTATGCTGAAGTATTGCAACAGTAGTGGGACGCACTGTTCCAATATTTTGTGGGTCTATATAATTGATCTAGATGGCTAATAGAGTAAATACTGCTACTGTTTAAATAATAATAATAATAATAATAATAATAATAATAATAATAATAATAATAATAATAATAATAATAATAATAAAGGGGCCAGTACACGTTAGTCTCTTTAGCTTATTTCTGCCTATTTAAAAAAATATCTGGAAGGTTCGTATTAGAGGAAAGCACAATTATTGAGTGGAGACACTATGATATATACAGGAAACACCATGAACTTTCAGAGAGTACCGTAGTAATGCCACAAATTAATAACCACAGCACTCTATGATCGTATATACACTTTGACAAAAGTATTTGAGCAATCAACATATTTTGTATGAAACCCATTCGTTGCTAATTATTGACAATTATCATGATTGAAAACCAACATCTGATGATAATTATAGAACTAATAAATACGTAATCATCAAGTGCTGTAAAATAAATTTGAGATTCAGCAAAAATGGTTAAAACTAAAGAGTACAGCAACAATCTCAAAATGGCAGTGATACAACTAAAAACAAACAAAAAAAAGATTTGGCTTACCAAAAAGCACTGTGTGGGCTGTTATTGACAAACACAGAAGAACAGGAACTACTGCAACTAGTTCCAGGTGTGGAAGACCAAGAAAGATTTCTGCAAAATCTGGAAGAAGAATCGTTCGAGCACCCTGGCAAAATCCTCGGATTACTGCACAAGACACAAGAATTGAGAGAAGATGGTCAAGAAATTCACAAGCGAACAATTCAACGATACCTTAACAATATGAATGTCCATGGGTGAAAACCAAGATGCAAACCTTTGTTAAAAACAATTCACAAAAGAAAGCGATTGGAGTTTTCCATTGAATACTTGAAGAAGCCTGATGATTTCTTCAACCAAATTTTATGGTCAGACGAATCCAAAATATAACTTTTTTCACCAAGAAGGAACAATATGTTTGGAGGAAGAGAGACAAATTTAAAGTGCATCATGCCCAGTGTTAAACATGGTGGCGGTTGTGTGATGGTATGGGCTTGTTTTTCTTCCTCAGACACTGGCAACCTTTGAATTGCAGAAGGATCAATGAATGCTACAAAATATCAAGAGATTTTGCATTCACATTTGTTACCCAGTGCTAGAAGGCTTATTGGACGGAAGTTTGTATTCCAGCACGATACTGACCCTAAGCATTCTGCAAAGTCTACAAAAGAATTTCCGAACAAAAGGAAGATTACAGTCAGCGGTCCAGATAAGCTGCTTACCTGCCATTTTTACACATTAAAAAATCCAAAATACACACTAAATTTTAATTTAATGCGTAAAAATATGCATAGGAATTTTGCTGCACAACTTGTCTGCCTCTGCTCCCGCCTCAATCCCATAAAACTTAACAACTACATCTACCAGAATACATTGTCTTCAGTTACTAGGAAACTGTACACAAGAAAAACCAACCCAGCAAACATTATCACAGTAAGAATAAGAAAAAATAAGAAAAAATTGTAAGAAATAAGAAAAAGTTTAAACACCCCAGTCCAGCTACAAATCCAGCTGGAACCATCGTCAGAGGCAACAGCTAAAAAAGGTGCCTATAGTATTAAATAAACTGTTTTCTAACTTATTAGTGCATTTCCTTATTTTATTTATCTGTATGGCTTTATATTGAAGTTTTAATTATTATTTATTTATTAGCAGACACCCTTTTCCAGGGCAACTTACAATTGTTACAAGGTATCACATTATTTTTACATACAGTGGGGTTTTTACTGGAGCAATCTAGGTAAAGTACCTTGCTCAAGGGTACAGCAGCAGTGTCCCCCATCTGGGATTGAACCCACGACCCTCCGGTCAAGAGTCCAGAGCCCTAACCACTACTCCACACTGCTGCCTGTATAGTGTAATGAATGTTAAAATAGAAGTAACATAATTCAAATGTGCGGAGCCGATAAAGGACCTTGTAGAACACATGCGTGGTTGTACCGTAGCTCAAAGTAACATTGAAGTTAAAATGGAAGGCTCTTTTTTAATGCCTACCCCATTACCATTAAAGATTGTACAGTACTGAATCGAGATTACTCATGACTTCAAGGTAATGTTGCATTTTACCCTCTGAAACTACATTTTACTCTCTCAGTGTTAAAACTAGAAGGTAAGTTACTCCCAGACCCAAAACCTTATCTGGAGCGCTTATTACAGTTATGGATTGGCCATCTCAGTCCCCAGACTTGAATCCCATTATGTTGTTGTGGATTGACTTGAAGGCTGCTGTTGAAAAAAGGAAACCAAAGTCGATTGCAGAACTCAAAGCTGTATGTGTTGAAGAATGGACAAAAATATCTCCAGAAAGATTACAGGAACTGGTTTCAAAATACAAAAAAAGACTGCAAGGTGTAAAGGAAGCAAAGGATGGGCACACAAAATACTAATGTAAGGGTGCCCAAATACTTTTGTCAAAGAATGAAATTAGTTTTTGCATGTTATTTTTCATTTCATGCATGTTATGTAAGAATTTGTTGTTTGATTGAATGTCTACTTTAATTTACATCTTTCAATAGAACAATTAGAAGTGATAGAAATCACTTTCTTTGTGGTTTTTCTCATTTTTTAACCTTAAGATTCCATTTTTGTACCATAATTTGCTGTAATTGTTTTTTTGCTGTTTTTGGTGCTTAAAATTTGAAACCATTGCAGTTGTGTGCGTAGTTTGTAATAAATATGTAAAGACTATTGCTTGGCGACTTTTAAGAATTAGACCTCAAGGGACGTGGTTAAACAAATAACTCAAATAGATTGTATTTCCTTTAAACACTTACAAGCCCTTAGAAATGATCCTCGCCAATGTGTTTAATGAAACCAAATTAATCACAGATGCATGCAGAGAACAGTTATTTTTTTAAGCTAATGAAAAATAATTGCACTGCACCACACGCTGGTTTATTGTTCATTCCAATTTTACAGCCTTGGACTTCAGGGTATTCAATCTTGTGCATTAATATCTGGAAATATGCACAACGCATTAGTTAGCAAAGCATCTGCGAGAAGTAATGTTGTTTTTCTTTATCAGTAATTGAAAGGCCTCCTCCTATGAAAGCCAATAACTGCATTAGTTGAACTTGCTGCTGATTACCATTTTCCAAATGTTACATCTGAAAACAAAATACAACTTTTCTATTAAATTAATTCTGTTGCACTGAATTTGAATCACTCTGTGTTCGGTAGAATATGTTGTTTACTGTGACTATTAATATTAATACAAGTCTTGTTGGTGTGAGCTCTCTTAGTGGTCATCTCACATAACAAAGTTCAATTGAAGTAGGACCTTAGGTATATGTTAGTAAAAATGATTTTACCATATATCTAATGAATTAAAGCCATACATTTGACCTGTCTTGCATTTCTATTCACAAGTATCTAGGTCTTACATGTGCAGCTTTGAAAGAAACACATTTCATTTGAAGTAATTATACCTATACTAGGTTAAAGAAAGCTTGCTATCATGCCTTACTTTTAGGTAGTCTGTTCTACTTGCACTTCCTAGGTCACCTAGCGTGACACTCTCTCCATCCTTTCAAAACTGCACATGAGAGATCTAAATGGCATAGTGCAGAACAGGTAAGATGTATGCAGTTATGCCATAACCCTTTTAACAACATTCCATGACATATTGTAAACAACAGATATCAAATAGTATATTTTAGCAAGTATTCTCCATTTTGATTACTTATATTCAAATTACAACTTAAAAATAAAATTTGGGGACACAGTGGAGGTAGCACTCTCCATTAAAATATGATTTTCTGTATTTCCCAGGATGCATCAGCCAGGAGTGGTCACTACAGTTCTAGTTCCAGTGCGGGTCACACTGAGAACAGAGCCTCTCACCCCTGCGATGCAGGAGTAGCCAGCCCCTGCCCCTGCTCCTGCCCTCTGCTCTCCTGTGGGTGGCAGGGGGACCTGGAGGTGGTGGCGCTCCACCTCAAAGACACACACAGGGCCTCCACCCTCCAGGGACAGCGCATCATGTTCCTGGCGTCAGACGTCCACCTCCCGGATGCAGAGGACTGGGTGACGGTGCAGTCCTGCCTGGGGCAGCAGTTCCTGCTGGTACTCAAGAAGCAGGAGCGGCGACAGGGACACCAGCAGTACTTTGCTGCCGTCATGCTGCTGGGGCCCAGTAGGGTGGCTGAAAGGTTCACCTACAGGCTGGAGCTGAGCAGTGAACGCAGGCGACTGAGCTGGGAGTCTGCTGTGAGATCCTTCTCCGAGGGGCTCGGCACTGTGATCGCAGAGAGTGACTGCCTAGTGCTCAATGTCTCTCTTGCTCACCTCTTCTCAGACAAAGGGAAACTGGGGATCCATATTTCAATATCTGCTGACAAACAGGCATAACACATCTTTTACATTTTAACCATAAAAAACTACAGGCAGTCTGGATCTATATGCTAATCCTTTACCTGGTACTGAAATGATGAAGATGGAAAGCTGGGGTTGCAACTTGTCAGCAGGCTTCAGAGTCAATCCATACCTTGCTTTCAAAGTGTTAAAAGAGAAAGAGAAAAAAAGAGAAGAGAAAAAAACTCTGCCCCTGTGAGATTGACAAATGTTGCATAACTTAGCACTGCATTGAATAACTCTTGTTACATTCAGTCCTGAAGAATTATGGGGAAATCTTTCAAAAATTAGGAAAAAGAAACACTTGTTATTTTTTTTTAATTTGTCATTACAGTTATATCGTCATCAGTTGCTTTACATTGAAGAACTTAGATTTGATGTGAAAAAGTTGGTCAGGGGTGGTGTTTTTAGTGCTGCCAATGAGAAAAAAATCACTGAAAAAGAAAGCTTCATAAAAGCAGAAGCACTTAGGTTAAGTACATCCAGGAGGAGGCAAACAGAAGCACTTCAGATCAGAAACTAGCTACTACAGGACATTACCAAAGCACATGCAGACTGGGCCCTGTCATACACCTGTTTTGGCATTTTGTGTAAATCTCCATGTTATTGTTGGTATAGAATGTATCTCCTCCCTTATTTTTATCACAGATCATTTGCACATTCATTTAGCAGTTTCCCCATGCTTTTCCCATGGTTAAACTGTGCATTTACCATAGGTTACCATGGTTTACCACATTTTTTTTTTTTTTTAATATGGTTGCTTTGCCATTCCTGTGGTTTATTATACTATGCTTTTACTATGGCAAACTTATACAGGGGCTATAGGGGTCTATTCAATTCATCTAAACAGTGGCTAAGAACAGCCATAGAGATTATTCAAACTGATACCAATTTATAAAAATCAAACGTGTCAGAGTGCATCTTTGGTGCTGTTTGTTGAGACAAAGTATTTAGCGAGTTTAGATCAAATAAAATCACCCTACTCTGCAAGAACTCCATGTATTGTTCCATGTATCATACAAACAAGGAACAGGTTTTAATTTTGGGTCTGCAATAACCTTTTCTTCTTCTATAACACAGATGTGTTATTAAAACATATGCACTTAAAAAATGTAACGTGTAGTTGAGAAGACTGGCCATTTACGAGAAGAGGGAGGCTTAAACCCAACTACGGGAGCTGTAAAAGCTGGGTACAAGCAGGACTCTAGTGGAAACAGAATATTACAACTCAGTCACGCTCTCTATTGCATGTATTGCACCTCCAGAGTCAGTACCGAGCATACATGCAGCAGTCTGGCTCTAGGGGTATCATGTGCACTACTTTTAAATGTGTATCTTGTATTGTATAAAAGTATTTTTTTTATATAATGAAAGGTCAAGCTTCTGTGAGGATGTCTATGATATACTTCTGACTGCACTTTGGTCTACTCTGTTTATTTTCTTTCCCGTTGTTCACAGAGCACACTACTTACTAGCTCAATACAATGAGAAAATGAAGATGAAATAAAGTAAATCTGATTTCAGACTTGTAGGAGAAATGGGATTCGGAAGTGTAAGTACATGTTTTTCCTGCCCAGTGAACACAAATGGACTGTGCAGCTGACCTTAGTAAAATGAGATGGGACTGCGAGACAGCATGCCAGCCATACAGTTTTCTGTTAAGTTGCCCTTGGCAATGTAGAGATTTGGATTATGTTTTACATTTATTTTCTCCTTATGACAAGCCATCTGTAAAACAGGATCCACAGCAGTGAAGTCCACTGTGAACAATGACTGTGACAGAAATACAGAGCCAATGAGAATGTTTTTAAATTCCTATGAACTGTGAATGTTTTACCCCTAAGACTGTCTGTAATAAATGTTTAAAACCCTTTGCTGATATAAATGTTTTTGATGTTTTTTGATAAAGTGTTGCAACGATTAACATTTCTTAAGAAATAATTAACATATCTATCTATGGAAACAGTTTATCAAAAATGTATCTATGTGTTATATAATGTGTTATAAATGTTTTTTTAAAGATAATATTAGACAGTTATTAATAATATAGTGTTATAAGAACATGTAACTAAGAAACCTTTATAACATAATGGGGTTTACACTAGTAAGGTATCATTAAAATGTTACTGTAAGAAACTCCTTGTTAATAATCATCAGAATCTTTAATAAAACATGTATAGATGTTTTATATACAGTACTGTGCAAAAGTTTTAGGCAGGTGTGAAAAAATGCTGTAAAGTAAGAATGCTTTCAAAAATAGACATGTTAATAGATTATATTTATCAATTAACTAAATGCAAAGTGAGTGAACAGAAGAAAAATCTAAATCAAATCCATATTTGGTGTGACCACCCTTTGCCTTCAAAACAGCATCAAGCATCAATTCTTCTAGGTACACTTGCACACAGTTTTGAAGGAACTCGGCAGGTAGGTTGGCCCAAACATCTTGGAGAACTAACCACAGTTCTTCTGTGGATTTAGGCAGCCTCAAGTTGCTTCTCTCTCTTCATGTAATCCCAGACAGACTCGATGATGTTGAGATCAGGGCTCTGTGGGGGGCCATACCATCACTTCCAGGACTCCTTGTTCTTCTTTACGCTGAAGATAGTTCTTAATGACTTTCGCTGTATGTTTGGGGTCAGTTGTCATGCCGCAGAATACATTTGGGGCCAATCAGATGCCTCCCTGATGGTATTGCATGATGGATAAGTATCTGCCTGTACTTCTCAGCATTGAGGAGACCATTAATTCTGACCAAATCTCCAACTCCATTTGCAGAAATGCAGCCCCAAACTTGCAAGGAACCTCCACCATGCTTCACTGTTGCCTGCAGACACTCATTCGTGTACGCTTTCCAGCCCTTCGCGAACAAACTGCCTTCTGCTACAGCCAAATATTTCAAATTTTGATTCATCAGTCCAGAGCACCTGCTGCCATTTTTCTGCACCCCAGTTCCTGTGTTTTCGTGCATAGTTGAGTCGCTTGGCCTTGTTTCCACGCCGGAGGTATGGCTTTTGGCTGCAAGTCTTCCATGAAGGCCACTTCTGACCAGACTTCTCGGACAGTAGATGGGTGTACCAGGGTCCCACTGTTTTCTAACAATTCTGAGCTGATGGCACTGCTGGATATCTTCCGATTGTGAAGGAAGTAAGCATGATGTGTCTTTCATCTGCTGCAGTAAGTTTCCTTGGCCGACCACTGCGTCTCACGGTCCTCAACGTTGCCCGTTTCTTTGTGCTTCTTCAAAAGAGCTTGGACAGCACATCTGGAAACCCCTGTCTGCCTTGAAATTTCTGCCTGGGAGAGACCTTGCTGATGCAGTATAACTACCTTGTGTCTTGTTGCTGTGCTCAGTCTTGCCATGGTGTATGACTTTTGACAGTAAACTGTCTTCAGCAACCTCACCTTGTTAGCTGAGTTTGGCTGTTCCTCACCCAGTTTTATTCCTCCTACACAGCTGTTTCTGTTTCAGTTAATGATTGTGATTCAACCTACATATTGAATTGATGATCATTAGCACCTGTTTGGTATAATTGTTTAATCATACACCCGACTATATGCCTACAAAATCCCTGACTTTGTGCAAGTGTACCTAGAAGAATTGATGATGTTTTGAAGGCAAAGGGTGGTCACACCAAATATGGATTTGATTTAGATTTTTCTTCTGTTCACTCACTTTGCATTTAGTTAATTGATAAATATAATCTATTAACATGTCTATTTCTGAAAGCATTCTTACTTTACAGCATTTTTTCACACCTGCCTAAAACTTTTGCACAGTACTGTAAATGGATCCCTAAAGTACTATAAATCAAGTATGAGGAATCAACCAATCATCATTCGTCAAAATTCCAGTACATCTCATTCTGTGTATAGATCTCATCCTGTACACAGTTCTTTAATTAAAAAAAACAAGACCAGTTTTTTAATGTTAAATAATAGTTTCTGAGCACATTGTTTTTTGTGATTTCTAATACGTTAATACATCGTGTGTTGAATGTCTCTTATAACAGAAATCATTATGTACATTTTGAGAAGCTTCACTTGGCAGTCTTTTCATCCAAACTGCATGAGAGTCTCTTACAATAAAAAGACACATGACACTACACACGGCATATTAACTTATAAAGTGTGACCCTATCGGGTTGGTAAGATAAATGTTTATTTCAGTTTCATACTGTAACTGTGGGCCCAAAACTCCATGTTAACATCCTGACAGCCTTTTACACTTATAACTTTAAAGTCTGTTTCAAAGCTCTTTTCAAAATGGCCGCTCTAGTGCACTGATAGTGTAAGGATTATTGCCCACATTGTGAAACAGGTAACACCGCAATCATGATCCATGATGTGGTGCGGAACAGAAAAGCCAGAGCACTTGTTGTTATGTTTTTTTTTTAAATCGCTTTTCCTGCAGTGATTTAGAGGACAGATCTCAAACCCCAGTGCACTAGAGTAGCCATTTTGAAAAAAAAGCTTTGAAACAGACTTTAAAGTTATAAGTGTAAAAAATGTAAGGATGTTAACAATGAAAAGAAAAATTACAGGTACGTTATTTAAACAGTTGTAGCAACATGTGGGGATGTGACATGCTATATTTTTCAGAACCCCACTACTTACTCTTTAAGGTTTATTCACATTCACTGTTTTTGATGTTTAATTAGGTAAAAAACATATATACTGTCTCACCAGTCAAACACTTATGGAATACGCTTGGCCATCTGGTCATCACCAAATTGATCTTTCTTCTTCGCTCTCTAGAGCAATTAATCTTGACTTTGCAAATGTAATTTAATTGTTGTGCTGTGTATTCCTCTTAATTAAGTAGCCCTTGGGACGTAAAAGTTAAACAGAATAAAATAAAATAAAAGATGCTTTTTTTATAACATGTCAAATGCAGTTATCAGGAACATTTGTTTTTTTTTTCTTTTTTGCATCTTAATTTAATTACAGTATGTAATCAGTTGCATTCATCCATCAAGTATGCAAATCAGCGAAAACCATGATTTTCAAGTCCCAAACATCTGCACCTGTGTTGAAGATTTGGAATTCATATTAAGATTCTTATTTTATTTTTT
This sequence comes from Acipenser oxyrinchus oxyrinchus, assembly GCA_030684275.1. Classification (NCBI taxonomy): domain Eukaryota; kingdom Metazoa; phylum Chordata; class Actinopteri; order Acipenseriformes; family Acipenseridae; genus Acipenser; species Acipenser oxyrinchus. The sequence goes on along the minus strand of CM060253.1, from coordinate 29,843,389 downwards.
TTACAAAAAGACTGTAACTATCAGTAATTACAGATCATTAGCATTCACACATCAAGTGATGAAGAATCTTAGTCAGACAAATATACAGGAATCCAACTCGTTGATTAAATACTAAAGTCTGAGGAATGGGCAGTGTTGTGTGATGTACTGCCATTATAGATTCTGTCCCCAGTCAGTGAGATGAGATGAGAAACCATGAATGCAGACATGGTTAAGATGCTTGCATGCTGTGTACGAGGTCACCAGTTTCCCAGCCTCCACCCTTCTATGTTTGCACTGACCATTTAAAGTGGCTTCTTTTTAATGCACAGACAGATACAGTCTACTTTTTATAATCTAAAACACGACAGGTCTAAATATCGCCACCCATCAACTATCTTAATCCAGCTGGCGTTTATTACCTTGTGAAATTCTATAAAAGCACAATGAAATTGCAGCTCTATATTTGCTGGTTACATCATCAAATTAGACCCCATTATCTTTCTTGTGCTGAAAAACTGTCTTACTACCCTTCTAAAAATTCACATTAACATTTCCCCCCTGTGATGTAATTGTGAAATGACATTTCTATTAGCACTTGGGTTTCATCTAAATTGGTCTGAATACAAAGCTTTTAGATAAAAAAATTACAATAAAATTAGCAGCACACTCTACTGAAAACATATATGGTTCAATAGTCTCCCCTTTACAATCCTTTTTAAGCATTGTGTTTGTTTTTGAAGCCATGAGGACATTACAGATTCAGGGCAGTGTTTGCACTGAGTAAGCAGCTTTCCCATTTTTCAATAAAAAGACTCTAGATGCAAAGGTTGCTCACTCACACAGACATGACGACAGATAACCATCACAGGATTATTCTGAGTGCTGCTTGATAAAGCCCTCAGAAAACAAAATGATGGGTTTATTCATAGGATGTCAGAGTCATCATCATTATTATTACCCAGAATCATATATTAGGAGAAAGGGTAAGTCGGAGGTCAGTAGAGGTTAGGACAATCTTTTAAAAAGGATTTTAGTAATCCCAATTTACCCTCATTTACCAATTAAAGTGACACTACAGTGGCAATGATTCTGGAGTAAGGAGTAAATGTAGCACAAGGAAAGTTACAATAGTATTAGGAATTGTACCACAATGGAACATTCTTGTAATATTACAATGGTACCATAATGGTATGAGCCAACACAATATCTGGACTGGTGTCCTAGAATAATATCTCAATGGTTCAAACATTTGACTGTTGCCAGGAGCCTGCCCTTTAGTGTTGGCTCAGGTGCCTCATTTATACACACACATCTAATTGGATTCAAGCTATTTGAGGAATCGATCCCCAAAGTATATATTCTGCATGTATACAAGTTTGGAGCTGGAATCAGGTTGGGGCTTTAATGGGATTTAAGTGCATGGGCTCAGAAGAGATTGCTATGGTCACCTCCCCACCCCCAAGTTGTTTCCACAGATTGCTTAATAATCCATGAATAGAATATCCTATTTCTACACTACTATTGTGACGCTTAAGCAGATCCTCATGAAAGTCTATAACCAGACCAGTCATTTATTTAATTAGCATGATTGACGTTTTTATAAACCATACATTTAAGAGTGAACATCAATCATGAATGGAATACATGTTGTCATTCAATCCTAGACCTCCATGAAGTCGAGACTGCTGATAAAGTCATTAACTAGAATATATTAGAGAAAACCAACAGCACAAGGTAGCACTCAGATGGGATTTCATACTGAAATGTATGTCAAAACTTCTCCCCATTAGTCTGAATTTATCTTGTCTCTCAACACCTCCCTAGCTGATGCTCTTCAGAACCCACCCCTCTTTAATCCCTAATCTCCCCTTTTAAATCCTGCACTGTCAGTGGCCGCTGGAGACTGAACTGAGAAGAGTGAGACAGTCACACTGTTTATCTTTTTCTGCTCAGCCTGCCTCTCATGGCAGCAGCTTAGCCTTAATAAATCACTTTGATTCAGTATGCAGGAAGGGAGAGATTCTTAATGCAGTTCTCCTCTCCAGTTCATCAGTCTTAAGGCTATCTTTTATCCTCCACTCACTAGTTTATGTGCAGCGCGGCCCCTGCTCCTATCTGTCCTGTGTGGAATTAAGCCTTATTTTGCTTGTTGTTAGTTATAAAAGCCATTGCAAACCTTCTGTAATTTAGCAGACCTCCTCCCCAAAGGACATCAGATTAGAACAGTGTGGTCCTGCAGCATGGAATTTTCACATTACATTTTTACACTGGCCAATCAGAGCACTCCAATTTTTTCCAGTCCATTCTAGTAGTTGGGATTTTTGTTCATTTAACCCCTTATGGCTCAGTGACCACTCCAAAAATAAGTGTGATTTTGAATTGTGTTATCTATAGGCTGCTTGAAAATTATGTTTGATTGTTTAGAAAAAATAATTCAGCAGTCAGTTCTGAAAGATGTATTTTTTGTTTTTAAATGTGGCACTTGAAAGCACTGAGCAAAAATGAAACAGAAAGAAAAAGCTAAAATAACTACCAGGTCGGTATGAGGCAATTACAGGCAGAAAAGAAAAAAAAATACACTGGAGCTCTCTTGTATTATTCAGCGAGTTGACCTTGGCCAGTCCATTATCTGCAGATTGACTGGCACTGACACCAGTTCGTGGCTGTCAAGGAGACTCCAACACAGTGGCAGCTTAACCCCAGGTGATTATACAGCAATCCTGGGTTCACTGGCATAAGGCAGAGCTGAATCAAGGTGCTTCAGGGTCCTGGCATAACACAGCCCCTGCAAGGCTTTGACCTTTCTTCCTAATTCAGCCCAAGATATATATTTTAGAAAATATCAAACAGGCAGCGCTGGCTTTGATATCGCACTTCGGGCTATTTACCGAGGACACTATTTACCGAGGACACTAGAATAAAAATGTGTGTGGTGGGGGAGGGGTTTGTGTTTCAAGGTGTTTTGGAGGGAAGATGCTAGTGGACGGTACCAAGATTTAAAATGTACACTTTTTTGTTTAGTGCATTTCCATACCACAACAATGCCTGGTCTAGGCAACACAAGTTAATGTATTAGGCCACAAATACTGTAGAATACAGCTTTTTTTTACATCAACTATTTGAACATTACTCACCAAATTAGCATTTACAAATGAAGCATGCAGAACAAAAACTGTTTTAAAAAAAGCAGTGTACATTTTGAACTCCTGTGCATATTGTAGAGCCTCTTATATTTGTGTGCCATTCATTTTAGATAACTTCGAAATGACCATACAGTAGCAAACCATAAATAGGTCAAAGGAGGTTTACATTTCGCTGTATATCTTGTACATTAAAAAATAGTGAAATATTGAAAACAGTGAATCAGTGAAGGGCCCATTTACAGGAAAATACAGGTATAGGACAATTTACCTTGATAGTAGGTCCAGCTATACAGTAAGGTCTTACCTTGGTGCCTTTTCAAAGCTTGACATGGTAAAAAAAACCATAATGCCCACTAATCAGGGATCTACTGATTCATTATATAACTTCTTTCTGTGCTTCTGCTTGTTGATAAAAGATAGAAAACACATACTGACAGTACATTAAAAACTGTTTCATGAATTGCATGGTGTGAATAGTCTGACCAAGGGAACACAGTTTATTTGAATTAAAAATTAGACAACATAAACAAGGAATGAAAAGCTAGGCTGATGTCTAAACCATGACTGACTCCATCTTTTAGATTCTGCTAACTCTGTTGCTGATCTATCCAGCATGAATGCCTGCTGATCTTTTTAAAATGCAGAAGTTTAAAAGCACCTCTGTGGCCTCAAATGGGCTCTCAAACATGGCTTGTGTTTAAGAACAGCTGGTACTCCAGGGTGTCCGTCTGCAACACTGCCCTAGTGGATGAAAGAACTATGTCAATGAGAGATACCACATAGAGCAAATGTAGTATTTCTTACAGGTTACTGGTTACATGGAAGACGTGTTTGACAGCCATTTGAAGGTCATAGTGGTGTTTTAAACTTCTGAGTTTTAAAAAGTCACCAGGATATGATGACTGAAACCAAAAATTATATAAAATTTGATTTTAAACAACAAGAAAAACACATTAGTCAAGATAACTTGGAAATGTTCAACCCTGTGTAATTTGAGTTGGTATCAGATGATACACAGCGGCCCCCTGATGGGTGAGATGCTTAAGGTCTTGGAAAGCCTGGTTACACTAGCTCTTGTTTATTTGTTTTTTTATACAATATTTTTTCATGGCTGCCAGATCATATCAATATAGTTTCTCTTTATCTTCCAAGCAAGGCTGGAAGACACCGCAATCTTTAAGACTGGCTTTAGAATAATTCCAAAGGGTCTGCCTTCAAAGACTTATTAAGAATATATATTTCAGGCAGTGCTGAAAGCGAATGATTTAACATTATACATTTCATAAATTGGATGGTGAGGAAAGTTTGGTTCAGCAACATTGATTAACTATGCAATGCTATATAGAATTCTGAAAAGTTCTATATACTTGAGGCTATTTCCATCCCCTGGAGTTTACAGTTTCGATTGGAATTCATAATTGTAGTTACTAAGGCAATTTGATGAAGTATGGAAAAACATACGTTAAATTGTTTCTTGCAGTTGGAGGTATAAAATAAACATTGGCCCCTCCTGTCACATGATCCAGAAACAACGTGCATGATCAAACCTGTATGAAGTTTAATATCTGCTATTGGAGCAAATAGCTTGGGTTGCTATCAGAAGATACCCAGCGGCCCCCGGGGTGATGAGATGCTCAAGGTCTTGGAAAGCATTTTTACTTGATTATTTGCTTTTTTTAATTACATTTTTTCTTTAATTGACAGCCCTTCTGATGAAAGAAATTAATAAAACGGCTAAATCACCATTGATTACTCTATTTGTGACATCTGTTTGACAATCCAATGTGACATGTTTCATTTCAAAGAGGAAATCCATTAAAATGCATGTGTTAGTCTGCAGTCCAGAGGTGACCAATTAAGACTTGTCTAGCTTGATTATTTACTGTTTATTTTTCATTATATGAAAAACACTCTTATCTCGGTGATGTTGTCCCAGCATAATCTCACACAGGCCAAGTCAGTGAAGCGCAATCTGCGCAAAAACAAACATTACAGTGATTGTGGCAATCAAAACAATTCCATAAATCTTATCTGTTGTGCACTTCGGTTTGTTATATAGATCTCACATGTCCAGTTTTGAAAGAGTGTTATAGTAAACATGCATTTTCATCTTAAAACATGACATGTTAAATAAAGCTCTGTTTCCAAGCTCTGCTTGGTCATTTAAATGGCTTCTTTCCTGTCATTAACCAGTCAGCTGTTTCCTCTATGGACTGACATGCTTCCAGACAGTAACATGCTTTGGCACAGAAGGCACTGCTGAGGTGAAATGGCCCAGGAAGTGTAAAATATATACTGATAAGAAGGCATATACGCTGAGAATGTTCTTTAATCTAATATAGTAACAGATATCATATTTTCAAGGGATAATATACGTTTGCTATAACATGTGACCTATGTAAAGCTATGGCCAAAATTTTTGCATCCCCTAGAATTTTAGGATTGAGACAATTTTAAAATATATATATGAACATAATTCAGATAATTTATTTAACATCATGTAATCAAAGAAACTACAAAATGATATTGTAGAAGTCTACCAGAAGCCATAATTTCAGTATTTCATTTAGAAATGTCCCATGTTTCATTGGTATGGAAAACTACAAAGCGCTATGCAATTCAATATGTCAACGTAACATTATTCAGCAGGTTTCATTTGACTTTATGTTGCAAAACTTTTCGCCATAGCTGTAGCTAATAAAAGTGCAAAACAGGTAAAATTTATGGAATTATTTTGTTAGCTGCAATTACTTTAATGGTTTTACACCCTGGGCCTTTGTGACTAAGGCCACCTCTTTCCTGACAACCACATTGTTTTTTTTATTTTTTATTTAAATGTCATTACTGTGTGGATTGTTTTGCTCTGGGAGTGTTTCTGACTCGGACACAGATCTTGTAGAAACCTGTCAAGAAGGGGTTAATCTGGAAGTATGTAAGAGTTGCTCTATTACCTGGCTGTGCCTCAAAACTGTGAAAAACACATGTGCTGAAAAGGTTATCGTGATGCAGTCTTATAAACAAACAATAATGGCCCATTGACTTAGCTTTTTGATGGGTGAACACAAAATCGAACTAACCAATCTCCCTCATGCTCATTATTTGTGTGAGGACATCAATAAGAAAGAAGAAAATGATTTTATAATCTTCTTCCCTTTTACTTTCAAAGCTGAGTGGCCCATTTTGTAAAAAAATTGCCTGTGCATCCCACTGAAGTAATAAAAGAAAATCTGAAGCATGCTCCAGTGAATAACAATACTCATTCATACAGAGAGAACTGTTTTTACCTTTCCTCCATGGTAGAGAGCTCCCAGAGTGCATAGGAGCCTGCAAGCTTTATGTCCTCAGAGTCCAGCCAAGTCTCAAGTATTTTATAGAGATGCTGTACAGTATAAGCGTTGAGGCTTCCAGCAGGTTTAGTCTCTAAAACAAGACACCTACTCTCCATGCTAATCCCTCCCATGAAAATGAAAGATTAGAAGAAACAGTGGAGCGAGGCAGTTAAGGGGAGAATTGAAACAACATTTTTTCCTGGCTGCCAGATCACATCAATATAATTTTCTCTTTATCTTCAGTGCAAGGCTTTAAGTCTGGCTTTAGAATAATTCCAAAGCATTTGTCTTAAGTGGCCTTAATACGGTACAAATCAAAGCAATCCAGTGCTTACTAATATGTCTAGTTTAGGCAGTACTGGAAGTGAATGATTCATCATTACAAATTGCATATAAAGTAATATAAATTGGATAGTTTGGTTCAGCAGTATTGATTAACTGTGAGTTGTATTGATTTCCTATATAGAATGTTTAAAAAGTTCATTAAGTCGGTGTCTATTCTCTGTTGAGGCTATTTCCACCCTGACGTTTATAGTTTTGATTCATATTTTTTGTTATTAAAGCAATTTGATGATGATGGTAAGGTATGGAAAAACATATGATACATTGTTTCTTGCAGTTGGAGGTATAAAATAAACATTGGCCCCTCCTGTCACATAATCCAGGAACAACATGCATGCTCAATCTAGCTACAGTCTGGAAGGTGAAGTGTTGCATTGCTCTGAGGGAGCAAAATGTTCATGAGCTAGTCATTTCAAAGATAGGATATTGAAGTAAACAAGAGTGATTTTTTTTAACATATTAACACATGTGGAAGTTTTTCATGCTGGATGCAATCAGTCATTAAAGTAGTAGTGAATTATGATTCATAAAACATTACATCCCTATACATATACAGTGCTGCAATGCTAATTCTTTATGAATACAGTACCGCCTTTAGCGTCTCTAGTAAACTCATCCTGTCATATCTATTCTGAAATGAGCTTCCCTGTATAAATGTCAAGCCCTGTATATACAGTAATAAGCACATTTGTAACAAAGACTGCATTAGATAATAAATATCAAGAGTAAAGTAAGTTGGTATGTGACCCACAAAATCCCACTTTAATTGTGGTTTTGTTAAACTGTTATTTCAATTGACAAATAATTTCCAAGTGTCCAGTTCCAATACTTTCAAGGATTTTACATCTAGTATACATTCGTTTGAATCAAAAGAGCAAACTGGAAATACAGTAGTGCCTTCTGTTTGTTTCCTTGTTGTTAACAAGAAGCTACTTAACTAGTTCAGTCCTCACTGAGAAGACATTCCCAACGCCTTTTTAACACAACACTCTCCAGAAGACTTCAGAGGCATCCATTTTTAACATTGTAAAAAATAAAACTGGAGACGTGAGAGGTTCTCCGTGCACGTCTGCGTTTCGGTTGTCTTGCTGCTTATCTGCACGAAGACAGCTGCAATTGTACGTGTGAGTGCTAGAATGGGGTTACATTCTCAGATTTTGAAAGGGTTTAATCAGCACACACTGACTGGTAAGCCATTGTTGTACCATCATACCATATCTGGCCCAGTGTGTATCAGAAGCAGAGTGCAATATTTGTTATACCGTGCTTTATTCTCCATATGGGTATGGTTTTCATCACCTGCTTGTAAAAAAACATACCATAACTGTAAATTCAATTCAAAACATTGACATCACAATCGGCACATACCTCAGCCATTTAACGAAATTCGCTGCATCATCCTTTTGACTCTGAATGAAAGTGCCAAGGTTAAAAAAAAATGCAGGGGTTACAGTTTTGTTCAATGGCTTTCAGCACCCCCACTTTAAAAATGGTTCCAGTGCCACTGCAAGTGAGTGGATTCAACCGTAAGTTTAAATTTAATTTAATTTAATGAATTTATTATTATAATTATTTTTATTTAATTGAAAACCCTGACTTATTGGTCACATTCTATGATCCATTCTTTAGCCTCTGCGTGCAGTTTATTCACAATTGACTATTGAGATGCCTGGAACCAACAAAGTACAAGAATCTTGATAACATGCAAACTCAAGCTGTGCAGCAAAAAAAGCTATGCATATTCTTTATGCATTAAATTTAAATATCATACGTAATTTATATTTTTTTCAATGCGTAAAACAGCCAGTACACAGTTTATCTGGAATGCTGGTTATATGGCTATATTGACAGAGTGTAAACAACAGACCTTCCATTTCTCTTCCATCATATCCTATATTAGATTTATGAGAGCACGCTTGTCTTTAAATAGCTTATAGTACAGGTGTGAATAGGACCTGCAGTATTTAATTATCATATAACCAATTTACTGCAATAAGTCTATTTTCTAGGTATTTTTAGGAGTGACTTATACACCAGTGTGACCGATAGGTTTTTTCCTGAAATTGTTATCTCAAAAAGGGGGGGGGGGGGCCGGTGCGACTTATACACTAGTTTTTACGGTAATTCGGAGAGAACATCTACTAATATTTTCTGTTTAAACACAGTTCCATTTATCTGGTTCAGTAGACATTTTCTGTTGTGGAAAACTTTGCAAGAAAATAAGCTTTTATATTGCTTTAGATTAATTTAATTTGAAAGGTTAACATCTGCTTGAATCAATTGAAGAGAGCGCTTGTGATTGTAACTGCCTCATTAAATCTGGCTTGAGAACATTTTATTGAGAAGATTTTATTTTGTGACAGCTAGTGGCTCTAGCTTTTCTGTAGCACAGATATTAATGATTCTTATCTGTGGTGGAAACACAACAGACTGGGGTACAGCAGAAGAAGGTTCTTCGTTAGAACACAACCTTACATTTTGATTGTAATTGAGTAAACCCCTTAAAGTACAAAAACATAATTAAATAACTCCAGTAAATATTACATTTGTCAGGTCTCACATTTGCCTATATGAAAGACATACACATTTTGCTTGTATTTTTAATTATGTCTCACTCCTACAATTCTAGGTGATGCAAAACGTTTGGCCATAGCTGTAATCATGCAGTGGCAGTTCATACTGTAGAAACTCACTTTGTCTCAGAGAGGCACAAAGTGCCAGCGCATCACTTACACTACTGAGATCACTTACAGCAGAACCTATTTTCTGTGTAATGGCATTGCTTGAGCAGCACAGAGTTTTTCAGGTAATCAAGCACTTAAGTTGAAGGCAGCGCCTTTTCATCTGACAAACATTTTGGAGAGAAGAGAGAAAGGTTGACTTGGGCCCCTGTCTTCAGTGACAGGAATCTCTCAGGCAGGATGTGATTAAAGAAAAATAAAGTGTATTGAAAACGAAGGTGAAGGACAGTGATGCTGTCAGCCTGTCAGGACCCATCAGCTTTATTAACACACACACACACACTCTGTGTCTCTCTGCACTCAATGGAGTGTCTCTGAGCAAATCATTTGGGTTTCTGACACTCCACTGGCAGCTCCATTGTGCATTGTCAGGAACTCCATAGAATGGATATTTAGACAAACTGTTGAAAATACAGTCACTAAAAACATGTCCAGTTAAAACAGCTGTTTGGTACAGGATACATCAGGTACACCTACTGTCTTTTAAACCTGTTTGGATCAGTAACTTCAGTAACATGACGCTTATAGATCAACATCTTTTGTTCTTTAACAACTTTGGAAGCAAGATAAGTGGGGTTTGGAGGAATCAACGTTTTTTTTTTGTTGTTTTTTTAAAAAATAATTTAGTCGTTGCCAATTATTTTTTAGTATTTTCTCACCAATTTGAAATGGCCAATTATTTTTAGGCTCAGCTCACTGCTACCACCCCTGCGCTGACTCGGGAGGGCGAAGACGAACACACGCTGTCCTCCGAAGCGTGTGCCGTCAGCCGACCGCTTTTTTTCACACTGCAGACTCACCATGCTGCCACCCAAGAGCTACAGCGTCGGAGGAGAAGGCAGCTCTCCTTGCAGCTTACAGGCAAGCCCACAGGCGCCTGGCCAAACTACAGGGGTCACTGGTGCGCGGTGAGCCGAGGACCCCCTGGCCGACCTAACCCTCCCTCACCCAGGCGGCGCAGCCATTGAGCCGCCCCTGGAAGCTCCCGTCCTCAGTCGGCAAAGGAATAGCGTGGACTCGAACTTGTGACGTCTAGACTATAGGGCACATTCTGCACTCCACGTGGAGCGCCTTTACTGGATGCGCCACTTGGGAGCCCTTAGGAATCAACATTTCTGAACCTATGCGCTTCAATTGGACTAAAACCCTTGCCCGATTCTACAGAACATATAGAGAATTTTAGAATCAATTCCTGAAATAGGTAGCTTGAATCCAATTAGATTGTGCATATATAGACGGGGCATATAATACAGTATCTCTACACAAAGACACAAAGGCAATGAGACAGGAGAAGCTGTGGGGTTGATTTCTCCAACTGGTCAAAATTTGAAAAAACACTTAAAACCTTGAGCAAGTGAGTCTTGTTATGATGTAATGTGTTGTCTGTGCTACAGTATTTAGTTCTATTTTTAAGTTAAGCAGGATTGGTTAGTGACCATTTAAAATTACGTTATAAATTACATTACTTATCAAGAAAGAGACAAATATTTTTTGGGCTGTAAACATGTATTCACTTACTGTGATTGCATTCTAGTCCTATGCATTTACCAGCATACTAATGTTTTTTTTTTGTAATACAGCCATTTGAAAGCTCACTTTTTGAACACTACTGTAAACATAAAGTTTAATGTAAGATCAGAGTGTGCAGCATTCAGATTTGGAAATGGGTGAGCTTACATTGAAAGTGGGCTGAAGTAAAAAAAAAAAAAAAAAAAAAAACTTTATTCTTTACCCAGCTCCAATGGGAAAAGGCTACAAACTGTTCTCATTTTCTTTAACTGGGTTCCAGATATTGTAGCCTTTGCTTAGCAACACTGCATTTGAGTGCTTCTTTGTAAATGACTAACTGTCTTCCTCCCCTGAATCCTCATTATTCTAAATGACTGGAAGGGTATTCCACCATCAGCCAACAGGAGCTATCCTTCTATCTTCTGGAACTTCATGGGTACTGTGAATGAGCCGACTCTGGCACACTGCACTGTACACAGGCATCTGTCACCTTCTCTACAGCCATGATCAGAGCATCCATTAATCCCTCTTCACTGTTACCACACCTGACTCAGTCATGCAGGGTTGCTGTGTGTGTGAGTGAGCAGGGAGCAATGGAATTAGCAGCGGCCTTCTAGGGGTCCCATCACCAAACTGTATCACTTCAAACTTTCAAACACTGTACACAGTCAGCCCTACCCTACTCTGGCATCAAGGACCTATGGCCAGAAGATGTTTAACGTCCAACTCAAAAACTTCTAATAAAAGTATACTGGATTTATCTAAGTTATAGGCAGTTTTAAAAAAAAAAAAATTTATTGTCCAGGGTCAGGTCTACTGCACTGGCCCATGCTCATTATCTGCCAACTACATGGAGCTCCCATGAACTTTTGAGTCATGGGGGTCAGTTAAAGGGGCAACAGTAATTTACAGTAAGCATACAGTTAACTAATTCTTAACGCGATAACAGCAATATATATTAGGGTTTGTTACACTTGGTCGTAATGATATTCTATTCTCTTCTAGCACAGACACCCAAGATGAAAGTACAGAAGGCAATGGTGGATATATCTAATTGATACATATAAGCAGCCCTCAAGTGTTCAGTTTGATTTGTTTTACTGATGACTTTGCTCTGAGCCTGTTCTAATTTATACAGCAATCTCGGTCTTGAGGATTAAGATGGTGACATTCAGGTTTCATCAGATTAGTTTGATTGAAACACACCGCAGGATCATTGCTATGCCTCATCTGCTGGAAGCGCACAGATATCACAAACGGGACACGCTCTTGTCATCTTTATCTCCGTTGTTTTTTTCTAAGCAGAAGCTCATTGAAAATGCCTAATCTTATCATCAGATCATAAGTGTTTGGGGGTATGAATGTACAATCATGTTACCTGGAATTTCAATAATATAGCCCAAATATTGGATTATTAAAACATGTTTTGAATTCAGTTACTTAATCTTCACTCCCAGTGTTATCATAGATAAGCTACTCTGAAAACAGGATTGTAATCAAAGTTTCGATTGCGTTCTCCGTTTATTGAATAGACTACAAGATCTAAGAGTTAGCATTGGTAGATGCTAACAATGCTAACCATGCTCTTGGCTGAAGAAGGCTGCAAAAGCAACTTTGAAGCTACTTACCTGTTTGAACCTATTTAGATTTTCAGTAGTTCCTTCATCAACATACACTGATGCAACACCCCACTTTGGGCCACAATTATGAAGGTCTTTCCATCAAAATTGAATTTGAAACATTTTTGGTCAAGAAAAATCAAAATGTTAATGTTACAGAACTGATATTAAAGAACTCAGGAACCCTTCTTCAAATTAACCTTCTGAGTTGACAAATGCAGCTGTCGTAATTTCAGCTCTCTCAAAAGCGGCCTGCTCCAGACGGTGGTCTGTTTTTTGCTCTACTGTGAACGCATCGGTCCGTGAGGCGACTTACACAGAGGTACGCTGTGAGCAAAACCCCCAGTGTCAGTGTGAGTTAGCCGTCTCCTTGGCAACAGGACGCAGAAACTCACAGCAAAAGCAACAGACATGACAGGCTGGAGTGATCAGAGCCGGTGGTCAGAATCTTTTTTTGTTTATTCTCAACAGTTTCAGGCACAGGAACTTGGATATTTATTTTGCTAACCGCTAATAAGAGACTACTAGTAGCAGTTATTTATTATTCTTGCTTTTACCTCCTCACTCTCTCCCGTTCTTTCGCCCTGAACACACAACCCTGAGTGAGTGAAACGTGCATCTATATATACAATTGTGCTGGGATTAAATTACCAATTAATTATTCAGTTCAATCCCAGCACGTGAACTAATCTGTGCACTCCCGTGCTCACATACTAATACACTTTTAATTTGCACGTGAAGTGATTTGTGCCACCCTCGCGTCTAAATACAATTATACATTATAAACACTCGTGCTATACACCAACATTTACACACAACCTGCAACATAAAACGCAAAAATACACACAGGGGCGGGGCACATTGCCACAATTTCTGATTCTTCATTCAGATGGCAAAGGCAGATGGCCCTGCAATGTTTGTCAGTTTAATGGTTTAGGAACCAGGATGTTTATGGGAGGCACGAAAACAGCATGGTAATTTAGAAAATGTACAGAACAGAAACTCTTCTGTGTCAAAAGACAGTATTATTGAATTCCTAGTGTTTTCACACCAGTTTCATGCAGATGCACTAAGCCCAGGCAGCATGGCAGAGGTTTGCTTTTCTACCACAGTAGATATTATAATATTTGATTTTTAAACTAAAGCATACTTTGCTTCAGATGAAGCTCGAGGTGTCCTTAAGTAATTTTTTTTTTTTTAACCTGAAAGTACCATATGGAATTATTATTGGAAATACTTTTTTCCAGAAAATGCATGAAGAAATCTAAACAATATGCTGTACATGCATTGATGCTGCAGTCATATAGCTCAGAAAATCACCAGCATACCATCTTAAAAACACTAGAGAAGCATGTTTTTCATCAGTTACTGTTTGTGGGTAGACTTTATTCTTTTAACACAGCTGAGTAATCTTGTGACCGGCCTATCTCCCTCTCAAAATAGCATATCTGTCACACATGCGTTGACACTTCCTTTTTTTCATTCTGCACATTAGCTTGGAAACAACTTTTATCGTAGGCCCAGGCAGGAATTGAGAAATGGACGTCTTCTTTTACTGAAGCGAGCATCCAAGAGCTTTTAAACTAACTGCTTTCATTCTGAGGAAACCCACTGAGGTGTGTGAGAGGTATGTGACCCGTCTTAACCTCTGTTTAATGGTGCACAATTCCAAATGGTTTCATTTGTGTTCAGTTTTTTTTAACCTCTATGCTTGTGCTGAAAATAAAAACAGCTTGTAGGTGTCTCCTGTAATAGTAAAGCAAAAGCACTACTTGGGAAATAAGGTGAACCATTTTTTTATTTCTCTGAACTATAACAGTGCTTGAATGTGTTGATAATAGCCTTCTACTGGTATAAATCGTAGCCGATCGATTGGGACAAATAGGGAGACAGCTTGTTTCCCCACATTCATCCATAATTCCCCTCTGTAGCAGGCAGTAACAGGATTGCCGTTTTGTTCACAGAGCAAAGTGTGGCCAGTAAGCTTCAAGGAGAGAGGAAGCTTGTGTGCCTGCAGCTAAATCTTAGGCAATGTAAACAAACTAGTAAGCCAACACAGATGGGTGCTGAAAAATGAAGTAAACATTCACCCAGGAAAAAATATTTTAGTGTAAAATTGGAGATGCTTGCGGGACAGTGCAACAATCTAGTTACCAAAGATCTGCTTACCGAAATGCACAGGAGGCTAACTGCAGCAGACTTCTGGAAACAAGAGGAATTATATTTAAGTGTAAATTAAACCTGACAGCAAGACATTGCACTTTTAAACGCCCAGATCTGTGTCGTAATCACTGGGCCATATATAAATCCTATAGTTATCTCCTTTTTGACATGAATTGCAACGATACTGGAATAAACATTCCTTCTTACAAGTTCCCATCTTCTGTTGGCACTATTAGTTTTTAGTTCCAGTTATCTTTTACTTTAAACCCCTTGTGATGTTTGATTTTTTTGTTTTTTTTGTTCTTGTTAACATATTAGCCATGAAGAGGAAAAAAATAATCTTGGCTGACTTTTGACAGATGGATGCGAACTGCACATTTATTTACAGAACCGAATTAAATCATGGCAGAATGACAATGTGCAATTTACATAATCAGCTTTCTTCAGGGCTGCTGAGCTGGTTTGGAGGCTTTTGGGACCCCTTAGTCACAGCTGCTTTAAAGAGGCGAGGAGATTAAACAATTTCCTAAAGCTATGAGTCTTGATGAGAATCTATTATCCCACTTTAGAAACCTCTGATTTCTCCTGACGCTGGTAAGGGATCAAAGAGCCAAGCTTAAATTCTGGCATAGCCCACATCAAACGAAAGTGATGGCCAATTTGCATTTCCAATACATTTCTACCATTCACAATTTTAGTGAGAAAAAAATGACCCTCCAACTCATTAGGTATAGGCACAGAGCTATTAAAAATGCTATCAGTAGTAATACATGCTCTTTAAGAGTCATTTCTAACCTAAATGAGTTTTTAATAAACTTTTTTTCCTAAGGGAAATTTACTGTAAATAGATTTTTTTTTTAAATTCTGAATGTAGAGAACAAACTCAACCAACTGTAAGCTAATGTGCAACCGTTTATACATAAATATGGTTTATGCCTTTGTTACAGACGTTGTATTCAGTCATAATGTAAAAGCCTTGTTATTCAAACCTGGCTCTGGTGCCAAAGACCCAGGGTCCTGGTGTATTGCAGGGAGAAATAAATAAATGAAGAATGAATGACTGAGGTGGGGCACTAACTGCCTATTTTACCTAACTTCCTTGCTTATTAAACCTAGATATCCGTGAATAGATCATGTTTCCCTCTTCAAATACATAACATTCAAAATACAGAATGAGCAACACATCCCCACAAGTGTAGCACCACCCAAAATATTATTCATTTACCACGAATGCATAGCAAATGGCTGGGATTTTTTTTACTTTTTCAAAAAAATAAAAAAAAAATCTTCCATATTAACCGTCAAGATTGGTATACTATTGAATGTGGTGCCTACTCTAGTCATGATGTCAATATCCATAGTGTAGATATTTAGGGATATTAGGGATATTTAGCACTTGTGTTACAGAATGCTCATTAAAATGTTGTAGAAAAGTATTAATATCTGCTTTTTTTCTGAAATAAAAACCATTTTTTAAACCGGACTGAACACTCATTCTTTTGATGGTGTGATTTGTTCTGCTTTGCATGCATTTTGTGTTTTACAATTTGAATGGTTCTTACTGAGTTATTTGGGATTTGTTACAGATTATTTAGCATTTTAAACAGGTCAACCAAACTTAATTTCATTTCACTAGTTCCGGTTTTTCTTACCTGTTGCCACAGTGAGGAATAATACTTTCTTTTAAACCAGATTTATTTATTTTACTGAACAAATGACAAATGTGATGGACTTTCCCCTGTTTTGGGGGGATTTGGCAGCGCCGTCTTTTGATTGTGTTGAACAAATAACAAAGCAATATCTGTCATTACAAATCTCAAAATGTTTTGTTCATGCAAACCAGCATAGACTTCTAGGCAAAGGAGAAATACATTAGCTTAATGTCGTATGAATACAAGGATTGGCATTTTGTATGAATGAGATGATGGGTTTTAAAATGGCATACCACACTGACTTAATAGATCTAATCACTACTGCAGTACAGAATGCGGTTGAGGCATTGATACTTTTAGATGGAAATTATAACTTGTACATATAAGCAGCTCTTTCTGGGAAGACATGATCCAAAAACTACTGATATCTGACAATTCTACCCTATAAATGCAATGGCAAGTCGATGTACATATAAAGTTAATGGTTATCTAAGGGTCCATATAGTAAACCAGTATAGTATACAGGTCTATACAGATATACATGAAATAGAAAGCTGCAGTGTCCTACATTGATATTACATTTTATATATTTTCAAACATCTTTATAAAGTAAGAGCTAGAACATAGAAAACTTCTGTTTTCCTGATATAATTCAAATGATGTGATCACGAGATAACAGAATGGTAATATCGAGATCTTGAGGTAAATTATCTCGTGATCACGAGATAACGGAATGGTAATATCGAGATCTTGAGGTAAATTATCTCGTGATCACGAGATAACAGAATGGTAATACCGAGATCTTGAGGTAATTGATGTCGTGATCATGAGATAACAGAATGGTAATATCGAGATCTTGAGGTAAATTATCTCGTGATCACGAGATAACGGAATGGTAATATCGAGATCTTGAGGTAAATTATCTTGTGATCACGAGATAACAGAATGGTAATACCGAGATCTTGAGGTAATTGATGTCGTGATCATGAGATAACAGAATGGTAATATCGAGATCTTGAGGTAAATTATCTCGTGATCACGAGATAACGGAATGGTAATATCGAGATCTTGAGGTAAATTATGTCGTGATCACGAGATAACAGAATGGTAATATCGAGATCTTGAGGTAAATTATCTCGTGATCACGAGATAACAAAGTTTTTTTCTTTTTCTTTTTGGATGGCCTCAACGAGCCACCATAAGTATGGAACAAATTAGGGTTGGCCGTGCTTCGGCTCCGGAGCCCG
Organism: Acipenser oxyrinchus oxyrinchus; assembly: GCA_030684275.1. NCBI lineage: Eukaryota > Metazoa > Chordata > Actinopteri > Acipenseriformes > Acipenseridae > Acipenser > Acipenser oxyrinchus. Next base: position 29,825,662 of record CM060253.1, on the reverse strand, counting down.
GAGCCAGCTTCAAGACTCGGAGCCGGAGCAGAGCTGGAGCTGGAGCTAAGGTCCTGGAGCTGCTCCACTCTCTCCTACCTTACATTAAACACTCTGATATAGTAAGTCCAATTTACTTGAATTAACAGAATATGTAACTTCATAGGTATTGTTATGTGTTGGGGGTGATGAGATAAAAGCAGTTGTCACACTAGCTATTAGTAAATAACTGTGGCAATGTGGTTAATAGTGTGCAGGTGCACGTGATCAATGAACAGACAGACAATTATAATCCAGGTGCAAAGTTTGTTTAATGATATTTTTATGTCCAGTGCCTGACGGCAAAACAAACAGTAAACAATACATGATGTTAAGCAATACAAGAGCGTGTATTACTTAATTTGTAATCCCCGGGTTTGTCCCAAAATAACAGTCCAGTTTTTATTATACACCCACACAAAACACAAAACACATACACAAGTCAGTTAGTGCGTGAATTAGTGCTCATGGTGCAAATACAGTTATTTGTGATACAAGTGCAGTGCTGTTCCGAGTTTGTGCTGACCTCTGGCGACAGCTCAGTTAGCTGTCTAATGATAACAAGAAACAATTAGACAAAACAAACAAACTCATGATATGGATACACAAAACACAGGTCTTTCTGGGTTATTTTCCATCAACCAAAACGAAGGAACAGATTACGTCGCTTCGTCCCCTACTTTTACCGTCACTCATGACCCCTTGGTAAATGATTGCAGCCGCTCCTCCCATCCGCGGCTGCCACATCATTTCCCTTAGTGTACCAAAGATCCGCCCCTTTTCTAAATGACTGACTTACTTTAAACCCTAGGAACGAAGTGTCAGGCCAAGCAGTCCAGGGTACTCTGTTCCCGTTACTTAGCGCCCTCACAGGTCAGGAGGGAGATTTACCACCAAGAATCATTGTCTTTCTGTCACCTATTACACATTATTTTTTTATTTATTTTAATCATATGACACCTTCCCTTTCTTAGTTCCAGAACTGATTCTATCATCTCAGTGCACATCTCTTGTAAAACACTTGCCCTATTTATTATACTATTTTCTACTTTCTTATGTTTGAATGGTTAAACAGATGTTTCTATGCAAATTGATTTTTTAGGTACCTAAAAAAGTTGCACAAGAAAATAAAACAGTGAAGCTTTAAAATCAGATTTCTACAATATATTTGTCTCTTTTATTCAAACACATATTTAATCATCTTGGAATATTTATAGACAAGCAACATCAATTTAAAAAATGTTATAAATAATGATACCACCCTCGTTTGCACTATTTTTTGTGTCTCCGGAGGAGGAGCCAGGTAAAAGCAGCTGGAGCGGGAGCAGCAGAGCGGAGCTACAACAGAGCCGCTCCGGAGCTGAAGCAGGGGTTACTGGAGCCAGCCAGGAGCTGAAGCGGCAGAGCGGAGCAGCAACAGAGCCGCTCCGGAGCTGGAACAGGGGTTACTGGAGCCAGCCAGGAGCAGTAGGTCTCTTTCAGTTCTGGAGCCAGCCTGGAGCAAACCCAGAGCACTGCCAACCCTTCAAACCTAGTTTTTTTAGATAAAGACATAAAAAAATACACAACTGCTATTGTTATTTTTATGTTATCTTTTTGTAGTTTTTAAAATATGTATATATCAGTCATTCTACAGAAAGGGGACAAATTGGGGTTCCAAAAATTGAGAAATTTATATGATATTTTTTTAGCGAAACAACCGAAATTAAATAAGAAAAAGTCTTACAACATAACTCAGCCAAGCTGAAATTGTAATGTAATTTTTTAAATATTTTTGTTCAAAAATGTTTTATCACATAATAAATCTGTCATTACCGTAACACATCTAAAAGCTGTTGACAACTCCAACTCCAAAGTTTTTCCTTTAAGTCTGTATTTCAAATATGTTTATTTGTAGCAAATGCAGCACTGTGACTGAAACACTTTACAGCATGTTGATGCAGAGTCGTTATTGGCATGAGATGAGATGTCAGTGTGGTTCAGTTGTGCGTACCATGTGAAACATTTCTGGGGGCGCGCCTGGATATATACATACTTTTTTTTATTGTTTTAAGTGGCAAGCGAGCGAGTGTAAGGCATTGCAAAATAATATGGCAGGGGCGGTGCTATGATGCGCTATAAACAGATATGCTATGGTTTGACTGTGGCGCTAAACTGTAAGATTGCACTTTGTCTATGAATTCGGGACAAATGCTGATCCCTGTGGGTCACTATTAGGAAGAGAAGAGGACCTAATACTGATCCCTGTGGGTCACTATTAGGAAGACAAGAGGACTTAAATACTGATCCCTGTGGGTCACTATTAGGAAGAGCAGAGGACCAGTGTGTAGAGGCCTTTACTCTAAAAAAACGTGTAAATACAGTAAAGCATTATGATATGCACTGCCTGGCCATTTTATTGTGTCATTGGATTTGGTGGGGTTGAGGCCTTTACTGATCATTTCGCCTTACATAACCAACATATCCTGGCATTGTTAGTAGAGCAAACTATTTATATTATATATTAATTATTATTAACAGGCAAATATTTCAATCACAAGGCCATCTTACAAGGGAATATGTACCCCAAAATACAATCAATTTTCGAGTAATGCAGATGGGAGAATATATATATATATATATATATATATATATATATATATATATATATATATATATATATATATATATATATATATATATATATATATATATATATATATATATATATATATATAATTGTATACACAGCTAACTCCCCATTACAGAAACCCGTGACCTTTAATGGTTTATTACCTTTAGCCATAGTACAGGTAGGTGCATAAATATTTATATTGGGAACAGCTCGGAATAACAGTACAGAGAAAAATATACGTCACACTGACATTAGAGATTGTCTGCAGTAACATAGAGGTCGCTGTTTTGACAGTCCGGTTACCTTGGAGAACTATTAAACAAGCAAGTTTTCTTCTTCCGCAGTTTTTCTTTCTTTCTTTTTTTCTCGACCAGTAAACTTTGGATTTACTGTAGAATGAATGAATACCAAATGGTAAGCGTTTGACAATTATGCGACAAGATTATTCTTATTTAATGTCACAAAGTTCAGTCAAAAACTAAATCGGAGAGGAAAATACTGTATGTAGCTGGTACTTTTTCTGCACAGCAAAAAACAGATTACGGGTAAAAGTTAGACTATGTAATTTATATTCAATACGTGGATGAACGTGTTAGTGTTATATTCTATTAGGAATGAATAATAAAACAAGCAAAGTTCATAATGTATGATAAAATATGCTTCTTGTTTCAAACTACTCAAAATGTACAATTATGTTCTGTTTTTTTTTTTTTTTTTTAATTTTTTAGCATGCCATAGCAGACAAAAACGCAAGCCATACGAACAAGCTACACTTCCCTTTAGCGATTGTGACGAAATAAAGATATTATCGGTGTTGTCATACCAACGTAATAATGCTTATGCTATGATAGTGATTTGAAATCGTATATTTGGTTTAATTAGAGTAACTTGCTGTCATCTGATTCTTGTGCTATACACTGGTCTAATTGATGAGAACCGTAGAAGGAGGCAAGTCACGTCTTACCACGTTTGTTTATATATTGCGTTGATGTGGTCATCTTACTTTTTAATCCCCCTGGATATTGTTTTATGATTTTTAATGGCTCAGTGATGATAATGCATTACTTGCTGTTGACGAGGTATTTGAAATGTGTTCAAGCCTAATGAAAGCTGTGTCCTAATAGTATAGATTGGCGATTATTATTATTATTATTATTATTATTATTATTTATTTCTTAGCAGACGCCCTTATCCAGGGCGACTTACAATTGTAAGCAAATACATTTCAAGTGTTACAGTACAGGTAATACAATTATACAATCAGATTATATAATTATCGATAACAAGGTACCAGATAGTCCTCACTTGAAGAACTGCAACTGTTTGAATGTGTTATTGGTAGCTACCTACAGAAGATCAATGTGTCATAGTGAATGCAGTGGCATATCTTTTATTGATGATTGTTGACATTGTTACCATTAGCAGAAGCACTAGCACTAGCATTTGCTTGCATGCTCCTATGAGAAATAATATTGAAAGAATCTGAGAGGGTATTGCTAACCTATGCTTTACCATGTTTCTCTTGTGCTTTATTACGCTTTGCCATGCTTTTACTCTATTAAACTTTTATAAGGGTTGTATGCACTAATATGAAAGGGATTCAACATTACACAAAGTATGTGTCCTCAACACGTACTGGGTTTGTCGGTGGTCTTTAACACAGGGTTGGCTGTATTTATAAACTAGCGCACGATTTGCTTTTTAAAATCTGTTCAGGACCCAGTTCACACTATAATATTAATCCACTTGAATCTTGCATTCTAATAAGGCTGCAACTGTGTTGAAGTGTAACTAATAAGGGTATAGCAGTCATGTTGTAGCGTTTCATCCATTTATACAGGAGGCAACAGGAGACATTTTCAAAGCTATTTTTTTATACTTGACTGTGAAACTTCACAAAGCATTACATTGATGACCAAGCTTTTTATGTTGATAGTTTGGAGCTCAAATACATGTTTGGTCAGTTAGCTTTCCCTTCGCCTACAGCAATGGCTCAGTTTTAAGTATGAATCATTATTTTTTCACTCAACAATTGAGGGTACCTCATTGTATTCCTCTGTATTTTAGTATTGATATTTTAACAACTTGTGATGCTCTACATGTTTTGTTGTGGAAAAGAATGTCCAGAGTTGCAGTATATATTCAGGTCAGCATCTTCAATCCGGAACATTCTGTAACCAGGGAGACTGCTGGAATAACATTAACTGGAATAAGAAAAGGCTAGACATTGCAATTTGTTGTCAATGAGCTTATCAGTCTCTCACAGTTGAGAAATACTGTATGAGGGCCTTGTTCTGGAGAAAACTTTGAAACCTCCTAGGCCTGGGAGAGCCAGGCATTCACTAGGAGGATCACAGCTTTCTTTCAACAGTTATTAATGTTTTAAAAGTTTATTATTTCTCTTTTAATGTGTGTCTTAATAGTAGGTTTGGTATACCATCTGCTTAATAATGGCCAGTAGAAGTTATTACCCTGTAAACAGCTTATATGTGAAAACAACAAGTTATTTTGTATTCCATTTTATAAAGTGATTCATTTAAGTTGTTATCTAGCTAAACCAGACAGCACACATGTTTGCTGTTTGAAAATCTAAATCCATTAGGATGTATACTTTGGGGGAAAAAAATGAGGTTGGCGTTTACATGGTTTCTGTTGATTGAATATTTAGTGTCACACGACATGGTTCCGCTCCTTTACCTAAAATGTCCTAATGAGCTAAACAGCGATGCATCGAAATACCACTGCCCTTTATTTCTATAATCCTGCTGGTGCTTTTCTCCTTGGGATGATTTATCATTATCATCACTAAAGCAATACAAAATACAGTGGAAAGAGGTCTGGGATAGAGCAGAGATACAAGACTGAGGGGAACGGTATTGAGAAGCCCAGTTCAGAGCTTTAGTGTCCGCAAGGGGTTCCTAATGTTTTTTTTTTGTTTTGTTTTGTTGTCAACAGAAAAATATGTCTTTATAAAGGAGAAATTCAAGGCAGAAAGCATTCCGAGATGAGTAAAGAATCTGGGCACTCCAGCTGTAAAGGGCGGCAGTCTGCAGGGTCTGAATCTCCTCAGCCATGTCCCGCTCCTGAGAGCCTCACTGTAGAGAATGTGCAGAGGCTGGAGCGGCAGTATGAAGCAGATGGGCGGTACAGCCCGGAGAAGGCTGTGGAGGAGTATATCCGGCAGACACACCTGTACTGCACACAGCAGAGAGCCAAGAGTGGGAGGACCGAGCAGCGGGAGAAAGAGGGGAGCCAGGGCGGTGCCAGAGCACAGTCCCTGTCAGGAGCCATCCCAGTGGGAATTGAGAAAGCCTCTGATGGAAGCTGTGATGCTGCTGTGGGAGGCTATGGTACATTGACAGGTACAGATGAGCCTCTTCTGTTGGAACATGCTTCTTTAACTATAGAATCTTATTTTTCCAATAGCACCAGTGTCTCTCCCTGTTCAGGAATTGTCTGCTTCTTTACTGCTTTCTGATCCCTTGTAGTTCCATGTAGTCTGGTAGAGTTTCACTTCCAAGGTCACCTCAGCAGTGTCTTTGGGGTCAAAGCATGTCAGTCATTAGGATAAGTAGATGGTTGGTTAAAGACAGGAAAGAAGGTGTTAGACTTTGTTCAGTTTGTTCAGATTATCACTTTACTGTCAGTAAAGATTGACAGAAGGTTGTTTATCAGTGGCCATTGCAATCAACTCTCTCTATTTATATATATGTAAAATATAAGTACTGTATATATACGTTTTTCAGAAGCAAAGATATTGAGCTGAAGAGAAGATACAACAGTCCGCATGTCAATTTACACATGATAATATTCTTTATTTCAGATGTCAGCGTAGCAAGTGCTTACAAGTTGCAGGTTTCAGACCCAAACCAGAGTGGAGCACCTTCATCCACCAGTCACAAGAAAATGTAAGACATTTTTAAGATGTGCAAAAGAAGTGTGGGCATATTCTTCTACATCAGGCATTCAATACACTGTCTAGTTACCTACAGTATTTGCGCATTTTTAATACACTGCTGAAATATGTGCAGACTGACTTTCTTGTCTTGTTCATTTATCTGTTATATAAACTTTGCACTTTCCCTTCATGTGGTTGGGCCCAGTAGAGGCATACAATGTATTTGCCAGGATTCAGTCAAAAACACAGCCCTGCCTAATGACCTGTGGACAGTATTTTCCCTGTTTTATCCAGTTTTCAAGATGGATGGTTTATTCAGGGTCCAGGTGTCATTTAATCAGTTCAGATATCCTGCAGATATAGCCATACATCAAAGAGCAAGGTCATTTGGTGGTAGAGCAGAGGGTGGTATGACTAGGGCCCTATGAAAATCGCGATTTCACGGGCTGCGTGGAAATCGTGACATTAGACCAATACTGCGATTTTTACAATATTCTTCAGAAATAAAAATAATTTCATAATTATTTGTATTTCATACAAAAAAAAAATCACATTAATAAAACTGTACAGCTCTGATATGTGCCTGCGTGTAACATTCGCCATGAACACAGTGCTGTGCAGTGATTGTCATGTGACTATATGCAATCTAGACGGGAAATTAAAATACTACACACTGTTAACAAGAAAATGGATGTCTCTAAAAAGGCTAAAAATGTGTCTGCAGCAGATCACATAAAGCAGTATCTAGCAGGAGTTTACACAGCAATGGAGGTAAGCTCTTCTGTACGTCCTGCAACGTTACTGTAGATCACTACCGAAACTCGTCTGTTGACAGCAAGTATTCACCGAAAGAGAAAGGCGGAAATCCAGAGCAATACTGCGACTGCTTTACTTGCAAAGAAACAAAAAACGGTGACTTAAATTTTGACCTGACAGAGGCGTTTATTTGCGCAAATCCCTTTTGAAAAATTGGACAACCAAAAGTTACAGAAATTCTTCAGACAGAGTGTAGCAAATGGTGGAGCGATTCCTTCATCAGCCCAGCTGAGACATGAATACGATACTTTACCTGTGACACTGCCGTGAATTTTAAAGAAAATTTCCGTGATTTTCACAGGGCCTTAGGTATGACATGGGATCTGAATCATATCATCCAGTTCTCTATGGCTTACTGCCAAGCATCCAGGGCATATTCTCCTGTTCCTGGTTGATGATTAACTAGTGCCACAGAACACAGAAATAACACATGCTCTGTATTTTTTTAATCCACCCAAAGAAGATACATGTAACAGCAGGTTTGACAGATCTAGGGCAATTGTACCTATTTGCACAGTGGGGCCTAAAATAGTTTCAAGCTTGCACTCATCTGTGTCTCCTTGGATACACCCCCTGTTAGGCTTCAGTGACTCCATGTGTCTGGGCCCACAAAGAAGTCCCAAGAACCACAAGGTGCAAGGATTTGCCAACATGCATTTAATCTTTCCATTGCTTTGAATTCTTGGGCCGATCACTTGAGTTTCCTTTACTTTCTACTTAAAGTTTATCCTGTCTCTGCTTCAGTAAACTCTATGGATTTACAGTCAACCCTTTTTGCAGTGAGCAAGAACCTTAATAATATCTTTCACAGAGTGTCAACTTTGCAAAAGATCAATGACATGCCTCAATGTTCCTTAACCATTGTATCATACTGGAATTGAGTTAGCCAACAAAAAAAAAAGAAAACCGCACTCTTAATTTCTCTTCATTCAGGCTTTCACTCGACCCCCCCAGTGATTGTTCTATTGAAAGTCGAAGGACCTCTTTACAGGGCTATGGATTGTTGCTTTTGGCTGTAAACATGATTGATTACACAGGTCTGCTCTGCTGGTGTGTAGATGCTATCTACTGGATTGAACACAGTTGCATCACTATGAAGAATTTCATTATGTTCCCACACAGCTGCAAATCATGTGTGTGTATTGAACATACTTGTTTGCAAAAGACTTAAACAAAACATGTGCACTGATATTTCCATATAACAGCAACAGAGGTTGTCTGTTTATGTTTTTGTACTGTATATAGCCAAAACACTGACATTTTGATATTTCAGTATGCTTATTTATCTGTAAAATATCAATATTGTTTACTTTGCTTATTTCAAAAAGTTATCTAACAGGTAATAATGAATAAGTAATTTGCAACAGACCTTGGTAGGGACTGCATTACCTTCAGGACCAGACCAAAATCACCAAGAAGCAGCATTTAGACAGTCCTCTATAGTTCATTATTATAATATCATAAATACAGAAGAATAAGGGTAAGGCCTATTCTTCAATTTGCACATAAACAACTGAATCTCAGAACTCATTATATGTTTAATTTTATATTGTGTTAGCTACAATAGTTTCTTTTGCCCGTACAGTTTTAATTAATCAAATTTACCATCCGGTAAGGCCCATCTCCTGCAGTTAAATGTGATCGCACATTATTTCGGTATTGTAGATAGGATATTTGTTCTACTTTTTAGACAACACAGTTTCACAATACCAGTGTTCGTAGCTTCCCATTGTACATTTTGCTGCAGATCTACTTGTCAGAAAACAGTAAAGCTTCCTGCTAACCAGTCCTTTTTCATTAAACTGAGGTTAGTCAACAGGACTTCTTTAATTTGGAGTGTATTTCTTAATTACATCAAGTCATCCACCATCCCCAGGCTCCTTAAAACTTTCCTATTGGGCTGTGTGAGACTAACAACGATGCTTCCACAGTGACAGCAGTGTAACTATTACATTCAGATTGATTTTTAATTCATTTCTGATGTCTCCCAAGGCACAGGAAATGAGATGGTTCATTCTAGTGAAAATAATAAACTCTCTCTATATTTCTGTGTTGCTGGTTCTGTGCAGACAGCAACAGTACACAACCCAGGGTGCTTCAGCCATTTCTAAAAAAAAAAAAAAAGAAACAGTGGACTTCCACTAAATACCTTTGGAAGAAAAGGCTTTTTTTAGAGCTTTTCTTTAGACGTTTTCATAATGCTAGGGGGCAGCTACATTATGAATGCAGGATGTTTTTTTTTTTGCTTTGCTTTGCTTTTTAACATCTGAAGTTGCATTGAGTTGTATCCGTTTTTTGCTACTGCCTGGTCACATTACAAAGCGATTTAACATGACAATTTGCATAATAACTTTATTTTTAATGTCGATGTACTGTATCACCTTACTGTAGGTTTCCTGCTGTATTGTAGCCTATAACCTACACATTGCAAGACACACCAGAGTGTATGTGCAGCATTACATTTAAAATAAGTGTTTATACATAAAAGCACAAGTGGAGGCATACTTGATATCCCTTGGCAGAATGTTCCAGAGTGGGTGGGTGCAGATTGACTGAAAGAATGACCCTACTAGTAGAACAGAGAAGTCAGTCAGACTTCAGTTGGCGCTTTGCGGTGTAGGAGGGTCCAAATCTGAAAGATGGCAGCTAAGTGTGTTGGTATCTCACATGCTTCAACATGGACATGTACAAACAGTGTAATAAAGACAGTGATGGATCGCAGTATGGACTATTGTTCCCACAAGTGCAGCAATTTAAAATTCCAGTTGATCCTTTTTTATACTTTTCATATTTGCCTTTTTTTTTAGACTGGCATCAAATGTGCCTTAAGTGAAGGGGTATTAAACACTTTACAGGGGGCAATGATATTTCATAAAAACATTCACATTTTTATGTTCACAACCACAAAGCCAACATTACAAAACCCCCATAAAACATACAAGCAATATTATAATTACACAGTATCCCATTTTAAATATCATTATTGAAGCTTCTAATTTTATTAACTTATTCCTAAATCATGTATAAGGAATAAACCAATGACACCGATTTTTTTGATATATCAAATAAAACTTCCTATTCATAAAACTGTTATATACTGTTGTTAGATTTTCACTCAGGAGTTAAGCTTTTGTAAAACAGTTATAGTATTAAAATACAATAAATACCTATTATTTTATAACATATACTGCATTAAAAAAATGTATACCATATATGCATGCTAAATCTCTGTTTACTAGACTATTTCAACAGGAGAGTAAAATGTTCCCCACTCCTTCAACTGATCATTTTAGACACCATGTAGAAGTCTGGCTGTGGAAATATAACTTAAGGTTCTCATAGTGCTTTATTCAGTGTTGTTTGCTTACTGTCCATGCTTGAGTTAAGCAGTGTAATAAAGTCCTTGAATTTCTCCACAGAACATCTCCAGGTAGTGGAAGCAAATGCACATCTCCAGAGGGTATTGGGGCCCAGGCACAGGATAGCATGGAGTGTGCTGCTGTGTGCTCCAAGACCCAAACCGAAAAGGACTGGAACTGGCATCAGAAAACAGAGCCTGACGATGGTAAGCTTTCGAATCCTCACACAGCATGGAATTCACAGGTTGACTATTTGATATGATATGAAGATTTGATGCTGTTTATTAAATAACTATGTCTATGATTATAAAAACATATATAAGAACATAAGAACATAAGAAAGTTTACAAACAAGGGGAGGCCATTCGGCCCATCTTGCTTGTTTGGTTGTTAGTAGTTTATTGATCCCAGAATCTCATAAAGCAGCTTCTTGAAGGATCCCAGGGTGTCAGCTTCAACAACATTACTGGGGAGTTGGTTCCAGACCCTCACAATTCTGTGTGTAAAAAAGTGCCTCCTATTTTCTGTTCAGAATGCCCCTTTAATCTCCATTTGTGACCCCTGGTCCTTGTTTCTTTTTTCAGGTCGTAAAAGTCCCCTGGGTCGACATTGTCAGTACCTTTTAGGATTCTGAATGCTATCACTCTGCTAAATCACTGTACTAACCTTAAATAAGATAGAAAATGAAAACTAAAACCAGTTTACCAGACTAGAAATGTCTTGTTTAAACAACTGTTCTTTATCCAACAAAATAACGGATAGTTTAAATTACCAGTGGGTCGTGAGGCTGGTTATCACTTCATCCTGGTGGGTTCTGTTAACTGATTAACTGAAGTGAAAAAAAACAAACAAAAACAAAACTGTATCCTACTTGAAGCTTTTGACGGCAAAGCTATCAGCCTACTTTATTTGTATAAAAAGAAATAACATGGGCTAGAGCTTGCTCTGTGGGGGATACAATTAATGCCTTTATTACCTCCTTATATTACCAGCATGAAACTGACGATGATTTATTACACATGTCCTTATCAACAGCAGCAGCATATGAGCAATAAACAAAACAGCAAAAAAATAAAAACCCTCCACCAGGGCCAGGGAGTTTGGAATGTTTATTTTAGGAATCGTCAGGAAGTAATGCAGTAATAATGAAGGCAACGAGGCAATAATACACAAAGTAACTGAACCCAGGATAGATCCCCTGTCTGGGACTCCTTTCATGTAATCACTGGAGCATGCTGTACAGATCCCAGGCTGTGCAATTAGAAAAGGAGTGAGTTAAACTGACTCAACAACACCAGAGATGAGGCTAGGGGGAGATTACCAGCCAAAAAGCTATACATTTAGTATTTCCTTATCTTACTCCCTTACTGTAAGCACCCAATCTTAATATACTCAATAGAACAATGCTTAAAAAATCAAACAAACCTTTCGACAATAAGCCTTTAGCAGGGTATTATATAATATTAATATTATTTGGAAAGACATTAACAGAATTGTCCAGTCGAAACGTGTGAGACAGTGACGTTTTTGGCAGGTGAAATGCTCCAAAGGTTTTAACTCAGTATTATTGGTACAAATGGAATCTCTGTGCCATTGACTTCAATTGGGATCCCAGATCTGCATATCCTGCCATACACAGGACACTGTCCACTTTGATATACAGGGACAGCACAAAGACTCCCGTTTACAGCATAGCACAGCAGCCTGTTGCCGAATGACTGGTTGGGTTGAATCTTGGTTAAAAAACAAAAACAAAGAAACATCCACTGTCAGAGGTTATTCAACAGCCCCCAAGCGATTTGTTTTAAACAAATGATGTGTCTTTCTGACTGTCTGCAGGTAACGTAATGAAGGAAGAGTCCCAACCTGACTCAACAGAGTTGGAAATCCAAGAATTAGAAAATGAAATTCAAGGACTAGTTGCCAGCCCCAGCTTCGAGGTTAGCAATAATGCATTATTAAAATGTTAAGACCTTGCTCAATTTGACATGGTTTGACAGCTGACAGACTATATTGCTGAAAAGTATACATTCACTTTGTAGTCAGCTCTGCCAGACTGGAGAAGGCCGAGTCTTGTTCTAGTCTGCCAGATCAAAATAGAGGCCAGTGCATAATGAGGAGTGTGAATGTGGCTTTCAAACATTCTAGGTGCAACATTTTTTTATTTAAACTGAAATATATTTTGCAGTCAGGTCTGGTCATAAGGGAGCCTCTTTACCCCCATATTATAAGCACAGTTATCTCAATGTGCACTATTTAAAGGTTCTAATATATTATAGCTATTGCTATCTATTCAAAGAATAGGTTTCAGTTCTCCCACGTTATTTCCCAATTGGATAATTCAAATCCCTAAGAGAATGATCATTTCATTGTGCTTCCGTCCCCCTCCCAAGTGTGAAGATGTTCGATCTGAAAAGCTGGTAGCAGATGGCTTATACCTTTTCCCAGGTGTTGGTCCGCCAAGTGTTCTTGCCTACCATCCAGAGTCCAAACAACTTCCACCTGGTTATGATCTGGTAATTATTATTGTAATTTATTATATACGTTGGGATTTTAGATTTGGCTTTCTCCATGAATACTCATTACAGTTTATTCATATATATATATATATATATATATATATATATATATATATATATATATATATATATATATATATATATATATATGTAACACAGCAGGTTGTATGAGACAGCAGGAGGGGGTTAAAACCTCCCTGAAGGAAAAAAAAAAATGCACCTTTTGTTTTGTTTAATTGTTTTGCTTTTTAGTTAATTATTTGTTCATTGTTCTATTGTTTAATTTAGTTTTGTTAATTGTTTTGTGTATTATCCCCTGCACCCGGGGTGATTAAAAATTAGAACCGGGCAGGGTATTTAAGACGTGCAGCCAGTCTGCACGGGACGGCTGCTGAGTAGAAGGAGGTAGAGGAGGTGCTCTGCTTCCGAAAGCAGTCGTGGGAGTAAGTACTGTGTTAAGCCAGCGTGGGTTTTGTGTGTGTGTGGCAGGTAAACGGCTTAGCCGTCCCTGCATTAGTAAGGGAAAATCCTGTGTAGTTAGCGCTCCAAGAGGAGTTAGGTTTTTGTTTTGGATTTGTTTGTTTTGTGTTTATTAAAAATATAGCGCAACTGCGCTTGAAAATCCATTTCTGCTGTGTGCTGGGTCATAATTTTAAAGGGGCACGAACCCGTGAGTGGCGTGATCTTTTACATATGGTGTCAGCAAGTGTGGGCGCCCCTAAGACCCTGAAAATGGATTTGATGGATTTGATCGAGCAGATCACTAGGAATGCCGTTGCTCAGGGAGAGCAACTTGAGAGATGGGGGAAAGAGATGGGGTTGGCACCGCCGAACGGACAAGAGCGGAAGCCAACCGAGTTGGAGCGGTTGCTCCAGGAGTGGGAGCAGGCTAGCGCAGCTCCGCAGTCTCCCGAGCCAGAGGAGGAGGAGCTGCCGCTGCCAGAGCCCAGAGGGGAAGAGCCGCTGCCAGAGCCCAGAGGGGAAGAGCCGCTGCCAGAGCCCAGAGGGGAAGAGCCGCTGCCAGAGCCCAGAGGGGAAGAGCCGCCGCTTCCAGAGCCCAGAGGGGAGGAGCCGCCTTCCGGAGCCCAGAGGGAGGAGCCGCCGCTTCCGGAGCCCAGAGGAGAGAGGAGCCGCTTCCGGAGCCCAGAGGGGAGGAGCCGCTTCCGGAGCCCAGAGGGGAGGTGAAAGGCATACCTCCACCACAGCCCCGACCACCACCCCTACGGTCCAGTCCGGCGTTGCTGCGTCCGGTCCCTCACCCTTGCTCCGGGACACCCTGCCGGTCTTCCTGGACCTCCCTGTGCTGGACCTAGAGCCCAGGAGTATGCAACACTGGCCACAGCTCTGCCCCTGGTTCCCTGCTCCGCTCTCCCCGAGCACCCAGACGTCGCTGTGCTGCTGCCAGACGCCGCTGTCGCCTCCCCTGTTTGCTGCCGCTTCCCCTGGGTGATCGGACGCCACTGCGCCGGTTCCCAGGGGAAGACCTCTGTCCACTGCTGCATCCTCCAGTGCCCCGCCTACGCTCCGTCGCCCCTGTCGAACCGTTGGGTCCCCTCGTCACCGGGTGCGAGGTCCTTACCTGGCTGGGCGGGGCGTGGACCGATCCACCCTCAAGTCCGCCCGTGGAAGAGGGCGAAAAAGGACATTTATGGACTCGAGGGTGGGTGGTTATGTTTTAGGGGAGGAGGTGGCCTTGGAATGGCCGTTAGTGTTGCACACTTGGGGGGAGGATATGTAACACAGCAGGTTGTATGAGACAGCAGGGAGGGGTTAAAACCTCCTGAAGGAAAAAAAAAAAAATGCACCTTTGTTTTGTTTAATTGTTTTGCTTTTTAGTTAATTATTTGTTAATTGTTCTATTGTTTAATTTAGTTTTGTTAATTGTTTTGTGTATTATCCCCTGCACCCGGGGTGATTAAAAATTAGAACCGGGGCAGGGTATTTAAGACGTGCAGCCAGTCTGCACGGGACGGCTGCTGAGTAGAAGGAGGTAGAGGAGGTGCTCTGCTTCCGAGCAGTCGTGGGAGTAAGTACTGTGTTAAGCCAGCATGGGTTTTGTGTGTGTGTGGCAGGTAAACGGCTTAGCCGTCCTGTGCATTAGTAAGGGAAAATCCTGTGTAGTTAGCGCTCCAAGAGGAGTTAGGTTTTTGTTTTGGATTTGTTTGTTTTGTGTTTATTAAAAATATAGCGCAACTGCGCTTGAAAATCCATTTCTGCTGTGTGCTGGGTCGTAATTTTAAAGGGGCACGAACCCGTGAGTGGCGTGATCTTTTACAATATATATATATGTCCATTGTTACGGCTGGATTGTGAATGGATCAGAACCCTTGCTCCTTTCAGTCTATCCTTTAGACCAAGGATAGGGGGGGTACTTTTCAGGGTCATAGGGGGTACGCAGGACAACTTGTACACAAGCGTGATTTCGATTAAGCAGATTTCCACTCCGATTAGGGTGGGCGAATCTGGCGTCTTCCTATGGAGAGCTCTGCACAGAGCGTTCTGCGCTGCTTATGAACTTTGTGGATTTCAGCTTGTCATATAATTGATTACTAATCAGTGAACAATCTTTCTGCATTTTTTAGTAAACATAAATAATAATCAATCAATACTCAGTTTTTGTCTTATTTATTAGGCTCGTCTGCATTTTAACAGCAATAGCAACTGGTTGAATTTGTTTTCAGATTATACTGTGTATCGTTCCTCTAGTGGATACATTTCTTACTTGCAAAGGAAAAACGAAGGAACAAAAACACAAAAGAATCTACAGAAAGTGCAAAGCGACAGAAAGTTATAGCGAGTCCCTTTGGATTATTTTTATGTTGGCATTAATAAAAAGGTATATCACTGTTAGTTATTATAGTTTTATCTTGAGGTTAATGTTTTTGATGTTGCAGTCATTTTAAATGGCACACATAATTATGCTGAGATGGGCTTTCCATTACATGAGAGTAGATGTTAAAACTACATGCTGATTTGAACTTGGCTCTCGCCAAGATAAGCACCAACTAAGACGTAGCTTCACAGTAAACTAATGTGATCCATATGTGTCTCCATCCATTTGCGCTTCCTTCCATATGATGATGTAGATATCCTTCTGTCTGGTGTTGATGGCTGAAGTGTAATGCTGGCTCCAGGGATCAACTTATTGCCTCCCTAAGCGATCAGCACACACAACGGCTGCGATGCTGGCTCCAGGGATCAACCATAGTGCGGTCTCCCCAGCGCATCAGCATGACAACCGCCTGGATTGAGCTAAGTAGGGTACATCTCTGGGGTCTTCAAGTGGGCACCTTCCATCCTCGGTGTTTCGTCGACTAGCCCACGACACCTCAAGAGGGCTCGACAGTGATTCTGGCGTCCCAGCATCACCCCCTCCGTCCCCCACTCAACTCAGCCCAGCTTACTTACCTGTACATCAGCGTTTCTTTCTTTCTATTGTGCTTGAGATCCCCAGCCAGAATCTTTCCGTCTCAACCACAGCCAGTTGCTGCTCCTCTCTGCTGCTTCAGATAAGTTCTTCACTGTGCGACGCAACTCTTGGCCATTGAATCCGACATCTCTGAGAAACCGGGTTGTAGAGTGTGCCACAAATCCTCGACATCCCACTTCCACTGGGTAAACCCAGACTCTCCATCCTCGCTGTTCCGCTTCAGTGGCTAGTTGAGCATACCACATTTTCTTCCTCTCATAGCCTCATCTACAGCATCCTCCCATGGCACTGTTAACTCTACCAGGTGAACAAGACGTGCTGATCCAGACCACAAGACAATATCTGGTCATTGTGCCAAGTAAACCGTCCTTGGCTAAGAGCCCCCTTACATCCTGTCAAAATGTGCCTTAATGTTGCAGGTGATGAACACAAAGGACATGAGGGATCCTCTTCTACCCAGAGGTTTAGGTTCTGTGGTGATGGGAGAACATCATATGTTGACCTTATAAGGAAACTGATCCTGCTCTGTTCCATTGACCATAGGTCTTGCGAGCCAATCTTGCGTTGTTCCACACTCTCCCATCTCATCCATTCTCCCTGCTTGGCCTGGGAAATGGCCTTTATACACCTCATCCTCTCCTCCTGCTTTTGCACCTCGTTGACTACCAGCTTCCTCCGTTGAGCTGGGGCTGCCTTGTGCCATGTAGGAGGAGCTGAACTGAGACCAAGACCCCTCTTCCATGCTGAACTTGCCCCATGATATCACCAATTGAAGGGCAGCCTTTGCATCCTCCACAGCTTTCTTTGCCGCCCACTTTCTTCCAGTTTTCAACACAGGTGCTGCCTCCCTTACGCATTTGTCGCGTGACTCTACTAATGTCATTTCCAGTCGGACCTTGGCGCACTTAAACTCCTCGGTTAGAGCGGAGACAGGTAGCTGCAGTATTCCTTTACCATAAAGTCCCACTCTGCTGAGGCAGCGTGGAACTCCCAACCATTTCCTGATGTGTGAACTGATTAAAGCTTCCAGCTTCTCAACTGTTGTCAAAGAAACCTCGTACACAGTCAGTGGCCACAGCAACCTTGGCAGTAGGCCAAACTGAAAGCACCAGAGTTTTAGTTTGCCTGGTAAAGTGCTGCTGTCTATGCTCTTCAACCCTTCCACAGCTTGTTGTCTAACTTCTCCCACACGAACTGTGTCCTTTAGATCCCCGTCGTACCATCTCCCAAGGCTCTTCACTGGCTTCTCAGACACTGTTGGTATTGCCTCACCATTAATGAAGAACGTTTTATCTACTACTTTACCTTTAATTATAGAGATGCTCCTTGATTTAGTGGGCTTGAATTGCATTCGTGCCCATTCAATGTTATTGGTTAATTTGCCCAATAACCAATTAGTGCAGGCTACTGTTGTAGTCATGGTTGTCATGTCATCCATGTATGCTCGAATTGGTGGTAGTCGTACTCCAGAAGCCAAGCGCTCTCCTCCCACTACCCATTTTGATGCCCTAATGATTACTTCCATTGCCATGGTAAAAGCCAGTGGAGAAATGGTGCATCCTGCCATTATTCCAACTTCTAGGCATTGCCACGTAGTGCTGAATTCTGAAGTTGAAAAACTAAATTGCAACTCTCCAAAGTAGGCTTTCACTAGATTTGTTATTGTCATCGGTACACTGAAAAAATCAAATGCTGCCCAAAGAAGTTCATGTGGCACTGAGCCATATGCATTAGCCAAATCCAGGAATGTCACATGGAGCTCCTTCCTCTCCTTTTTAGCTGATTGAATTTGTTGCCAGATCACATTGATGTGTTCTAAGCATCCTGGGAAACCTGGAATGCCCGCTTTTTGTATTGAAGTGTCAATGAAGCAGTTCTTTAATAGGTAAGTTGACAATCTCTGAGCAATAATGCTGAAGAAAAGAAGTAAATGGCAACGTAAACGTTTACAGTGCAGACTATTTTGTATTAATTATAATAACGTTGCCGAATGGAAAGTGAATACGAGTGTTTCTGAAGAGATTCCCAATTTGTGCATCCAAAGACCTGTGATTAAAAGTTTTAAGAATTACTGTTTGGTATTCTGTCCTAAACCAGCAGTTTGTCAGTCCAAAACTAAATAAACAGGGACAAAAATTGGTACCATTCAGTACAGCGAAAATTGTAAAGGGGTACTTGAGGTGAAACCTCAAGACTGAAGGGGTACAGTTTTTTAAACAAAAGGTTCAAAAGCACTGCTTTAGACCAATCTGTGTTCTAAGCCTGACAATTCAAGGTTGGAACCTCTGCATTGTATCTGTTGTGATTTTGTGGAGAGATGTTTTTCCAAAACAGGATCTGAACTTGTAAGGGTGCTCCGATATGTACTAAGACAAACCTGCACACCCACGCAAATCACCCCACAGGTGAATATTTCATTTTACCAGAAAGTCAAGCGATTCTATTGTGTGTGGATCGAGGAGTAAACTCTAATGCACATACTGAAAGAGCTCTTGTATACAGCAGTGATGTATTTATTTTATATGACAGGCGTCAGTCAATTTACTGACCTTGACAGAATGATTTTGAATTACAGATAACCTCCAAGACTATAAACAATGCTCTTATTAAAACAGCAGTGATTTCTTTTCACTAGTAGCCTCGTGTTATCACACCTGGATTTAAAGCCATATTAGAATCTTACGGTTTTATAACATCACTAAGATAAAAAAAAAAAAGGGTCGGGTTTATCAGTGAACAACAGTGGCTTTGGTTGTAACATTTTACAGGGGATGTAAAATAGACCACTCAGTGAATGGGTAATTGTATGTTGTTCTTCCTTTGATGTCATCACTTGTGTGAATGGACAGTTCTTACTAGTCACTTTGAAATGAAGAAATCAGAACAGGGGACGCATGCCTTTACTTGAGTTTTGGGGCTTGGATGTTGGAATGGAACTCGGGGGTCAAAGGAACCAGCACTCTCAGTTCTAATCACCAAGTGCTTTATAGACAGCTGACCTGAACTGGTCTTCAGTAGTAATATTAAAAAAGCTGTGGTGAATGTAGGTTATGGTGAATTTTTTACGGTAACTGATACTGAGCTGTTAAAAGCTATATCTTCAGACCAACTTGTCCGATATTGATTAATTTGCTATTTGCCAGAGAGTAATAGTGTCAGAATCATTTCCATGTGTTTGATTGTTTTTCAGCATAAGCATACATGACACAGGATATTGTTGTAAAAGGCAGCGCTGTCTAGTGAACAGGTACTATGAATTGCCAGCATTACAAAAAGAAACTTGATTCACTAAATGGTGCTGGCTCTTAAACCTAAAAAATATATAATTTATCCTTGGCAGTGGTATGTAACTTAAATACTTTTTTAACCAGCACCCCAGTGAAGGGAGCTCAAATGAGTTTGCAAACACATCCCCTGACCTAATATAGCTGCAATATTGAGGTCATATATTTACATTTTTTTAAGTTACAGCAGCATTGAGACAGTACACTGTGTTTGGTGTTTGGTACACAGTTGTATTTTTCGATTTTCCTACTTAAGTTCCATGACCAGAGTTGTCCAGTGAAACCGTAACACTTTCTCAGCTGGATTGCCTTAACTTCTGGCCATATCAATGATACAAACCACATGTTTTGACATAGGGTCTTTATAGTTGATACACAGTTGTATTCTTTGATCCTCTCAATCAAGTTACAGGTGGTGTCCAGTGAATATTAACCACTTCAGTACCAGATTCTTTTAACCTTTCGTTCTCTCTCCTCAGTCTTATGCAGAGTCGTCTATGGGCAGTGATATGGATGTCAGTATCTGTGAGTTCTGCCAAATGGAGATCAAGCCCTTTGTGACGAGGGAGCAGCTTAACACAGACCCCAGTCCGGAACATGTGAGTGCATCAGAATCTACTGGATACTTTTCATGCATGCCATGCATTCAAAACATACAGCTTTGGCTTAGAAAAAACACTGGTGCTGCTGCTTTAAACATTTGCATTTAATAATATAGACCGTACTTTTTGAAAATTGTTTATTTGATCATATCCGGTGAAAATCTCGCCCTCTGATTGAGGATACCTTGACACGACTGACACCCTCCTGAGACAGACCAATGGATAAAGCAGTTACCATCCGCTAGTCAAAGAAAAATTTACAGGTACTAAAAGTTTACCGTTGTAAAGTATAGCCAAGTGTCCGTTCCGCTCTGAATGGCTAGCGGTCGCTGTCAGTCAAATCAGTGGTTCCTCAATAGACTAGTGTAGTTTCACCGTCAGTCATTTCAACCTGTCCTGACAGATCTCATTGGCTGAAGCAGCGCTGAAACTCTCATTCGTTTAAATAACTGTCAATCATCAGACCGACTGCACTTTCATTTGCCAGCTATAGCCTGTCATTCAAAGTGCCTACTTTGAAATTATTATTATTATTATTATTATTATTATTATTATTATTATTATTATTATTATTATTATTATTATTTATTATTATTATATTTTATTTCTTAGCAGACGCCCTTATCCTGGGCGACTTACAACTGTTACAAGATACCACATTATTTTTACATACAATTACATTATTTTTAGCGGGTTAAGGTGTAGGTAAGCGTTTGCTATTATAGGTATATACGGTGACAGTTACTAGTTTGATCTGAAAATGAGGCGCAAGAGGAAAACACTTAATGAGTATTGTGCACAATACCCTGATCGACGGCAGAAGTCTCAGCGGCAGGACAAAGCGGGCCAGTCTGCCTTGCCTCCAGTGAGTCCAGCTGTGCTTTAGCCTTAGAGGGGCAGAGCTCGGAATAAGTGCAAGTTACTTCTGTTCAACTCTCTAATGTTTTGTTGTGTCTGTGCATATACGCTTTATATGCTGTGTTTTCTACGGTTTATTTGAGACATTTTTTTTAAAATTTGTGTAGGATCTATAGCTACAAGGTATAGCTATGCTGTGACCAAACGTTATTTCAATTAGAATGTTGTTGGTAACCATGGTTTTGTTGCATGTAGAATATGATAAAGGGGTTTCTCTAAATGAGACGCTTCTCAATGGCAAAAAAAAGTCTGTTTTTTTTTTTTTTTTAAAGCATAAAGGTCGATTTCACCCATGCTCTGCATGAATTGAAAAATAAAGATAAAAAAGGTAAATTCTTTCAAAAAGAAATGTCGATTTGGCAAAAAAAAAAAATCAAATAGTAGCAATAAAAATAAAAAAACATCGAAAACCATGGTAAATTGTGAAATGCATTGGAAAACTGCAAAATAGCTGTGCAAAGCTAAAGCTAAACCTTTAAAAGGGCTGTAATAGAATGTTAATAAACTACTAGTGTATCTATTTCCGGCAAATTGCTGTTGTGGATTTGAGGACCAGCCTATCCTCAATTTGCCAGAAAAGTACATGCACGTGCATATTATTGCTTAATTCAAAATAAAGGACCACCACCAAAAATGTAAACATTTTGTTGGGACTATCCCCACGACATAGGTTTCACATTGACCTTGTGTATTCCAAGGTTACACAAGTTATTAAAAAAACAATTACAAACTGAAGTAATCAGTGTAAGAACATGTCATCTCATCTCTTGAAAATATTGAGAGAAACTGGCTTAACAGGTAGAACAGAAGTTGCATGTGTCAACCAAACCACTTTTAACTACAATCACAGCTGGTCCGAAACATCAAACGCATTGTTCACGTTTCCCAAAGCAAAATTCAGAATGCAGTCAAACTAAGTCCGAGTTGGTAGGCTTCAGCTACACAGAATGTTTAAAAAACAATACACCATGTAGAAAAAATCATTATCACGGAACATGTGCAGTTCACATGCTGTTTTTATGTTTGGATGGATGACTATTTCTATCAAAGCTTGTGAGGATTCTGAACGCCTTCCTGGATTCATCTGAAAATGTGTAATGATAGAAAAAGAAAAAAGCTCTATTACAGATTCCAGTTAGCTGGGACATAGCCATCATTTTGGGTTTGTTTTGTTGTACAGTCTGTAAATGATCATGTAGTATAATATACAGTATGTGGTCTCAATTTTTAACGTTTTTTGGATGCGTAAGTCAGACCGTGAAATAAAATGTGAAATATATTTTCCGTTTTACTCTTCAATTCAGTGTAAATGTATATATCCTGGACAAATAAAAAATGGCTTCTGCATTGCACCAGAGTTGCGCCTCACTGCCTTGCCAGGTCACAAAGGCAGGTCCCGGCAGCACTGCTTGAGCAGGGAGCTAAGTTCCGCTTGACAGTATGGCAGCTACTGACCTTGATTGACAGTGTGGGGGGTTTTCTTCAGTGCTGAAGTGAGCATGTATAGATGAGTTCAGGGCAGGCCTTTTCAACTACTTTCATGGCTCACTTACAAAGCAGGCTGAAACCCCATCTGATGCATGGATAGCTACATGCCTAAGTCAACCAATTCTCCTGGCAGAAATGTTGATTTATTTTTAATGTTTTGAATCTTCAATATTAATTCGGACAAAAAAATATTTAAAAACTTTACATCAAATGCAAACAAAAAATGATTATCATGGAATTACTGCAGAACATGAGGGTTGGCATGTGAGTATCGACAGATAATGTGTAGCAGACCCTGATATTGATATGCCTTGTAAAGCTTTGAACCCTGCAGTAAACCCTGCAATAGCAAGTGTTCTCTCTACTGTATTCATAAACTGCACTGGTGAGCTGGACTATTTGATGTAAAAGCTAAGTAACACAGTTGTTGGTATTTTGACCCTGGATTTTAGCTGTTCTGCTGTGAAATGTACCACATGATGTGGATGGAAACACTGGATAAAGAGGAAGCCCTCCAAGCTGCAGCAGTACAGAAGAAGATCAACATCCAGCCTTCCCCACCATTCAAGAGCAAGCAGGAGAAGATCACAGCCAAGGAGAGAGCCGCGCAAAAGTGAGGCAGTCACTTATAAACGTAAAAGCATAGCAAAGTGTAATAAAGCATAGTGAAAACATGGTAAAGCAGAGGTAAGAATCATAAAGAAAATTTAAAAACATGATAAACTATGGTGAATGCATAGGATGGGAAAACTAACATATTTAAGTTGATAAAACATGTTTATTTACTTACCCTCTTAGAAAACAAGTAGCCCACAGAAACAACTAATCACACAGATACATGTTTTCCCCTGTATTTGCAGAAGAAACTGAGTATTGGGTAGTTCATTGTATCCCTTTTATTGAAATATTGTGTCTGCCTTTGTCAAAATAATGCTGGCTGAGAGCAAGTAACTTTATAAATGATTTTCAGACAGGAGTGATTAGAGTTTTAATTTTGAAACGAAAAACAGCCATTAGATGTTTCTTTATTTATTTATTTATTTTTTTTGTAAAATGTGTTTGTAATATTCTTGGTCAGTCTTAGCGCAGGAAGCTGTGTCTAACTGGTTTGTTGGTTGCAGAATGCGGGAATGGGAGCTAGAGAGATACAAGAACTCCAGTGTGAACCAGGGACACTTCTTCTCCTGTACGTATCAATCAATCAGTCTTTATTTTATATAGCACCTTTCATATACACATCTAGCACTGATCAACTCAGAGCTTTCCAAGCTGATAGCACTGTCGGCCCTTGACCCTTTTACCCTTTCAGAACAGACTTCAGTCTTCTGAAGTTGGTCTTAAATAAACCTTTCCTTTATGACAGGCTGCTGAAAGTTTTTTTTTTAAAGGGCTGCGCAGAGCTACAAAGGTACAACTCCGCACCGGACATTAAAGGTTTAAGCAGGTCTAGTTCAATCCACATTTTCATTTACTTATTTTTTTTAAATTTTAGTTATCGCCAATGTTTTTTACAATTTGGAATGCCCCATTATTATTTTTATCCTGGTTCACCACTGTAACCCCCCGGCGACTTGGGAAACGGAGGCTGAAACACGCGAACCACAGCGAAGCCACCAGACCTATAGTGCTGGAGGATAACACAGATCTGAATGGCTCCACTGCAGACCCGCAGGCACCCTATCAGCCACTCGGGTCGCTGGTGTGCGGTGAACCATGGATTGCCTTTCTGACCTAAACCCTCCCTACCCGTGCGGCGCTTAGCCAATTGTGTGCTGCCCCCTAGGAACCCCCAGTCATGGTCGGCAGTGACATAGCCTGGATTCGAACCTGCGATCCCCAGTCTATAGGGCACATCCTGCGCTCCACGCGGCCTTTACTGGATGCGCCACTCAGGAGTCCCTTTCAATCCACATTTTCAATGATGAGTTCATTTAATTTAAAGAAATACTGTACTGTATTGTCCTACATGTACAGTACAGTCGGTTTGTTGCATAGAGTTTTCAAGAATTTTCTTTTCCAGCAGAAAATGTATTGAATTGTGTTCAGCTCTAAATTACGATTACAGTCCAAAACAAAATCTGATAGAAGTCTTTTTGTCCCCCAACATTTTATTGTTTGTGGGCGTACACTCCAATTTAAAAAATGGGTTCTACTGCAGAGAAGCTAATATCAGTACATCCAAATGGGTGACATTTGAAAGAATTAGGGATGAGATTTGGGAATATTCCTTAAAATGCATTGTCATTTTGTTTCTTTTAATATTGGCATTGCTATAATTGAGGCCACAAATGAGTCAGGCTTGTCTGCTACTGTAGTTTGATTGGCTAACTAAATATGTGCATCATTTATATAGCATGAAAGTTATTTGTTGACACGTAAGGCAGGGTTGTTTGTTAGTTAATTTTGCATGAATTTCAGTTTGCTTCACTCTTATTCCTAATAACTGCCTACCGATTTTATTGCATCTTAACTTTTTGTTTTGTAACACTGCAGTGGGTCACCAGATGAAAACCATTTCCTATCGCCTGTCTGCTATGAAGTCCCCGGATCAAGAGGGCAGGTTTCCCACAGCTGAAGAGCAGAGCGACATCTTTACTATTGTACCGAGAGGACTGAAAAAGGTAAAGTGTCGGGGTTCAGTGCTGGCGCTAGGATTTATTGGTCCCTGGTGCAAGACTGTAAAGTAGCCCCCAGTGGAGTGTGATAGAAGTGTGAAAGATCGTGGTCACATTGTGATAGGTGGATGTGTGCTTTGATTACATCAAAAAAGTTGACCTTTCTTGCAAGTCTATTTTCAATTGGCAGTACAACCAATGCAGACAATCTCTCCCGTGACATTGTTGACCACAGGTAATTCTTTATCAAAGACAGTTTACTGAAGGATCGCTCCGCACCAGCAGCTTTGGAATTGTAAGCAGTGCTTGCAGTTCAATGTGGGTGTTGGGGAATCCTCTGCTCAGGTCTTTCTGAACCAGATACTGCACCACTTGAAATGGAGACTTAACATCATCAGGTCCATGTGAGAAAAACATTTAAACTTGAAATTTCAAGTTTTTATTTTTTTCTCCCATGGTCCTAGTGCTCTTCTGTAGGGTAAGACGAGCAGGCAAGTTAGTAAAAAAAAAAAAAAAGATGCGTAAAGTAACCCAAAACCATGGAAGCAAAACAAATGGCCCACTCTTAAAACATTTGCAATTTTTTTTTTTTTTGGCATTTTTCTACTGCTGTTTGACAAAATTGTAGCTGTCTTTTTTGCGCTTTACACTTTGCACAGCCCGTTTTGCAATCACATGACCGTAACACTGACCTATTGCCAGAGCTCTCGCTCTCCATCCCTACAGATAGACAATCTGTTAGCTATGATTTGTGAATTTGTTTTTTGATTGACATTCCGCCAATACTACCTTGCTACGGTTTATTTTTCTAATCCCAGTAGATTAGACGGTGCCTATACAGTATATTTTTAACATTTAGTCATTAAAGTGGGCTCAGAACAAATCGAAATGGACTCAGGGCTGGGGGGCTCCAACAAAGGCTGGGCCCGGGTGCAGCTGGGTCCCTTGCACCACCCCTGATGCTAGCCCTGCCTGGGTTTTTGCATCAATCAGTGTGGTACTGAAGAAAGATTGTCAATGACACCTTGCATGAATAAGAAGAAAATTATGTTTAGCTTTGTAATTGTGGTTATAATACCAAACCGACTGAAGCCCTTGTACGTTCTTGTTGCTAGTTCTATTTAACACAGGGCATTTTTGTCCTGAAAGAGCAGTTTTCCTTTATTTTTGTCCCCTAAAACTCAGTTTTTGCCTTCTGTGATTCTGCAGTACTGGCTTATGCTGCAGGTGGTACCAAACTTCTATAAAAATGAAACTTCTGCCACTTATTCCTGTCAAAGATGTACTGCTAACCTACTTGGATGTTCCAGACTTTCCACAAATACTCAAATTCAGAATCTATTGTAGCCAGATTCAGCTACAAGACCAAAACAATTACATCCCAGTACAGCAACTAACAGCCCTGACCGCTCACTACACTGCTGTAGCATTGTGTTGATTTCTGAACCAGTCTCTGGTCCTAGCATGTGTAGCCTCTCTGAAGTTCAGCAGTGCATGCCCTCCCATGCTTCACAGCCTTCCTGATAGGATCTGGGGGTTGAAGTGATAGATCATGTGATTGAGCAGGACTTCTGCTGTCAGACTGTGAGTTGAGGAGCTGTCAGAGTGACAGTGGAGAGACTAGCTGGTTTGGGAACTGGTTATTTAAGGCACTTCAAAATGCCAGAGTCTGCAAGCTGCCTCTCTTCAGGAGTGAACAACTCAATTCAAGACATTCTGATATAATCCCTCTTGCATATACACCGTTTTAATGAGCAAGCCGTCTCACAGTGGTACCCCAATATTCATCCATTTTCTAGGAATGATGAACAACTTGGTTGGAAATATATTGCCCATTAAACCAAAATCAGAAGATGGGGGGGGGGCGGGGTTGTGGGAGGGTTGCTGAGATATAAACCCCAAATTTTAGTGACGAATGCACTGCCTGCAGTCAGATCACAAAAGCCTCTGAGATGCATTCTTAAGAACAAGATATCTCCCATGTGCATATGTTTTCTGTATTCTTCTCACACATGCTGCAGCAGTGTAGTCTGAAGTCTCATTCATATGGATATTGTGTAGGTCAGCAGCATCAGCATAAGCCAGTCTTATACCAGCTACAATATGTGATCAATAATTAATTTAAACTATCACTAGAACACAACACCAGCAAAGTATACACAGGGAAAAGCAATGCATCCCAAGTGTTCTGCTATATATAAAGACACTTGTGTTTAAAATTGCACCTTTGTTATCTATGGAGTGTACCTTACTGTATATTTGAATCTCAACTCAATGAATAACAAGATGTTATGTCCTTAAACTTCTGCTCCTAACAAGAAATCAGACCAGTATCTCTTCACTCTGCCAGACCATTTGACACTAAAGCAACTTTACAAACGAGAGGATGCCATTCGGCCCATCAATGCTGGTCTGTTTCCAAGTAGCTGATTGATCTCAAAACTTTGTCAAGGATCCCAATGATTAGGCATCAACAACATGGCTAGGTTAACCCATTCCATACCCTCACCCCTCTCTGTGTAAAGAAGCGTCTCTCAGTAAGTCTATCTTGGGACAGAGGGTAGGAGACTTAATTCTAGAGAGGCTCTGCCACATCAGGCTAATTTAGAAGGTCCAAATACATTCCCTCACCACAGCAACTGCCCAAAACAGCTCAGGAGAACTGAAGCTCAGCAGGTGTCCTCCAATCCAACTACCAAGCCAATTGCCTGTTTACACCAAAGAACTCGGGAGTGGATGTCAGTCAGCTACCAGCCTCTGGAGGACAAAGGCCAGCCCTGCAGGTGTTCGCTTAAGCTCACTAGGCACCTGGCCAGTAGGCTGCACTTTAGCATGATGAGGAGAAACCGTCCATGCTGGTTTTACATCCCTAACCTGCAGGAACACAAATACGAAGTTTTAACATTAAAAAAAAAAAAAGTGTGAATGATCTTGGTTACATTATGATAGGTGGATGTGTTCTAATTATCCTCGAATGGGACATTAAGCTTGCAGAGGAGTGAGTGTCTAGTTAGTTATGTAGGCAAGAGTGGCACAAGGCAAAAGTAGGAATAGATAACAAAATAAAGGCATGAAGTAAATAGAAAATAAGTGAAAAGGTAAAGAGGGTGGGGAGGAGGGGGCTGTAGAGTGTGTGGGCTGTGAGGTTTTAGTGGGAAATACTTCTCTTTTTCATAACTACCTGTAATATATAGTAACTATGGATAGTGAAACTCAATGTCAATCTCTACAAATTTTCAGCAAGGCAGTGGCTGTAGGCCATTTTCCTGTTCTTTGTCGATAACGCAGTCGACTGAGTGTCAAACAAGGTTGCTGTTTGCTGAAGGCACTGCCTGAATGAAACCAGTCAATGGCTAAACATGTCAGGATAATGGCTCTATCAACAAGGCTTAATTTCAGAGGCATCCACCCACCCTCTGGCCCCTACCATTGTGATGATGAAATGTTACCAATTCAGTACCATTTTACCAACTGTTCATTCCATTGGCTTTTAGGAAATAATTACTGCTTTACCATTGTGGCAGTTTCAATGTTGTTGCAACACCTTCTAGTGACAAAAGACAGAGATAACTAACCGTTTGTGGGTGTGGTTTGAAAAAAACCTCTGTTATCCTGGTGTAATGTCCAAAACAGCCTTGTATGAAAATGATTACCAGTTTGAAATGCATTTGGTGATACATTCATGTAAAGTTCTGACCTGTCTTTGAGATGGATCAGGATCCTTCAGCCTGTTAATCACAAATCATAATTTGGTATGTTTCCTTTCTTTTACAGAGACATCACAGAGTTCTTCAAAAGTTCTATCCCAGTGGCAAAACTTTTCTCACTTTATTCCCAGATGGGACTGGGAACGTCTTGTATCCTTGTACACTAGATTAATCATCCCAGTGAGGGGAGCTCGTATGCTTTTGTAAACCTACCGCTTCTTCAACTTTTTATATCTCATAAATCTTACTATTCTATGACTATGTCTAGGTCAAGGTCGATCATGGGTATAGGAAATGAATAATTACACTTTAGTGGCCATCATTGCTCTCTCAAAGCCTCTCAGAGACCATTTGAGGCAGTGACTTTGCAGTTGGTGAGACATTTTAGATTTCTACTGTCTTGTCAACACAGATATATATTTTTCAGTTCCATTACAGGTGTTGTCCAGTAAAAAAAAAAAAAACATTACAGTATATATAAGTGTAGCTAACAAAATAACTATGTAATTCTTACCTGTTCAGCACTTTCTTTTGTTATATAATTCTCAGATGTACAGTTTTGATGCAAACACATGTTCTAGTAAGCATGCTTAAAGCATGTAAATATGTAAACATGATTTCTGATACTACACCAGGTAAAATAAGTCTCTGTTTGCAAGCCTTGCTTTCAGATTGTCTTGCGCTTCCTTGGTCATTAACCAACCTGCAGCTTCCCCTATTGCTTTCCACCAGTAACATGCTCTGTCCCAGAAGACACTGCTTAGGTAATATTACCCAGAAAGTACAAGTGAAACAAATTCCCTTTGAATAAGGCATGGAAACTGACAACTTTCTTTAATCTTATGTAGTGCCAGAGATTGTGTTGTAAAATGAAAACACACTTTTGCTGTAACATGTTTGCTGTTGGTTTCAAAACTGTAAGTGCAAAGTGGAAAACAGGTCGGATATATGAATTTTTTTTTTGTTAGCTACAATCCAATTAGCATCAGATATTTTACTTAAAATAAGAAGCAATGAAACAGTTTTATTATGTACTGAAACAGAAGTGTTGTCTTGTCAAGCGCGAATCTCACATAAGTACCTCTGGTTAAAGCAATTCCATTTTTTATGGATATCCTTAATTTCTAACCAGTTATCCCTCGGGTAGGGTTGCTGTTTTGATCTCTTCTGTGAATGCAGCTCTCTATACATACATCATCCAAGAAGACTGTTCCACTAATCGCATGCAAGCAGTCTTTACAACCAGGGGTCAGTCGACGTGCTACCATCCCAACGGGGTAGTCAGGTAGGTTAACGGCATAAATCTGGATACATAGCATATATGAACTGCTGAACCTTGTCTTTAATATTAGCATCACAAGGGTATCCATTCTAGTGAACAAGTGTTTTGGTGACCTGTAAACAGCTTAGCCATCTGTTTTGTTTTTTAGGTAGACTTTAACAAGCTAGCTAGACTTTAACAAGTTCTACCTTAAAGTTTTTGTTTTTTTAAGGTTCCAACACACAGGTCAATCAACAGATCTCTTCTCAGTCCTGCCTTAACACAGACATGAGACACACCTGTCTGCTTAATTACTGGCAGGTGTTTCTAATTAAATAATTTCACATGTTGCTGTGTAAAAACAGCCACAACACCTCTGCCTGTCACTATATATTAGGTAGACAGATGCACCTGGGTTTTAAGGTATGCAAATTGATTGTCTTTTTACTACTCAATCTTTTAGTTTACCTCATAGTTGTCCATAGAAGAGGCAACACGAGAGGAACGGTATGTGTACAATATAAAGTATTTACTATTTATTATGCATGTAAAAGATCAAACTTTGTGATTTATTTAATGCAAGGCTTTTTTATTATTACCTGAACAGACACCCACTTATTTTTCACAGTGGATACTGAGTTTTAGATTGTTGTGTTCCCTTTCCAACCCTGCAGGATGAATTTGCACAAGTTTGGTGGCTCGATCTTGGATGAGAGAGGAACGCAGAGGAGGAGCTGGAGTTGGCTGGACTGGAGGCGGCATAATCAAGCAGCTCCCTTTAAGCCCCTCTTCCTGTCTCTAAACCCACAGACTGGCATCCACGTCTTCTCCCAGGAACAAGTTGTTATGACCTTTGCTGTCAAAAAGAACAGTGTGAAGTTTAACATGGGAACGCGACTAAAGGTAAGTTTGGGGTTTTTGGCTTTGCCATGGAGGGCATAGCGTCAATTAATCATTGAGTCTCTTCCACTGCTGCCAAGGGATTGTTGCTCAAAAAGGAGGTTCAATGACTTGGTGTCATTGTGTATTTAAAACAAAAACAAAAAACTGTTAAGTGTTTGATCTGGGATCAAATCTAATTCATGGCAGCAACGTAGGTTAATGTTAAAAGTGAAGAACTATGAGGGTACCATAGTGGTGTGCTGTGCAGTGTGAGCTGTGCAAAGTTGCCTATCTTCACTGGGGATTCCACAGGGAGCATTGCATTGACTCTGGCACTCCCGCAGGTTAGGAAGGCAAAATCAGCATGGACTGTATCTTCTCACTAAAACAGAGAGAATCCTTCTGGCCAGATGCCTGGAAGTCTCAAGCTCACACCTGCAGGACTGGCCTTTGTCCTCCATGTGCTGGTAGTTCATCACCATTCACTCTCGATCCCCTGGTTATAGAGAATTCACTTGGTTGCGGGCTTGGAGGATGCCCGCTGAACTTTTTCTTTTGAGCTGTTGTGGGGAGTTACACAAGTGAGGGCAACTGGGGAGAAAATCGGGTACAATAATTGTGAACTCTAAATTGAATAAAAAAAAATAAAAAAAATTATGTACTATTAACAGTTAGTAGTTTACATACTAAAATATGACCTTATAAAATATGGATTTTGTATGCATTCTATATATTATAAGGTGATAATTTCATATGTGAAAGTCAAATTAAAACACACAGAACCAGGTATTAACTCACTGACATTCTGTGTGATTTTTGTAACAGCTGAAAGATCTTTCATTGTTACGGACACCTTCTCGAGATGTGCATCGCCAGGAACTCAAAGACAAAACTCTGCAGATCTACAACCTTCTGGAGAAGATCCGGAACGCTGTGAAATACCCACACCGTTCACATGCCGAGAAGATCCCATCCCAGTACAACCTAACTGCTCAGATTCAGAGACCAGAGGAGAAAGCTGCAAAAAAGCATAAACTTCACCTAAACCATCAACTAAAGCCACCATAACTGTGCATGAATGTACTTCCTAAGACTAATGACTATTTTGTATCTTTGTCCATTACATTTCTTCTTGCAATTGATATTTCAGTCCATTTATTCAGGGTAACTCGTTACCTTTCAGCGATCATGAGGCAAATATTGAGTCCTCATCACGTTCCACAGGTTTTCACTACCCAGGTAAAGCTCATAGCGCCACATGTCCTACTCTGTATTTTCTTCAGTCATTATTGTGTTCATTTTCCAGCATTTTTTTCAACTAAATTTGGATGCCAGTCAAATAAGACTATCTGAACTACAATTACTTTGCAGTACATTTATATTATACAATACATACTTGTAGTTTGCTATGTTTTGTTTATAAGGGATGTAAATGGATACCCTATGGAAACACTTGGAGTAAACTTTTTTTTTTTTTAAAAAGCAGATCAAATCTGGTGAAATACTTGCAGAGTTAGAAAATAATAAGAGAATTATCTTCAGTAGGCACTACCCTTTTTTTTTTTTAAATGTATAAATCCCAACAACCAACCACCAATCAACTATCTGGATAGACCATCTTGTATCTTCTAAATAGAAAGAAAAGCAGGATATTAATGCAACTTTCTGCACCAAAAGGTTACCATACACCATCCATCATGACTTAATACAAAACTAGTATAATAAAAAGCAGAACAGATGACTGACAGGTGCCTTTGTAACGTCTATCCCCAGATTCGGATAGTGCAGAGAATGTCCAGAACAAGTTCCATCACAATTGTACATGAGGTTTTCAGAAGTCAGTGGTCATTAGCCTCCAGTACATCTGTTCAAGCCCCTTGAGGAGATAAGATGCAACAGGCAGAGATTTGGCTCTGGCACCCCTGCGGTTTAGGGAAGCTAAATGGAATCACCTCACCTTTTTTTTGGACAGAGCCATTAAACACACTGCTTATAGTCCCTATGGACATAGCGTAGAATATAGTTAAACTAGAAGGGGGATTTCATAACACAGCAAATCACACCACATGCATGCTAACAAATCTAATAGTCAGTGATTATGTTTTCAGGATTTGGGGGAATCCTGCCCGTTCCATTCCCCCCCATCATTGATAAGCCGTATACAAACCAGCAAGGCGATCACAAGTTATGAGCGTCACAAGTTTGCACAGACTCAACAAACATCCAAAGAGCAGGAGTATGTAGCTGGCACATAATTACTGTGTTGGGCATCTTCATTGGAGTGTAGTAGGAATTTAAAGTGTCATGCTTATAATCAACATTCTAGAAATAGCACTAGGACAGGTAAAATGACAGGTTTGTCTATACACAACATATACAGCAAGCCGAGTACATATTGCAAAAAATGGGTTTATTTATACAGTTAAACTTTGTAGCAGTAGGTGTTATGTACATTTTTTTTACATCAGTTGTTTAAGTAAATGATAAATAACAAATCAAGCATATCTAAAAGTTGATACACCTTTATTTCATCCATTACATTATATGTAATAATTAAACAAGGGAAAACATCCCTGTCGAACCTTTATCAAGGTTCAGACAATCAACTGAATTATTAAACAGAGAAGCCAACCCTTCAAATATTATGTGATGCACTCAATCTATAGAATAGTTGTTGTGCAGACATTTGCAGACATTTGTCCTCTTAGAAATATTATAGTTTTAAAACACCTTTAATAAAATATACAGCTATTTCACAAGAATACAATTATTGTATTTTTATATAAACTGCATGTGGGGCTTGTGCTTCTATAGAACTGGCTGGCACTTGCTAGAGTCAACGGTAGGTTATTAACTTTGTACATAACAAGCAGTCATCTTTTGGTGGCTTTAAAACAACATAAAATAATATTTTTGCCATGAATAGACTTGGAAATATGTATGTGACCTATTTTAAGGCTCCAGTCAGTTATATTTGTAGATTTAACATTTTTCTTTTTTGTTATACAAAAAACACACACCATAACAAACTGAATAAAATAGCTTAAAAAAAAGATATCCCACAAATAAAAGTTGGAAGAAACCTGTTGGTAGCTAAGAACCCAAGCCCTAAAGCAGGTTTTAATAACAAAAAGAAACACAAAATTAAGTAAAGCATATACACCAACTAAAAAAAGAGGAGCTAATTTACTGTGCCGAAAGGATTCACTTTGCCAGAAGTAATTTAGTGGCTTTGCTTTTAAGATCAGCACACAAAATAAAATGCCATTTACTTCACACACAGCAAAAGCTGCATAGTGCAAGATCTTTTCAAAACAGGGTTCATAGGTAGGTTACATTTCACAATGGAGGGAAGGAAAAACTCCTGTTATGGTTTTAAACAGTCACCTCATGTATTCTGTTTTTTACATAAGTACACACTTACAA
Organism: Acipenser oxyrinchus oxyrinchus; assembly: GCA_030684275.1. Classification (NCBI taxonomy): domain Eukaryota; kingdom Metazoa; phylum Chordata; class Actinopteri; order Acipenseriformes; family Acipenseridae; genus Acipenser; species Acipenser oxyrinchus. The sequence continues at coordinate 29,790,825 of CM060253.1, read as the reverse complement.
CCATTAGAGGCTGTCTCACCCACCATAGGTAGAAACAAAATAGAAGTCACCAATTCTAAACAAAACTAAATCTGAAAATATAAAAGGAATAAAGATTAAACCAGGTTTTGGTAGCGAATGGTTTATTTGGGAAGGCTTTTAGACTTAAGTGTTGATATTTAAGTAAATGAATGGAAGGAACTGATTCTTTATGAGATAAGCTATTGAAAGTCAAGGTAATACAGTTTAACTTTCTCAGCAGCACCAGGAGAATGATAGAATTTTAATAAGCAATACACATCGAGAGCTGTTAAACTACTCAACATAATTGTATTTAGCTAGTTTCACAAACAATAATTTTCACATTTTGAAATATAAATTAGCATCCTTCACAACTACAGTGGATTAAATCAGCTTTGAAGAGCTGCTTTTAAAACATTGAGCATGATGACAGTCTGCTAAATAAAAGGTGCCAAGACCCTTTTTGAATGGATATGCAAATATTTAGGGCAATCAAAAGATTACCCCACCTCAACTGATTTTGAACATGTAAGTATGAGACACGACAGCCGCAAACAGACTGATCACAATCTAAAGCAAACCTTTGTAAAGGATGCAGCAGTTTTCATTTTTAGATTCAAGGTCGTGTCCAGCAAAGACTGGTCCCTTTCCAATATTCACTGAATCTCTATACATAAAAAAAAACAACCTTTAGCAACTCCTTTCAAACAATCAGTGCGGTGGGAAGGAAAGTGAAGATTCTTGGAAGGCTATGGTCAAGACAGTCAGTGGTCTTTAATGTATGTAAAGAAGGTGGGACCCCAACTTTATTGTATCTCACCTACAGTAAAACCTCTATTTTCACCAGGGAGTGTTAATCGAATTGTTTGGATAACTGAATTACAACTGTTAAATTCTTTAAATTACTTGCAAAACTAGAAACCTCTTAAAGATAGACAACAATAAAATGTATAATATACAGTACTGCACTGTAAATCCTAGAGACGGAGGGCTGGTTAGGGCACGTTCTAGGACAACAGGGAAGAACGGCACAGTACACAATAAGGGGCTGTTCAGATCATAGATGACACCTCTAACAGCTATGTGACCCTATGCAATACCAGAAACCAGGCGACATGCCATGTACTGTGGGTTCCAGCTTTGCCACCTTTCAACAGCTCAGTCAGAATTTGAGCTTCCAGTTCTTAGAACAAAATCATTAGATTCCCCGGCATTATCCCTTAATGTGGTTCTCATTTACCATAACAGCATGAAGGGCAAATTAGCTCTACAATAATATAATCTTTAGATAAAATAATCTTGAGGCAATATCCACTGAATAATAACAGATATGGAGGGCTGTGACAATAAGGGTGCGATACTGCCTGGATGTCATTACTATATTAAAAACATAAGCTTAGCCAGTTCATTTAACCCTGATCTATCACCTGTCATGAACAACGCTTTATTAAAATCAAGAAACAGGGCTATGCCTTTGAAATGATCGCAAGGGCAACGTTCCACTTTGTCAGCACAGCATTATCTTTGGTAGTGTACTAGAAATTCCCAAGAAACACAAGGTAATCCCTATGAGACTTGGATTAGGCTTGCAGCAGTTATGAATAGATTGACTTTTTTCTGGAGACAGATCCTACGCAAGCTTTCCTAGGTCTCCAGGTCAAGTCATTTGGAACAATCTGCAAAAACAGCAGGTGATCTGGATGGCAATGATCTGTAACCCGGCTTCTTAGCAAGTAACCCCTCACAGCAAGCTACTGCTTCTTCCATGGACACAGACTTGCATTACTTCACACCGGTTATTTATTCACGGACAACAGCAAGTTGATCTGAAAGAGAAAATAGAATTATAGTATAAAATACACAACCAGAGCTGGTCAATTCCTCAATGATTCTATTTAGATCACCAGTTTCTTGTACAAGAACAATCATTTTCCTGTGTTGGGCTACAGTGCATCTGGGAGGCTGTGTGGTTCAGTGGTTAAAGAAAAGGGCTTGTAACCAGAAGGTCCCTGGTTCAAATCCCACCTCAGCCACTGACTCATTGTGTGACCCTGAGCAAGTCACTTAACCTCCTTGTGCTCCGTCTTTCGGATGAGACGTAGTTGTAAGTGACTCTGCAGCTAGTTCACACACCCTAGTCCCTGTAAGTCGCCTTGGATAAAGGCGTCTGCTAAATAAACAAAATAATCAATAATAATAATAATCAAATCAACAACATTTTCAGAGTTTGATAGGAACAGCTGCTGTTAACCCTTTGCGGTCCTATGTCGGTCCTGGTCCAACATTGCAATTTTCCCTTTCCCGTCCAATGTCGGACCCTGTCCAACATCATCAAAAATACGTAAAAAACAGGTCTCTTCGTTTTTTCTCCGGAAAAAGCCGAGAAAACCATTCAATGGCCGAGTGAGACCGATAGCCCCGACACCACATAGATAACACGGACAAACAAGATAGCTGCTTCTGCATCCAGCGCTCAAAGAATATCAGACATTTGCAGAGCTTTTTTTAGATGTTAAAGTAATTATTGAGGAGTTTGGTGATAAAACGAGTGATCAGGAGATGATTTATCGGTATGTACTATTATTAAGAGGTATGTGAAAAATATAGCGAACAAGGGGTGGGGCGGGGCTGGAGATTCAGTACTGAGTGTCCTGTTGATATGCAGTGCCTTTTAAACCTGTTTTACTGTGAAAAAATACTTTTAAACAGCGCATCTAAAATAAACTGCATGTGTGAAAATAAATTGGACCTGACGCGAATGAGACGCGCTGAATAAATGGACCACAAAGGGTTAAATGTACTGTCTGTGGCAGGCCAGTATGATCTCTACCTGCTCCACGGAAGGACAGGCTATGATCTGCAGATCTTCATCACTGTACTCTTCTTGTAACATGGCATGGAGCTTGTGGAACACCTGCTGGATGTTGTTCTGCAGCAACAAGAAAAGGCATGGAGGTCATTTCTGCATTCAACTGAGCACACAAGGAATTATATTTATTTATATATACAGTCAACCCTCTTTATACCACCTGGTAAGAGCCATGGACAAAAACAGGCAATAAGCGAGGCTGGTCAAAAATAAAAATAAAAATAAAAACTACCACCCACACACACACACACACTCTTCTATGTTTGCAATAAATTCAAATATTTTATTTTTTTAGTTATACAATTACAGTATCTCCAGGCCATTTTAATAAAACATTAATTTTTTTTAAAAACTACAGTACTAGTTCTTAACACAACAGTAGGTCTAATAGTGGTGTTTTATCATCTTTTCACATTTGTATAAAATATATATGGTTACTTTTGAGGAACAGTTTATAATAAATAAATAAATAAATAAATAAATAAATAAATAAATAAATAAATAAATAAATAAATAAAAATAATAATAATAATAATAATAATAATAATAAATAAACATTGTGTCATTTAGTGTCAAATCACCCAAACAACAATTCCATAAAAACAAAGCGTACGATTTTTTTATTGATTTTTTACTGTACTGGTCATTTGAACTTTGTTGCACGACTGTAAGCCTGGTGAATACTATCCCCCATTGAACAATGCCTTCTATTTATTTCACAAAGCAATTTACGCTCAACAGCATTTTTCGTTAAGCAGTAAAAAAAAAATTGAATATGTACAGGCAAACACTTTTCTTTTTTTAAAGGAAAAGTAAAAAAAAAAAGAATTCTGCTGTTTACAAAACTGATGCTTTAGTTTAAGTCAGCCTTCATTTGTGCAAAACTTTCACGTAAACAAACAAACCTCTTGCCATACTTTTTTTTTTTTTTTTTTTACTGTGGTTTTTAAAAGTCACTTATTTTAGACTTTTTCATGTTAAACAAAATTGACTCGTTCCATCAAGGTAAGCCATTTGTTTTTATCCATTACAATTTCTCTAATTGTCCTTCGATTAACAGTATATGCCTCACTTAGGTGAGAAAACATTTGCGATGTCTTGCTTTCTTATTTTCAGATGCATGCAATTTTTTTCCTTTTGCTTTGGTGTTAAATGTAGGGTCGACTCGCCATTTTGTACTTTCTGTTTTGCTTTGGGAGTGGGAGTGTTGATGACATTGGTATGACCGTTCAGTTAACAACGAATTAGGAAAGCGAGTCAAAGGTTAACTGCTTAACTTTGATGTTTTAATTGCCCATGATTATTTCACTGGCGCTACAATGAGGGAAACTACAATGCTTATATTTACGTTGGCTTGGCTTGGGAAGGGAAGTTGGAGGATGGCGGATAGCAGGGTGGCGATATAACGGGTAAAGGTAGCACAGTTTTTATATTGGTGACATTTGTTCAGAGAGAATAGCTGGCGGTATGCGAGGGTGGCATTATAAAGGGGGGGCGGTATAACGCGGGACAACTATATATATATATATTTAAAAAAAATATTTTGAAGCATGTTGCTGGTCTCCAGATAAAAGCAGGCATTACAAATCTGAGTCTCACGAATAAACGATTTAGACATATACATTCATGCACATTACATACAGCAAAAAGGTTATGCAATAATAATAATAATAATAATAATAATAATATTCTCAGTTTAAAATAAACTAAATAAAAACATAAATAAAAAAAATGATTACCCATGAATACCATTGAGCTTACTGCACCAGGACCATTAACCTGGTTACAGATATTTCGAACCCCCCCCCCCCCCAAACAAAAAGACACCCGGCTCTGTTGTACGCACCCTGACTGGTTTGAACAGGATAAACTCTGTGTCTTTGTTGGCCAGGTACAAAGACATGCTCTGCAAGGTTGCTGGAAGCTTCGTTTTTAATGTTTTATATGTCGTGGCCACGATATCATTGATCTTTGCTGCAAGGGAGAGAAACAACAGCAGTAAACAACAGCACCGATCTCAGTATAAACAACGTCATTTGTTATGTGCCAGAATCAAAAAGCACTTCACTGAAAATCAATCTCCTCCTACCACATACATACATACCTCAGTGGAGGTTCCTAATGCACCAACAGCAGAACAGACACAGCCCTCCTATAGAGTTACAGGGCACCCATATGAGTGGCATGTAGCATCTCAGCAGAACACAAGGTTTTCCCTAAACTGTATATATCTGATCATTCGTTTCTGTAACCATCTCCTGCTTTTACAAACTGCATTAAGAAAAAACTGTGCAACTTAAAGTCAGTAAAACAGAGACGACAGAATATGTGTTAAACCATGATAATAATAAAGTAAACTAGCTATTGTATTTACTTATTGCATCAAATACATTGTTTCATAGGCAATAGGAAGGCTGTTATAAAAAGAACACTGGAGAAGCACTACTGTATTTCAGGCCCTAGCTGACCACCTTCTGATTAAAGCAATTAAAATGAAGCAAACTGAATCCAAAATGTTTTTCAGTGCACTATAGACTGATAACACATCATATAATGTAACAATTCTTGAACAAGATCTGAAGTGTTTCCCTGTAGTTTACACATTTAAGCATGTTTAATCCTGATTGATATTGCTATTGCAATAACATTCTCTCTGCCTTCATTTTTCATGTTCACATACTGTATTCTTTCAATATTTAAATCAACATTGTTTAAAACTAAAGTGTAATGCATACCATATTACAGTATCTCATATTACCTATTAAAGAAAGGGCAGGAACATGCTTGGGTACAGTAGAATGTGTTATTTGTCAGATCTCATTAGAAACCGTCCTTTTTGCCACAGAATACATTTCAAGCAGTACTCATATCCTTAAATCCTGCATGTTTTTTTTTCATACCTGGCCAGGCCCATGGCTGGAGAGAGAGGTTATTAAAAAAAATCCTGCATGTTTTTTTTCTTACCTGGCTGGGCCCATGGCTGCTGAGAGAGGTTATACTTTGGCCCTCCATGACTTGCCATGGTCTTCAAAGCTGCCACCTTGAACACAAAGAAAAAACAGAGATCTTTAGTGTGCCCCGGTATCCCATTCATCACACAGCTGAGGCTCACACTGCTGCAGGGCATGCGGTATGTAGAAACAGATTTCCTTGTTAATTCCTCTTAATATGAGATCCCATTTAAAATCATAAGGCATGCTGTTTGCAATTTGCTGGCACCTGTTATTCAGCATGTAGGTCATTTTTTATTATTTTGTTTTAAAAACACATATCTAGGGAAGAGACTAACAATCTGGAAGCAGCTTCTTAAACAAATGTTTCTACTGCAGAGATGAAAGTAAGCATTTACAAAAAACAAGTTTTAAGAAGGGCTGGGCTTAAGAGTACATTTTTAGAAATTTGTCAATTGGGCCCTTCAATTCAGTCCTTCCTTAGACAGCACAATTCTTACAAGAGCTTCACTTCAGAAAAAATAAATAAACCCATTTGTTTCAATCTGTCTAACCACATAGCCTGGTATATTCGGTCATGTAAACGTTCTTCACAGTACATATTCATAGCAATGGCTCTGACCTCTGACAAGCTCACGTCATGCCACTGAACTTTCACAAACACATCACAAAGATGTTGGAAGCACTTATTCCTTAGCTTTCCGAAGATGAGCTTCAACAAATGCTTAAAGAAACACTCTAAAAAACACAAAAGTTGCCTTTAGCTTTCTGCTCTAGCACCCTTCTCACCTTGGTCAGTAAATCCTCCAGTTTCCCCACAAAGAGCTTGGTCTGCTGCTGGATGAAGTGCTCACAGCTGGACTTGAGGTGGCGATCCACTTCCTTCTTCGAGTCAATGTAATGTTCCTTTATCTCTGGCGTTCCCTGCAACAGAAACAAGCAGCCGTTGTCTACAAGCAATAGAAACTGGGTGCATGCCTACATGACCACAACACCAACTTTACTAATTGGGCAATTGGAAAAAGAAAATGTTCATCTTGCTGCTTGGGGTTCACAGCTTGGAGGGACTGAGCCACAACAAGGTACAGTGTCTTAAATCAGGGATCTAACCATTTTTTTCCCCCATCTTAGTTATTTGCTCCTACTTCTTTAATAAAGTGTTACAGAACCCCCTGCATTGTTTAACAGAAACACATGACTTTTCCATGTTGTCCATATCACTGTCTTATTTTAACATATTTTTATATTTACACATCATAACCTCGGAAACAAATCGCCAGGAGAGATTTTTTTTTTTCTTTTTCTAAACATCACATAGTATCCAGTTTGTGCTCCCTCCTGCAACAATGCGGCCGCTCTGATTGAAACGAGCAGCTCATTGTGGGAACAGAAAACCAGCATTGTTGCAGGAGGGAGCGTGATCTGGATACACTGCCATCCTTAGAAGGCATTTATTTTTCTCCTGGCAAACGCTCCCACGTAAATGTTGAGAAATGTGTTACCCAGCTGATTTATGACCCACAATGTGTGACAAAAAAATTCAAAACAGGTCGACATTTATATATAGCATAATGTGTTTCTTGTCAACTTTGTGGGGTGTTCTGTAACACTTTAAATGCATTGATTTGTTTTTATATATTAATAAATAAAAACTGATATATGCGCATGTCTGAACTAATAAGTTTACAGAACAACTACATGCTAGAAAATGTATGTTCACTTCTGTTGTATAAACACTTGAATACTATGGTACTCCATATGCAGAATTATTTCCAACACTGAGTAATAATGAAAGAAACCTCTGATTTACCTCCAGCAAAAATTCAAGAATGGCATTATGGCTGTTCAATCTGAAAAATCGAGGCACAGTCTTGGGATTCAGTATTTTAAAAGCTGCATCTGAAAAGAAACAAAATACAAAAGCAGGCAGATTTACTTAGTTGAAAGGCCTTACAACATGGAGGGAGCACCCTCTAGTGGGCTGAGAGGGAAGTACAGATCACATTTCAGAGCTTCCATTCCAGGTCTTCGGTTCTTCATCAATAGCAGTTGGGTGGTCCATTTTCAATCAGCATAGTTTTTATTTCATTCAGTCTGAAAAATCAGATGCGATGTTAAGTGGAAGTGTTAAAGGTCAGAAGACTTTACTAATGGACAATGTTTCATATCTTTCAACGTAAATTGGGAGTCAATTTGTGTATCCTTTCTTTTTTTAAATATATAAAATATAGTTTATCAGATTTCTTTTTCAGGCTTCTGCATTGGAAATATCTGCCTTGCATATAGGAAAAGTTCGATAATGTGATGTGCAAGTCATGATTTGATAAAGATCCACAAGGCTATCCTAAGGTCATCACAGGTTCCGTTTATACCTTTTGAAGTCTGATGGTCCGGTGCAGTAATACAAAGATAAGTGAAGAGCAACAGGACAGCTTTTAAATTCAATTCGATTTGTTCCGTAATTGTTTTTTAATTCACTAATATTGGCAGATGCACTGAGCCAGCTTAACACTTATGAGGTTACAAAAGGTTTGATATAGAAAGTGTTTGGAAAAGTACTTACCACCCACGCCAGTGATCTAGCTGGCACAGAGTTTTACACCTTCAGAAGAGAGAACGAGGGCAAACCTGTGTGTCAGCCAGACCACAAAACCATAAGGATATATCCCCCTTTCTCCTCAAACCAGGCTAAAGGAAAAGGATCTTATCATTGTTCAAATGCAAGGAGAGAAACGTATTAGTGGACAGATAGACTAAAGAGATTTTTACACCAGTGGGCAGAAAAGAAAAAGCATGCTCAATTATGTATTGGCCATTTTAACATACCTCTACAGCTGCAACATTAACATAAACAGGCACTATCACACAAAATTACAGCTATAGTTCAACCATTAAAACAGGGCCCTCCACAGTCTTTTTGTTTTAAACACAAAAATACTACAAACAGATTGCTTGCACTGTTGGAAGAGGTTAGTTTTATAACTTTGGTACACAAAATGCCCTAACGATTTCTTATAGAAGTATTAGTACGTAGAAACTCAGCGATTTAGATCAATTGAATAGATATTAGGAATTAACATTGGATTAATAAGTGCGACTCTTAGACTAGATGACCCAGTAATTGGATGTAGTAAAACTAAAGCCTGATAATATCTATCAGATAAACAAATCATATGATACATACTTAAGGATTACTGTATAACCACAAAAACAGGCTCACACACAAAAAAAGCACATTCAGGACAATTTAGAGCATGAAAAAAAAGTGAATGCGATTAGAAATCTACCTACCATGCTGTTGTAAATCAAATCTGTAAATTACATTTTTAAACATCTTGACCCCAATTGTCTTTCATTTACACTCCACTTCAGCCATGTGGGCAAACAGACTTATATACAAAACTAAAAGAGTAACTATTTTCACAGAACACAGCATACAGTATATACCCAATTATAAACTTGGACATTTACAGATTTACAGGGACTATCATTGCGATAAATGATGTGGTGTAGTGGTTTCAAGTCTTCTAATTGCGTAAGATATAAAGAAAATACTTTAAAAAATGTTAACATGCACTTTACTGGCATAACATTGTTTACGCCAGTAGAGAATGTAACACCACATGTGGGGACCTGCAAACTGTATGATCACTTCCCTTCCAGAGAAAAATGTGTTCCACCTAAAAGACAATAGCAGCAGAATGGTTCTCATAGGGAGTCAACTCAACAGATAATGGAGTAAGAAACAGCAGAAAGGCTATGTTAATGCAGGTTAGCTTAGTTATTGGAAAGAAAATAATCAGTGCATGCAAATGACTGCAGGTGAACAAGATAGAAACCTGTAACCAGCACTAAATCAGCAGTGTCTGGGCAGGACCAGCCCACCCACATCTGCCAGCCAGTACCTCTAGTTTTCTTAAGGTCCAGGGAAATCTCCTTAATGGCAAAGTCGGCGTGGAAGGGAGCGATCTGTTCTCGCAGGATCAGCAAGTGTTTGATGAGGAACAGCTGGCCGTCGATCTGGGTCTGAGGAAGGAGCACAAACACAAAAGGAACGGTTTTGGGTGTATAGCTTTAAATATGTTTTACCCATTTCAGTGTCGGCACCGTATAATAAGATACACGTCTCTTGGTCAAAAATTGGATTTAAAAGCAAGCTGTCTTAGGCCTGCTTTTTCCAGGGCAAAATCTACAGTATCTGCTGTCCAAGGAGGTCCACTTTCATTGAGTATTTGGACAGATCCACAAGGAAGCAACAGACCTGCCTTATATCACTTGTACACAGGTTCAGGGGATAAACCTGGGGTCTCCACAGACCACATTATAACAAGGTATGTAAAAACATTTGATATACACCAACCTTTCTTTTCAAGAAACGCCAGAACTCAACAGGTAGAACTTAATCTATTTTCATTCCTTCTGTTACCAAATACTATTTACCATTTAGACATTGTAGACATTCTGGGTAAATTGATCTATTTTTCTTGATATTAATCAGGTATCAATAGGCACTAAATTGTACACGCATTATGGTATCTGTACCTGCAGTAAATGGTACTGACCTTGTTTTTCATGATGGCGTCTGAAGCTTTCAATGATGACTGGATACACGCAGACAGTGCCTCTTGCGATAAACCTTGAAACACTGTCCTCTACAGGTAAATGAGAAGAATGGCATGTTAGTGCAACATTCTGTCCTACTTGGGGGGGACACACATTAATAAAGCTAAATCAAACGATTAGACTATTATTATTATTACTATTATTATTATTATTATTATTATTTATTTCTTAGCAGACGCCCTTACCAGGGCAACATACAATTGTTACAAGATATCACATTATACATCATTATTTCACATTATACAGATATCACATTATTTTTACATACAATTACCCATTTATACAATTGGGTTTTTACTGGAGCAATCTAGGTAAAGTACCTTGCTCAAGGGTACAGCAGCAGTGTCCCCCACCTGGGATTGAACCCACTACCCTCCGGTCTAGAGTCATATCACCCAATTCAAACAAACACTCATACACAATGTGAAACGCTTTTTACCATACCCCCAACATTTTCCTTTTTTACAAAAGAAATGCAGCAATTATTTTATATGCACTTGGCACAAGTTCTTGTATTAACTCACATCTATACATCGGTACAATTTGGACAGGCAGACCAGAGTCCTCCTCACTGTGGGATACCACATGCCGTGCAGATCCGCTGGAGAAATTGTAGCTTGCGATCGCGTTGTTGGTGCTTCTGAGGCACCTACAAAGAAAAAGATCCTACATTTATGCATGCGGTTAACGCCAGAATTCCTTCCTATGAAGATGCAAGCTCACTTGGAATAAGACAATTGGAATCCTGTTCCTTACTGGTCTAAGAAAAACAAAATCAAATCATTAACACAAATGATAGATACAGAATCCATGAGAGGTCAGAGCAGCTAACTACAAGTGGGCTTACTGGCCATGGGTCTGTCTGCAGTGAGGACGACACACTGAAGGTCCTAATAGTTCAAGATAAACAGCAATGTGTTGAATCGGTAAAAATAATTTACTGTGTCGAGTGCCGTTAACCACGAGAAACTGTGGATTATTTTCTTCTGCCATATCGTTTATACCACTTTCTCAGGCAAAATGGCTGTAAGCTTGTTTGAACAATGAAATGCAAAAGCGGAGTTTACATCTAACGTCCGTGTAACTGATAGAGGTTTACTATGTGATAATGAAATTGCTGTTGTTCCTGGTCCAGTCAAGAAGAAATGCAAAATCAAAAGTTAGTTTATGTGGAAATGAATCTGTAATTTAGAAAACTTTTTTTTTACATTATGTTAATTTATAATTGTATTACTTTTATTTAATAATATGAAATTCTAAACTGGAATCGTAAGCCCTTTTCTAAGTTTTACGTTTGAAACATGTAATACTATAATTATCTAATTGTTGAAATGACTGTTGCGTAATTAAACGGTGTTTGCTTTTCTGTTGAATTGTTCTGACTGTGGTGGTTTCGTTGACGAATCAACAGTTTTCTGTGGATTTGTAGCACAAACTGTGGATTTGTTAATCAACAATATATCCCCTCCTCTTCAAAGCCACACAGACACTTTTAGTTAGAAGATTTGTAGAATGAATCAATCAAAAGATCAAAGGGTGATGTCCCTGAATGTTTGTAAGGTGAATATACGACAGCTGTACCTGACTTGATGACACTCTTAGAATCTGGATCTTCTAACTGAATGTCTGAAAATGAAGAATCTAATGCCGGCAATTTCTTCTGCTCTTCCTTTAAACTCTGTGCTATTTTCTGGAAAAAAAATCAAATAATCCAATGAACAGTTTAGAAGACTGCAGTCAACAGATAAAGCCATAGAGCTTTCAGCCAGTAACAGCTTTAACCCAGAGACATTGCTGAGGTTTAAATGATCCAGTGGCAATACCAGTAAGTCATGAAACACCAAGGCATTCAAATAAAATAGGATAAATAACTAGATGAAAGTAACCAATTTGTTTGTTTTGAATGTATTTATTAATTAGTGACTAGTAAGTCACACTGTCAGAAAATAAACTTTCCCTGTCAGCTCTGTTAACGTTATAGGAATGAGACAAATTAAATTTAAATACAAAATGCCATTTGTTCTTGGAAACTTGCCAATAAATTTTCCGTCAGCAAAAATATGACAGTAAACAGTATCTTGCAGTAGTAATGAGTGTGCTTTAACCCTTTGCGGTCCTATGTCAGACCTGGTCCGACATTGCAATTATTCCTATCCGGTCCAATGTCGGACCCTGTCCGACATCATTAAAAAAAATGCTAGTTGTTTTTCTCGGAAAAAGCCAAGAAAACCATTCAATGGCCGAGTGGGAGCGACAGGCCGAGACAAGCGAAAAAAAAAGGCGTATCTCATGAATAGTCATACTTGCCCCTGGCATCAGATAGGGGCGGCCATAAGGAAACAAGCTGGCTGTTACTGAATCAGCGCACAGAGAATATCACAGACATTTGCAGAGCTTTTTTGAGATGTTATAGTAATAATGACTTGGATCGCATTATTGAGGAGTTTGGTGATAAAACGAGTGATCAGGAGATTGTTGATCGGTATGTACGACTATTATTATTATTATTATTATTTATTTCTTGGTATATGTGAAAGCGATAGCGAACGAAAGGGTGGGGCGGGGCTAGAGATGCCTTGTGAGTGCTTTGTTGATATGCAGGGCCTTTTAAACCCGTTTGACTGTGGAAAAAAAAATACTTTTAAACAGAGCGTCTAAAATTAACTGCGCGTGTGAAAATAAATTGGACCTGACGCGCCAGACACGTACTTAAAAAATGGACTGCAAAGGGTTAATATTGCAGGTGTTTAATCTCTGATGTTATGCTTTGTGCAATAATATTTTCAAATGAGAGGGATGATATACGTAAAGTGGGTGTTATACCTCCATCATTTCCAGCTTGTCTGGATAGGCCAGGTCCCCTGGTGCTGGGTTGTATCCAATGATGTCGCTCTGGATGTACATGTGTGTTCTATAGACAAGCCGCTCTTGTACGTCCTCCAGCATCTGCTGAACCAAAGTAGCAAATGCGCCCAGCTGCTCCACTGAAAAGAGAAATGCAACCACTTGATGCAACCTCCTGCATGCTTGAGTGAGGGTCACCTGAGGTGCTGCAGGGGTGCCCTGAACAAAGAGGATTATCACATGTCTTTGCCATCTGGATTACAATTGTGATTGATTGCAGGTCTGATATACACACAGTGCATATCTATCTATCTAATCGAGAGAGAGAGAAAGACTATAGACTTACAATTATTCTGGACATGGTCTTCTAGCATTTCATTTTTCAGGATCCCACAGAGCTCAGAGAGAGTCTCAAGGTGGATGGCATGAATGATTAGTGGTCTGAGCACGTCATACAATGACAGACACAACTTCTCCAGCAATTCACTGCAAGACAAAACAAACGCGTGAAAGAGAACCAGGGAAACATATGTAAAGTTACACTAACACCTGAACCAAGAAAGGGAAATAGAAAAATATCTACTGAACATATGAAATGCTGTATTACACTGAAAAGATACACTGCTCCACGAATCTGACAGTATTTATGATATATCAATATCACTTTAGCAACTACTTACTCTAACTTGGCTGTTGGCTTGGTGAAAAACTCGTTGTACAGCTGGTGCTCATCCTGACAGACGTGGACCATGAAGGCACAGCCACTGCGGACCTGAACAATGAAACTTTTAAAATTAGCTCTATAATGGTACTTCACCTGTTCGGCCACTCCATTAAAAAGATTTGTTGCAATGATAAGTCACTGATTACAGACTAATGGCAAGCTCAAGATTTTTGTAGTGACATGTCTAGCCTAATATACAGATTGTTACATTTACATGGAGGGGCCCAATTGATCTGATCTTTTAAAAGGTTTCATGTGCAAGATCAAGGCATATTTTTGCAGGCCTGAATTAAATCCAAAAATGTGGCGGTGCCATAGCTATTATTAAAGTAAAATAAAACTACAGCACTGCCATAAACTTTGATTTCATTCAGGCCCCAGTCTTCATAGTGACTTTAAAAATGAACCCTATCCCCAGCCTAAAAATCCCTTTACAATAAAACAACTGATTATTTGTGTGTTTTAATGGGGCACTGTGAATGTGCACTAGCACAGTAATGGATGGCAGTATATTTCTTAATGCAGGTAAGTGATCATACTAGAGCGCAGTGATCTCTGTTGTACTGGCTGGTAAGGTCTGTTATTGTCGAGGTTATGCTGGGGCTCAGCAACTGCTCCCTCTGGTCCAGGTAGCACTGGTGGATTTCATTCAATAGCTGCTGATACCTGACAGGAAGAAGAAAGCCAATCCACTCACATGAGATGACCAGCACGAAAGTGCAGAGTGTACTCATCATATGACTAAATAGGTGCCATTTGTTACAACTGAATCAAAAGTGGCTCTATTCACTTGAACATCAATATCTAACCAGAAATCAGGCAAAATATCACTGTGAGCTTTGAAGAACTAGAATGAGCGTGAACAAGACAATCATTACACTTTGTTGAACAAAATGCTAGGAGTTTAGCTCTTGTTTCCAATTCCAGCTATAGGTATTTGTCATATGCAACAGTCTATTCCTAAATATTGAATTGTAGTAAATACAAATTATTTGTCACTGAACTTTTACATGCATTATAGAAAATAGCAGACATTCCGCTTACTCTGGTATCTTCTCAGATCTCTGTTCTATCTGTTCAATCAGCGTCTGCAAACCAACAAAATATTGTTAGTAGGAAAAATCGAACGTATGGCAATATGCACACATGCATCTTCACACATGCAACATCCTAATCAATATCCTCTGGAAAAAATGTAGTTGCCCTCAAAACGCACAAAAGCAAAATAATTCCACAATATTTTAAAATGTAGCAGGCCAGAGTTTGCTTTCACCTTTCTTTTAGTGAAATCTGTGGGATTTTTAATGTCAACGCCTCACACAAAATCCAACACAGTTCCTCTCCTACAGAGTCAACACCACCTCGGAAAAGTAGCACCAACTTCTGATCAGGACCAAATACATTCTAAGATATTATGGCTGCGGGTATGAATTTAAGCTGACAAAGTAACTTTTGTCATTTATATAATAAAACAGGGTTAAAAAATAAATATATAGACATACTTACTCTGACTTTTGGTGCAGAGGCTCTGAATCTTACATAAAACAATGTGAAGGCATTATCAGCATTTGGCAAACCTGATGGATCCTAGCAGTAATAAATGAAGAGAAAAAAAAAACATTTGTTGAAAGTTTGCATTTCCAAAACAGGTAATGCAGTGAAATCCAAGTGCAAATTGAGAAAGTGACTGTTCCACCTACCCTTTTTGTTAGCTGGTTGGTAAGGTTTTGTAGTGTGTTCACAGTATACGTTTTCATGAGATGCATAGCTTTTGAAAGGCATTGTTTAAACTTTGCTAAATAAACAGGACAGTCTTTAAAATTGGGCTGAAAGAGAAAAAAATGCTATTTAAAAGATACAAAGAGGACAATATAAAACTAAGAATAAAAAGCATTGTTTTTGTATAAAGATTCAAACAGCATCTCTCCATTTACCTTCAAAATGTTAACATAAAAAGCCAAATCCAAAAAACAAACACAGCATATGCCATTGTTTTCAATAGCTCTGTGAGAACAAGCCCTCAATGCTTCTTCCTGTTTACAGTTAATTCAAAACTTAAGCTGACCAAATACTTTATTTGTAACAGATGGAAAACTTAATTACTTACATGTGAGGACACATATTCTATACAATCATCCAATTTAGCTAGCATTGGGACAAATCCTTCACTGTTCACAGATAACGTGGATGAATTCAATTTCTGAAAAAGAAAAAGGTGAATTAAATCTCACAAAACAGTGAATGTCAAATCTTAACAGAAAAGCAGCCGAGAGGAAAAGCCACCCTGTTTGAAACTTACCGTGTTTATATTTTCTAATTCATTGAAATAAGAAAGCTTCTGCTGTATGCTCTCTGCCAGGTCAACCAGCTCGGACTGTTTAGAAGAAAAAAGAAAAACATGAAATTATATACTGCTTTGTTCTCTGTATTATTGCATTCACCCATTTTACCCAGGTGGCTTATTGAATAAGTGGTGTAATTCATCCCAAATGAAAAACATCTTTCAACTGTTTCCAATGGGGACCCCATACGTATGCCACGTCTGCACGGTGAACACATTAATTGCATTGATTTTGCACCAATCTCCAACAAACTTTTCTCATACACTCCTAGCCCCCTGCAGACATTTCATATTGCATTTTCCTCTAACCTGATAAACTCAGTTTTATATAAATCACGAAATACATGTTAATGATAAAAGATTGATACAAAAAACAACTTTGTGGCCATATACAGACAGCACCAGCAAATTGAATAAAATGTAAGAAAAAAAGAATTCTTGTCAATCCTGGTTTAACAGTCACCCCTTAATCAAACTATGATAATGAGTCTTCTGTACTGCAAAGCTGTATCCGAAACAAAGGGGGCAAAGGGGTTCAATCCTTTCAAGACACTGTATTGCAGTTAGTCTGCAGTTTAGTGAACCAGCTTCTTAGGTTCCCAATTAAAAACCCTGAGCTGTAATTTGTCAACTGTAGTTTAGTGGCCAGGCTAGAACAGTAACAATGTTCTACAGTAAACTAGGATTATGGGGACCCAGGCTCTAGAAATACTAAACCATTCTAGTCTGGGGGTTTGGATTGTAATCAAACTCACTGACACTGCTGGGGCTACACTTCTAAATGTTTACCACCATATATCTGCACAGTAATCCACACCTTTCCCATTGATATACTAAGGTAACATATACAGTACATTGTTTATCATGCTTTATCAAACTTCTCTGGGCTTTACAATGCTTACATATGGTTTATTATACTTTTTTTTATTACAGGGAACTTGTAGAGGGTTACCTATGTAACCCTGATGAGTTCTCCCTGAGAATGACTAATTCACAATGAAGATACATACCTGTTCTTTTAAGAGCTGCTCACAGGCTTCGTGCAGTGTCCCTGTCTTCATAGATACAAAGAGATACTGCTTCTGCAAGGACTCCAGGTGCTGGAGGGTGGTGTTCACGTCATTCAGTATGACGTCACACTGCTCCTGAAAACCACCAAGGAAATCCCTGGTTTGTCTGGAGGGAGGGGGAGGGACAAGGCTTCAGCTGGTGAAGAGTTCTAAATGATTTTTGATTCCGACAATTATGGACTTGGTGTGTACAAGTGTGGCTGCTAAATTCATACTTTGGATTTGGATAAAACAATAGATAAGTGTGAAAATGGAAGTGTGACATATGTACACACAGACACTGCCACCATATCTATTACCCTGTAACATTTGGGATATTCAATAAATTCATGTCCAGGAAAGAAGCACAAATTTACTGAAGTTATACAATTGATGGGGCCAACAAACAAGGGACCATCATTCAAGTGCCTCCCTACAAACCTGCACTTAGCTCCTTCATCCTGATCCATCTGTGACTGCAGTTTGGAAAACCAAGAGAAGAACTACAAATAATAGAAAACACACTATCAGCATTAGTGTGTACATATAACAAAAAGCAAAAAGTAATTTTAAAGTGAACATACCACATATCTCACAAATGGTGGCCAAAGGTAAATGTCATGTTTGTGTTATTTGATAAGTGTGCTAGAGAGTCTTCTCTGTTCTTGAATGCAAGGGGGCTATATTGAAGGGGGGGACTGAGGGAGTACTGTACCTGCTGTGCAGTTTCTATGCGCTCATCCTCCATCCCCAGGGACTTGAAGCCCTGGAGAAGGATATCCTCAGTAGAGGCCGGTACTGTCACAGTCAGGGGAACAGAGATGGAGCGGGACGTCAGGCTACACAGATCTTCAATGGGCAGCTGGGACAGAAAAGAAAGGCACACATTGTCATTAAAGAATACAGAACAAAAATAGCATGGCACACAAACTTGCACCTGCAGGGGACAGGGCACATTTATGGCAACTGTGTACGTCTGGAAAAGAAAACAATGATTGATATTTTCGGTATCGATATTCTTGTGTCTTGAATATTTATTATTCTGAAAAATGATTAGACAATCGTATTATTGGAGATAATCCTGTTTCTGACAGACCGCTAAAGTTAAAAGCCCCATTGCTACTGATTACGTGATTACTTTTAGATAATAATCTACTTGATGCAGGCTGATGGTCTTTACTGAAGCTGGTCTCTCCATCTAATGTCACAAAAAGATTGAATCAATGACTCATTCAAAACGAACCAAATACACGGAATACATTTACCAGTTAAAAATCACATCACCACACTTGACCCTTTGACTGCAATATGTGTAACTGAATCATTTTCTAATGTTGAGAAAGTACTAAGACACTGAAGTAAAAAGATTTACCATTACAGGTAACTAGGTAATTATCTACATGGTAAAACTATAAGATCAGAAGAAATGAAAGATGTGAAAACAGTTTCATATTTATCCCAGGGTTTATGTGGATTCTACATGAAAAATGGTGAATGGGCTTTATTCAGGTGATCCACAGGGCTCACCAAAATCCTAGTTTAAAATGCATTGTTTTATGACAGGTTTCTTGTTTAAACATTTTGTCTAATTGTTTTAGTTTTCTGTAGTACAACCTCAAAGGAATTACTACTTGCTTTGCCTGCCCGTTGTGAGCAAAAAACTACTATGGGGGGAGTGACAATCTGAAAATTTGCCAAACCAAATTGAGTAAATTCTTTCGCTACTCAAAATACTAGTGTAACTTTGCATATGAGAAATCTGAAGACCTCGCTATTTTAGGTCAGCCATCTATTCGATTAAGACACCTTGTTCGGTCCCTGTGGTGTATCAAATTAAGAAAAACACTTAATTTGATTGTTATAATGTATTGTGTTCGTTTTCTGGTTTACGTGACATACAGACACACATGCTGTGTGTAAGTCACAGCATAAATCCAAGCGAGTGTGGTCCATTACGGTACTGAGTCTGGTAACAGTTCGACACAGTCCCTTGCAGTGAAAAATAAAGTTACAAATAATTATTTGCACATTCAGCTATTGGCGTAGCTTACAACATTGCTCTTTAAGAAAGTCTATACGCACATGTGTACGTGGCAGTTGTTTTCTTGTGTGTGTGTGCTTTTCTTTTAACCAAAACAAACTGTTACTTTCTGTAAGGTTTTAATATTTTGCTAAGTAGAACAAATAACGATGCGTTCTAAGAAAGTGTGTTCTTTCAAAACTGCGCCAACTGAAATAGTGCTGTCTTATTTAAATACATATTTAAATTAAAGGTCAGTATTTTACTCTATTTAAATCACACGTGCATACCTTATTGCAAGGCTAGTGTGTCCAATAACGTGCAGATATGCAAATAAATTATGATATCATCCCATTTCTAAAAAGTGCTTTACGGTAGTGTTTGTTTTGATAGTTCTGTGCAGTTTAAACAGCGGGTGCGTTCAAGAGACGCAGATTCTGCAAAGATTCTGAAAATTCATTGGCTACTTGCTCCGATTCTGTGCAGATTCTGTGCAGAATGGCGAAAGTCTGCGTGGCGTGAACGCACCCAGGGACTCGGCCCCGTACACGAACAATCCCGGGGTTTATCTCACCTCTGTGGGAATGGGAAGGTTCTCTGCAGCGGCTTGGATCTCCAAAATGGAGTCAATCTGCCTCTCTGTCAGGGGAGCTAAGGCTTCGGACCGGCGGTCCCAGAGAGACAGCTTCTCCCTGGTTCCTTTCTCATTCAGTTCCAACTGGGACGGGTCCACCGCCGCCATCATCATCAACACCATAACGTCAGCACTGACAACAGATCCTGTTCCGGGAGGCTGGAATTCAGTGTCAGATTCCAGCCAATCCAAATAGATTTACTACATTACGCCTGCATGGGGCGGGATCTTACTTAAAGGAGAAGTACTTTACATGTTCGCAGTCGTTGTGAGTTTCAATCCATTCCCCCCCTGTAACTGTCTCTAACTACATTTCAATTTATTTCTGCTTAATAAACTCCTGATTTGGCATGATAATGTAATTGCATTTTCTTTGTTTGCCTGTTTACAACTTTGAAAAGTCAGTCTTGCACGTCTGTCTGGAATGAGGAAACCAAAGACCAGGCAGTTAAAATTCCACTTTTCCAGTTTCTCTGAAAGGGAACATTGCAGTTCAGGTTTCTCTGGAGAAAGTCCAGGTTGTTGGAACTGTGCAATAACGTTATACGTTTTATTTTCCAGATTCATATACAAATATTTAAGCCATGGTCACGCTGGTTCAGTAAAAAAAACGTAAATTGCAGTAAAGTTGTGCAGGGTGGTTATATGCAAACTGGGTTTCCAGTAAGACTGAGTCTCCCAGCTCTCCAAAAGTCAAAGGACTTCTTTTCAATATGGATGGACTGCAAACAAGGCCTGCATGCAACCCCAGCACAGTAAAACCTTGATTGATTACACAATTACCCAAACACCTGTTCTCTGAACAGACCTCTAACCTGTATTGTTGTGTGCAGTACTCTTCTGCCCTACTGTCATAAAAAATGTGCTATATGTCATGTACTTAAAAGTAAAGCAGTTGAATAAAATTTGATTTGAAAAGTCATTTAAACAATTTTGGAGTTCTAATTTGATTATCCAAACAATTTGATTACCAGAACAGCCGCAGGTCCAAATTAGTTTTGGATAATACACGTTTTTACAGTATGTGATACTAATGGTCTTTTGTTCACATTCCATCAATGTTAAAACATATGTGATCCTGGTAACTGTGCGCACTATGGGGTTATTGCCAGTATGGGGCACAGCTTTCTGCTTGACTTTCACTAGGAGGTGGAATAACTGCCCAACACATAGGTATTCAATTAGTGATGTTAGCCAAGGCTTTAAAATGTATTTTCTTACCTCTTGTCAATAGTAACCCCACGTTTTACCTGCTGAAGATGTATTGACCCATTGCAAATTTAAACATGCTGTTGCTTCCTGGTGGTACCCAATAATTTCCTGTGCTGTAGGGCACAGCCAATGCTTAATAAAGGAATTGAGGAGTGGACACTGTATATTAAGCATTTTATTCAGTTTGACACATTGGTATAAAGACATAGAAATATATTTGTACATACAATTCAGAACATTTCCCAACGCATTTGTTTTTTGCTGATTTCACAGTTCTGTCTTCTCCACACAGCACTGTCTAATAGCGACAACTACTGGTAGAGGCAAGAGGCTCAGTATGATGTTTAAAACAGAAGGCATATTGGTGGAGTGATGGAGTCATTAAAAGCATATACAAAAAATATATTTAATAATATGTGCATATTTTGTTCAATTGTTTTTGAAAATAGATTTTTACTCTCATTTTGAAAAAATGTGATATGATTTTCTCAGCTTTTTTTTTTTTGCTGTGATGCATTAAAAATCTGAAACACTGATCTCATACAGTCCGTCTGGTTCATAGACTCCTGTCTAGCTATAGGTTAGATCTGAAGCAAAAACAACTGCATCTGCCCAGACAGTAAAGAGACATGGACAGCTGCCATCACTGCAGCATCTTGTTTGCACTGCAGGCCCTGCTTTAGAGCTGGGTTGGACTGAAGCACAGTGGAGGCTTGGAGACTTTCCCCAGGTATGGCTCACAGGCAAGCAAACGTTACGCAGACTTTTTTTCATCAGAGCACTGCTTAAAGAAGTTAACTACAGTATATTTACAGGTTGTTTATACTGTGCTCTTACTGCAATTTAACAAGATTACCCATGTTTTTATTATTATAAATTTTGTTTTTACCATAGTTCCCAGTTATACACCATGCTTGCATGTGCTTTCACTATGCTTGGGCTATACAACACTATTCTTTTACCACAGTGTACTGCAGTAAACGTTTGCTACGCACATTGCCCTGGCAGTGAACCTGTAACAAATTTCATATGTCTGGTCTCTTTAGGGCATAATATTTTTTTTTTTACGTGTTGTTCAGGCACCAAAACCAAACAGGTTTAAAGCTTATACATACAACACAAAGAAATGCTACACTTTTCATTCAAAAAAACTCCGTACTCTGTGCGCTCATTAACACCTGGCCATAAAACTACAAAAATCCTTCCTGCCAGTGTCCATTGAAATGCTGTCGTACAAATATACACCATTATAAATTTACAATAAATAATACACTGTGCAAATAAGAGATGAACATTAATATCTTACGTCCAACTGAACAGGAAAACTATTATTGAAAGATTGTGCGCTTGACATCATCATATTCAAAAGGTACAGAGCTTTTTAATCAGACAAAAAGGCCTTTTAATCTATATTAAAACCCCCAAAGTATAAAGTGTGTGTATTTCTATATCTCATAAAAACAGTAAACTATAAAACACATCCAAAATGTTTCTTTGGTATCAGCTTGGCGTATGCATACTTAAATAGTTAATTCACTCTTTATGACCATCTCGGTAAAGAAAGGTCAGATCCTTTAAATCTCAATATATCCATCTATTAGGACTATCTCTCAGTAACGATCATTTACTCAGCCCCTGTGTTGGTCATACTAAAGAGATTCCACTGTATCGGATGCATTATGATTTCTCTATGGAGAATATATTGCTATGATAAAGTGCAAGCGTAATGTCAATAATCCGCTCATTGGAAGACAGGAATGACAAATACAACAAGGAAACAAAAGTGTTATCAAGGAGGGTGATTCTGGAATGACAAAGAACAATAACATCCACATGGAGTGAGAACTGAACTGGCTTCCTAATCTGGATTTATCTTTGACCTGGTTATTTTTATTTTTATTTTTTTTTTACATTCTTTAGATAAAATAGGTTAAAGATAATAGTCTGGCATAAAGTCTGGGTTAACCGCTCACATGAGCCAACCCTGTAACAGCTGAAACTTACTAAACAGAACTGTGGATAAAATTAGCAAATCAGCTGTTTCAACTTGCTCATCATCTTCTTAATTTAAAAGCAAAGGGCCTTATTTTAAAAAAAAAGGTTTTAAGAATGTTTTTTTTTTCTTTTGTTTAACAGTTTACAAACATTCTCAAGTTTAAAATTGAATTAACTGCTAACCCTAAAATAGTCCAAAAAAAAAAAAAAAAGCTTTGTAAACCTTTTTCAATCCTTGTGGACTTTCATTAATCAAAATATGTATCATGGTAGCAATACCAGATTAACAGACAGCTTAATATTATAAAGCATTAAGCACTCTCAGTCAAGTGGAAAAAGGCATTATTTTTCCTGTTCCTTTTCTAGGAGGCTTTTAGGGAACTCAAGAACAGTCTAGAACAATTTTAGGATTATTAAACTTCATTAATCAAAATAGACTTAAAAAACTTATGAGTTAAATATCTGTGAATAGGAGCCAAGAGATATAACAACATAACAATTATTCTCCATATATATGGAAACCATTACCATTCCCCATCAAATCAAAGCTTACTATGCAATAAATAACAGAACTGAAGGCCACTTCAGTTACATTACAAGTGCATGTTCCGGCCTCTTTTCAGACAGCAATCTGTATTCGTCACCTTTCAACCTTGAAGATGTGCAGGTTAAAGCATCTACTACAGCATTGGTCTCTGTTGAGCCTTCTTCCAAGTCAAGTAAAGCATCATTTTCACACCTCAATCTTTTTCAGCTGTTCGTATGTCAAGAAGAACTGGGATAAGCAAGTTAAGAAATCATTATTAAAAAAGGATGAAATAATTTAGAATGCGTGCCCCAGGAAATACTGAAGATGGAAGAGTATTATGATCATAGGAAACTAGTGGAACTGAATGTGCTGTGGCCCCCTGAACTCATCTTGTGCCCTCCCAGGGGTCTCCAGTTTGGGAACCCTGGACTAGCCCTCTACACATAACATGCATTACATTTCATCACTCTTGACAAATCATTATTCTTTTGTAGCAGCATTTACTTTCCCTCACAGTCAAAAGAATAAAAAACAGTGAAAAGGATACAATGATGTTCCATGGACCAAGTCTCAGCCAGTTTGGAAAAAAACCTTTGTACAGTGCAAAAAATCCTTCTGTCCTCCAAGTCTAAAAAAACAAAACAAACAAAAAACTGTTTTTAACATCATTTAAAATAATAAGACATGCTAAGGCTGGTGGAACACTTGGATACATTTTGCCTGTGAGCTGCTACATTGTACAGCAGTAACTAACCTCAATGACATGACAAACTGGAGTTACTTTTCAGCTATCATCACAGTGCCAGACAGTTCAGGTAAAATGCAGTTCAGGTAAAAATAGCATTGGTTGTCATTTTTATCTGTTTCTTTTGCAATGTTGACTGACAATTTATAAAGTCAAGTGAAAAAAGAGACTCATATTAATAACCAGGAGCCACAATCACAATTTAAATATTAGCACAGGCTGTAAAAGGACATAAAGTACTGTAGTCTTTATTGCTGATTGTGTTTGACAGTAGATATTGGGATCTATTAATTACCTAATATACCATCCACAATTAACTCACGATTATATTAACCTCACTGGTTTTATTCACCCCGTTTTAACACCATTGAAGACAATAAAATAGTGAAAAGAGGATGGCAAAAGAGCAGGGATATACATTTAGAGCAGTGCTGTTAAGATTTGCTACTGTTTAGATCATTAAAAAACAGCCCCCCCCCATGCGGAACTCAGATGTGGCTTTTGAAGACAGTCTGCTGGTACAGTGCATGAAGTGACCTGCAGTAAGCAATCAAGTGTGCCCTTGTAGCCTGCACAGGTCCCGCCCCGAATGCTTCGCTGGTTCATCATGCGAGTCCGGACTACATCAATAGGATTGGAAGTCAGAGCTCCTGCCAATCCACATACGAAGCTTGAGCTGCAACAAAGCAAACCCGCAATACCAAGTTAGTACAGCTTTCCTGGCGTAACTTATCAACCAAAAGGAATTATTACCTGAGCTATCTTGAAAAGGTATTGAATAATTCAAATCAGATAGAGGTGATCAAACCCAGTTATTTTGCTGTTTGGCTTTAACCTGATTTTACAGGACCCGTTTTTAAACCAGGGCACCTACAGTACTGTGCTATATATTATTACTTATCGGTTTTTTATTGCAACCCACTTACCAATCATTAGGACTAAACATAAACAGGCAACATCCATTCCCCCATTGCTCTCCCCAGTTTAGAATGACCAATTCTGCATCTGCATCCAGCAACTCCCCACAACAGCTCAGGAGATATGAAGGTCAGTGGTCACTGGGCATCATCCTATCCCATTGCCAAGCTGATTGCCTCTTTACACCCAGTAGCTTGACAAAGACCAGCCTGTAAGTATCCATACTGAGCTCACCAGGCACCTGTAATTTTTTTTTTTATATATATACTGTATATATTATGATGAGTATTTAAAAGTTACAACTGAAAACATCCAATTTATTATGGTATTGTAAATGTGTTGTATACCTAATAATGCCACACCTTAAAAGACCCAGTTACAAATGACATGGTCTTATCACACCCAAGTGTTTGGCTTGCAGGATTTCACAATCAGGAAGAGTGGAATATCACAAACTGTGTTATAATTGCCTTTGGGAGCCAAAGTAACTCGATCTTGCACTTAACTCAAGTCTTTGGCTGGGATACATGCAAATTCGATTTTGTTTTCATTATAGTGGATTATAAAAGCCTAAAATAATCTCCTTGATGCTCTCAAAGTAACTCTATGCTGTGTTGCTTGGAGTACATTAATATCCTATAGACATATGTCCCATGTATTTCAGCTAAAGGGTTTCTATCGGCTTTTGGCAGCTTGTGTTCTGTTCAGTAAACCGCTCTGCTGTCTGCAGTGTAGGACGTGCCATTGCGGAAAGCGCTGAACGGACTACTCTGTCCACACAGAACTGATCGAGTGGAGCAGTAACAAATAGACAGCTCATCAGATTACACAGCAATAACTTTAACTTAATCAATGCCACTTGGTACAATTTATTTTAAGCTATGCGAGGTGAATTTCTCGATTCAAGATTTAATTGCTAAAAGAAATTAAAAAACACCCGCCACAACACTGTCAATAGGGCAGCCAGGATGCAAGATGTTTAAAGTGGTCTTACAATACAATTAATATAGCGCCTTCCATAACAGAGTTATCATAAAGTACTGAACAATTAATAAGCCAAATCAAAAAGGTACCAAAAAAAAAAAAAAAATCGAAAGTGATTCAACCAAGCAAATACTTAGGGAGTCTGGAAGTGTAATTAGAAAAAGCTCTTCCACCCCTAAAAACAAGGCAGAACGAATGAACAGAGAGTAGACCTAAGTTAGAGGAGCAAAGAGAATGACCTGGAGTGTAGGGCTTCACCAGCTCACATGTAAATCAGGGCCAAGTTCACAACAAGCTTTATAGTGTACAGCATCAAAAGCAGCAGTGAGATCAAGCAGTACAAGAACAGACAATTTGCCAGAGTCTGCCTGAAACAGGCGATCCTTAGTGACCTTTAGCAGCGCAGTTTCAGTACTGTGTAAAGATCTAAATCCAGATTGAAACTGTTCAAAAAGATTGTTATGTTCGAGATGTGGGATTGCAAGGTCTGTTCTCCAGAATATATGTGAAATTTCAACAACGGCAAAATCAAATCAAATCAATCAATCCACTTGATTCTTTACTACCTGGCATGGGATTGAACCTTAAATCTCTCTAGAAAAGGAGATTTGAATCTCAGTGGCACCTTTCTTGTTAAATAAACAACGGTGCAAAAGACTATTTCATATGTGTTTTTAGACAAGTAGATATTGGGAGTGGCACAGATGATTGCAATTCTTATCGAATGCAATATCTCCCAAAGCACACTACCAATGTTTCTGAAACACCACTAAAAGAATAGCAAAGAGTAATAAAGCATAGCAAAGCATAGGCAAGCACTGTAAAGCAAAGCGAGGAATGGTAAAGCATAGAAAAAAACAAGGCAAAACTGTGGTAAATGCATAACATAACCCTGAGAAAACTGCAAAATTACAGTGCAGATTACCTTAAGGGCAGCGCTGCTCAGTTAAAAGATTACTCACACAAAGTGTGTGTAGACGGTGTCTCCCATGTGCCCAGACTTGATGAGGTGCTTCTTTGTGAGGTCATACACTGGCAGCTCCACTCCTACCACAATGGCTGCTCGCTGAGCGGTCAGGGACACACCCTAAAAGCAAGAGAGCAAAGTGGGTTCCTGGTCACATGACCTGAAATGGCTGACATTGTGTTGCAACAAAGGAGCTTGTCTATCATACTGCATATCAAGCTACAGTGGGCTCAAGAAATCTCTGTTTGCAAGACATGCTTTCCACCTGCTGAGATGAAATGACCTAGGAAGTAGTCAGACTTTCCAAGGCAAGCAGACTTTCTTCAACATACAGTAGTGCCAGATATTTTAAAAAGAAAATCCATTCTTCAAAGCTGCACATTTGAGTGACGGACAAGTAAGGAGATTATTTTGTTAGCTACAAACCGCTTAAAGCCCATTTATCCACTCTTGGTGGTAAAATTCTGTGGTGTACTGTGGGTCATTTTTGTACAGGTAAGTATAGCTAAGCCTACTGTATAGCCACAGCTTCCCACTCTTTCTACAGAAATGTCTGAGAATTGAAGAAAGACACTTACTTTCCAAAGCCCGCGAGTTCCTTCCTGCTGATAGATATCGATGAAATTACCAATCATTCCTCCCTGCATGACGCGTCCCTGAGCCTGCATTCGTATCTACAAAGCGGAAACAAAGAATACAAGAAAATACAATCAATAAAAGGACAGGCATACTGAAGAACTGGTTTGTGTTTGAATAATTTCATATTCATCCTTCCAATGTACTATTTGATATCAACAAAATGAAAAACAATTAAGACAATCCAAATTGATTTGAACCTCTTTATAAAACAGCAGAACACCAGAAATATTCCACAAAAATACAAAATGGAAGCCAATCTTGGGGGCAAAAATGAAAGTGTGACATACAGTGTGAATGGACGAGCTCCTCCACTACATCACTGCTGTAACAAGGTATACCCGCCCCTGGTATATACAGTGCTCCTCGCTATAACGCAGGTCTCGGGGACACACAATATAAGCATTGTAACCAAGAGCGTTATAAATGGGGAGGGGTGGGGGCCGCGGGACACATAACAACACACATCTGACTAAAATACAAAATAAAATAACTCCCTCTCTATAATGCACATATAGTGAAGCAAAATGTAACACTTCTTTTTTTTTTTTCTGGCTAAACAGTGGTCGGGAGTTCAGTCCGAAGCGACAGACAAGCAAACCAAGTGCGAGAAGGAGAGCGGGTTGGGAGGGGAAGAAGGAATGGGCTCGCCCCAAGTTCGGCAGCCGGAGCAGGGCTGAAGCGCCTCATCTCCCGGAGAAAGCCGTAGCTCCTTTCGCAGCAAAAAAGTAAATACATTAGGAAAGACAACAACATAATAGGCCTAATATTTATTTAGTTATAAAATGAATGCTGAATAAGATGTCTGTGTTATAAAGTGCCAGCGCAGCTTTTCTTCAGTTCAGATACTGTATCGAAAGGAAGAGACAGAAACGGTAGTTAGACTGAGAAGTTGTTTATAGTTTGAACATCGGTACTGTATTTACTGTAAAAAATATTGCATGAAATCACTAGTATAGGGAATTGGGGGACATGCTGTAGGAGTTTTATATCTGAGGCACGTTATAACCGAGGGAACACTATGTATTCTTCTTGTATTTGTGTTCTGTTATTTAAAATGTATGGTATTGTGTTTTTAAAACACCAAACCATACATTTAAATAATAACACAAACACAAATACAAATCAATACATATATACACAGAGGCGGGGTGTCACACTAATGTATAGATTTTAAATGCAATGGGCATTAGGAAAAGCAGCAGCAAATACTTTACAAAACATGCAGTCTGAGACGCATCTAAAAATACATTGCAGTGCTAGCACTGAGAGTTCTTGTCTATCTGTATCATTGGTCAGCTACTATAGGTTATTACTTTAATAATGGCAAGTGCCCAAACTGTTTAAAATCCTTCTTTAGAGAAAATGAATAGTCACTCTGCTTTACTGTCTAGTACATAGGGAGACACACATGCCCTAGTGTGCTAGCCCCTTGCACCTTGTCAGAACATAATGATAACTGCTACATTCTCACATAACTTTAACAGTTGAGTTGGTTAATTCTCCAAGTACCCACGTTTTTTGTCAATCATTATCATAGCCGAGTTCTCCCCAGGAATTCTGTACAGCCGGGAGCACTTTTAACGGAAAAATGCCTTACCTTAAATATATAATACGACAAAGAATTTGAATAATGTGTTGTCTTTTGTTGACTATATCTGATTGCTCTTTTTTATGTTCTACATTTTCTATTTGATTTCTGTTTTTTTATTATGGTAAATTACTGTGCTTATTTAGGCACTCTACAATTTAACTGTGGAAACGTAGGTTTATTGTTCACAAAAAAATAAACGGTAACCTTTGCACTTCCTTTTTAGCTTAATTACTGAGCGTATTGCTTCATTTAAATTGTTTTCTTTATGTTAAGTTTTCAGGGCATTTTGTTAATGCACGTCTATTTTTAATTTTCACTGCTCTACATTTTTTGAATGCAACTGTTCATTTGAACCTTTTTTTTAACAAAACAGTACTCACACACATTTGGTCACCATCATCATAAGTGTTGCATGAAACTGGAATGTAATAACCTAGCACCGCTGCGCTTAAGCATTTGTATGTTCAGCTGATATCCCATCACGACCTTCTTCTTAAAGGCGTACAGTCTCTATACATGAACCCCCAACATCTCTCATAAGCACCTGGGTACATATTGTTACGATATCACAACAACACGCTTTTTTTTTTTTTGGTGCATATGTACAGCAATTATGTACTATATATCACCTTACAGTACAATAATACGACAAAAAATGGACTGAATGATAATACCCGAAAATAATCTTAATATTTTTTTTAAATAAAGTAGCCAATATAGTATTAGGCGGTGGATTGCGCCGATCGCCAGCTTATTTTGACCCCCTGCATTCATTGTTATAATTTTTGCTTTGAAAATAATTGGTTATTTTTTTAGCAGTCATTTTTAACGTTTTAGCCTCTCGAAGTGCTTAACACAGAAAACCCGCCTCTTCAACTCTCTGATTGGTTAAATGTTGTGTCAATACGTAAAACAGTTGTCATGTGGTTCCAAGATTTTTTTTTCACGCAGCAACGGTCTGCTAGAAGCGCAATCAATCATTATTGTTAAAGGCACAGTAGTATCTGCAAGACGGGCAGGGCGGGTTTTTTCAGCTGGGCAGCCCACCTGGCTGAAAAGGCCTGGGTAGAACCCAGAATAGAATTATAACTAGAAAAAAATCCCTCCCCATTGATAAGAACTCAAAACATAGTACAGTAGCTTGGCTTCTGTACATCTCAGTGCTGTGCACACTTGTGTGAGCTAATTTCCAGTTATGTCTCCACATTAAAAATAGGGATTCCCTTGGAGATTGAGACTACAGCAGGCTGTGGTATGCATAGCATGCCATCGCTCCAGCCATGACAAGATCAGGCACACACAGTAGACAGCTCAAATTCATTCCATTCTTAGTTACGGACTTACACATTTGTGTGCATTAGCTGCTGCAAAGGTGCATAAAGCCTGCTTGTCTTTTATATCCTTGTGACAGAGAGCGAATGAATCCTAGTCAACAATCTCCCTCCTGATCTGTGAGGGTGCTGTATAACAGCAACAGAGGGTCTCGTACTGGTTGGTCTGGCAGTTCATTCCAGGGTCAATCGGAAGCCAGCTATCCAGGAAGGGGGCGGAGTCACAATGCCCGAAGTCATTGCCCTAAAGCGGTACGCGACGTATCAGTCATGGATTGGAGGAGACGTGACTGAACTAGCTATCGCAGAGGGCGTGACTAGGGGTATAATTGGGGATGTGTCGATGTAATTTGTTCCTTTGATGTGTTATGAGAATGACAGAGAAAGGAAACTGACTGTGTTAAGCATATCGTGAGTCTTAAGTGTTTTGTTTGTTTCTAACTGTCTGTGCTTGTCATTATAGAAGGCTAAGCTCAGGGAGCTGTAGCTAAACCGCCAGCAATTAAACTCGGACTCCACTTCACCATTGTACACGAATAAACCTGTAAATCACCACTTTCACTAAGAGCACTCACTCCGGACTCCGACAGCCTGACTACACAAACAGCAATGAGACTGACTGGCGGTTGAAGCATTCCCTAGTAGTTATCCAGCCCTGTGCAGCTATGCAGTCTCCTCGAACTGGCGCTGCTGCCTCCCAATCAGCTCCGAGCAAGCCTTCCTGTTTACCACAGCAGCAGCATTTCGTTATTTGGCTCAGTTCTAATCAAACCCCCTTATTTTTGTACTTGCCAAGCAATACCACAGTTCACAAAAAAGGGAGAAAAACATGTGCAGGTAATCACAACTGAAAATGAGAAGCTGCACATAACTAATGCTCTGTGTGACACCAGACGGCTGCAGACTGCCTCCATACACCATTTTCTTATGAGCAGACACATCTTTATTTGACTTTTTACATGCACCCTGTGGTAGGAAGGATGTGGCCACCCACATTTCTGACTGTGTGACAGGATAGCGGCAAGACAGATGCTCAGAAGCCAGGAAACTGCAGTACAAGCGCTAAAGCACACTTTAATAAACACAAATAACACAAAAGTACAAACAAAGAGGCACATGGGCAAAATAAAGGTTTAAACAAAAACTGTTCAGGCTGGGCAGAGCCTTCACAGAACTTTTAAAAGACAATACAGACACAAAAACAACCCAGGTTCACTCACCAAACTCCTCTCCCCAAATGGAGCACTGTGCTCTCCTTTTATGGGATATGGCACATTCTCACATGTTTTTGGCAGGGAGGAATTAACCCCATCCCTGCCAACCACCAATAACTGTCACAAACTGACATTTCAAAAACAGCACTGGCTTACTGTGTAGATGTGCTTGTGAGAAACAAAAAAACACAGACCATTGCACTGATCTGCAGCAATGGTGTAATGGTGTTTAGGGACTACAATTTATTAAGCCTGAGCTCCACTGTAAAGTTTACAGCACTGGAACATGTTGTTTTATACATATTTATATCAGGATAACTGTAGTCTCTGCAAGTCGCCTTGGATACAGGCGTCTGCTAAATAAACAAATAATAATAATAAATAAAAACAATAACAATAACAGATTGCTTTTGCTTTTAGAAAACCGGAGCAAATACTTGCCAACATTATCAAACTTCTGGCAAGACCAACACTTCCTGTGTATTACAATAAGAGCCATCACCACAAAAATCATGAGCTTACCAGTAATCCTATATCGATATTAATAATTAACAAAGTGTGCAAGCGCCACCTTTCTTAAGACTTCACAAGCACATGTTCATAAATCAGTGAAACATACCAGGAATGGCCGTGTTTTTTACAGACAATACCCTTAAATTCCAGAACATCTAATTCAGTATTCAGCGTTTAATGTTGGTTTTACAACAGAATACAAGTCCAGAACTATTCTGCTCATTTTGGTTTTACAGTGTAATCATTTCCTTCTTGTTTATATTTCCCAACTCCCAAGTGCTGCTACAATAACATACAAACATAATGAAATGCTGTTGTGTAACTCGTGCTGGCATTCACTCATGACTTCTGGCTTCCCTTTCTAATTTAGGCTCAGCTTTCCCTTTTTAAAATCGTAATTCACCCCACATGAGCCAGAGTACAAAGAGATAGAACAGGGAACAATCAAGTGAACGGAATGTGTAGAAAACCTTTCAGTTGCTTAGACAACAACAACAACAACAACATCATCATGATGCCTGGAACAACTTGTAACCAGGCCTGAGAGAGAGTTTTTCCATTTCCAAACATTGTGTAATCATAGACATTACAAAATGATACTGCAAAAGTCTACGGGAAGCCATAATAGTAGTAGGATTATCATGATAAGCAGATATAACTTGATTTCGCAAAGCTTGAGGAATAAAAACTTGATAGCGATATCCTTGATCAGATTGTTTCACTTTTCGGTAGACTTTATCCTCTAATATCTCATAAGTAATAGAACTGTTACTTCCTGGATTATTTTCTTCTACTCCAACAAGGAGTTGTTGGTACAATTCCTGTACTTCTAGGTCTGCTTTCTGAGCTTTCCAGATATAGTTGTCACTGAGAGGAAAAGGTTCGAACAATGCTTGTTGCTTATTAGTCGTCTGCACACTCAACAAGATGTTTTCAGCAGAATCAACAGGTGCTCGTGAAAGAGCATCAGGAGCACCGTTCAATTTTCCCTTTCGATATTCTACAGCAAATGTGAATTCTTGAAGGCGAATCGCCCAACGAATCAAACGAGAATTAGGTTTAGTAGTGTTAAACACCCACAAGAGAGAAGAATGATCAGTAACAACAGTAAAGCGTATTCCCTCCAAGTAGTGTCGCCACTTCTCCAATGCCCAAACAACAGCCAGGCATTCCCGTTCAGTTGTGGAGTAGTTTCTTTCAGGAGCTGTTAAAGACCTACTAGCATAAGCTATGCCTTTCTCTGATGACTGAGACGATTGTTGGGCTAAAATTGCTCCCAGACCATGACCACTAGCGTTCATATAAACAATGAAAGGAAGACGAAGATCCGGATGACCCAAAATCGGAGGAGAAATCAGGCAGTCTTTCAATGTCTGAAAAGCTCTAGCACATTCAGCAGTCCACTTAAAAGTAGCATTCTTCTTCTTTAAGGCATTCAAAGGTTCAGCAATCTGTGAAAAATTAGGCACAAACCTATGATACCACCCAGCCATGCCTAAGAATCTTTGAACATCTTTGACGGTTTTAGGCTCTGGAAAGATCTTCACTGCCTCTATCTTCTCAGGATCAGCTCCGATACCATCTCCAGTCACCACATGCCCCAGAAACTTAATATGGCGTTTGCAGAATTGACATTTCTTTAAGTTCATAGTTAATCCTGCCTCATCCAACTTCTTCAAAACATCTTCCAAATCTTGGAGATGTTGTTGTACATTCGATGAACAGATGATAATATCATCCAAATACACAAAACAAGTTATTCGCCGCAACTCTCCCAACACTCTTTCCATTAAGCGTTGGAAAGTAGCTGGAGCATTCTTTAAACCAAAGGGCATTACCTTAAATTGATAAAGGCCAAATGAAGAAACAAATGCAGTCTTGGTTCTATCTTCATCCATTTCCACTTGCCAGTATCCACTATTCAAATCCAAAGTAGAAAAAATAATGGCTCCCGACAAGGATTCAAGAATCTCATTAATGGAAAGCATAGGAAAGGCATCATCTTCAGTTTCAGCATTTAGTTTCCTATAATCTACACAGAACCTACTTGAACCATCTTTCTTTGGAGTTAAAACCACAGGAAATGCCCAAGAAGAGAAAGAGGGTTCAATAACACCTTTCTCTAACATATCCGTAATATGTTCTTTAACCATCTGCTGTTTACTTGCAGACATTCGATATGACTTTTGTTTAATGGACACCAGACTTCTAGTATGGATTCTATGCTGTAAACCCAAAGTTCGACCCAGCTTTAGAGTACACGCCTTTGGATAATTTTGTATAAGTTTTGATAGTAACTCGGCTTCATCCTCTGATAAATCAGCTTGACTCACTGCATCTGCAATCAACGTTTGCCGTTGCTTTTACTGAGAAACCACTTTAGGCGAAGAGTAGAAACTATCAGGTGGTTTAATAGCTGAATATAGAAAATTTGCAGCTGAAGAAACCTTCCTCTCTATGGGAGTCCAGGACATTTCTTCAACTCTTCCCACCTGGAAAGGAAATTTTCTTTGGTTTTTATCCCAAAATAACCAATACTCCTGATGACGAACATCAATTTGTATTCCACTTTTGGTGATAAAATCAAGACCAAAAACAAGGACATACGCTAATTTCCCAGATGGCAAAACTACTGTGGGTACCGTCCATCTAAATCCATGCATTTCATATAAAAGCGGAATGCTTCCTACTGGCACACACTCCTCTCCATTTGCTAAATACAAAGGAGCTCCCTCCCAGCTTTTTAGTGTCTCTTGAGGTTGCTTTAATCTCTCCCACATTTGCTCCTGTAATAGAGTGAAAGACGAGCCTGTATCCAAGAGGGCATTTCCAACCCAATTCCGGATTGTTACACACACCACCAGTTGTTTCAATATACTTTCAGGTGTCTGCTTCTCAGATGGTTTAACATTTTTTCCAGTGTTCCGCTCACAGTGGAAACCGAAGAATCCATTTTAGTAGTTGAAGATTGATTAAAATTTCTATTACTAATGTACCTATTTCCAGGCTCTATTTGTTTGGTTGACTTATACTGTGGGCAATTCCCAGGAAAGTGCTGCCCATTACATCTCCAACACAAAACAGTAGAACCACTTACACTAGGTACAGTACATTTACTAGTCTCAGCCAACTTCACAACTGCATCCTTACTTTTGCTTTGCAAAGCTTTGCGTTGATCAAACTCATATTGATTGAGTTGATCCTTTTCCAACTGACCTCCCAGACGTACCAGTTCTTCTACAGTTTGTACTCTTAATCTTAACTGGGAAGTTAAATGAGGATTCATATTTCTCAGAATCATTTTAACTACTTCTGACTCAGACATATCGGATTTCCATTTTTTACATAGAACCTGCAGTACAAAGGCAAAATCACGCACACTCTCTCCTTCCTGTTGCCTTCTAGTTTTTATCCTCTCTGCCAATTCATCTTCATAGTCCTCAGACAGAAAAGCTGCCATAAACCGAGACTTAAATTCTGACCATGTGTGAACTTGACTTCTAGCAATTTCCCACCAAGCTCTAGCTGTTCCAAATAATACATTCCTTAAAGTAGCAAGAATGTCCTCATCAGACATAGGTCTTAAGGCCAAAAAATCCTGACATTTTTCTAAATATAAAATAGGGTCTGGCTCATCTTCAGACCTTCCAAATGATGGAAACAACAATTTAACTGGTAATTTTCCAATATTTCCCAAACGATCTCCACTCTTAACTACCATAGGAGAACGTAATTGTTCACCTTGCTTTCCAACTTGCTTTACTTCCACACTTTTTTTGTAATTGACTGATCTGATTACTCAACACCCCTATTTCTTTCTGCAGACAACCCTGTAAATCCTTAAATTCTCTAACAATTTGTGTTTTAAAGCCGGTAATCTCATCCACTGTTGACTGAGCTCAACTCTGCACATTTTGAATTACCTGCTGTAGTTCACTACCCACTTCTGAGGTTAACTGCTTCATATTCCAGTTTTCTTCTTCTTTAACCTTTTCATTTCATGTTAGATTTTGAAATGTCACATTTTTTTCTTTAAGTGTATGGAAAACTCCAAAGCATTATGTAATTCAATATGTTAATATGTCAATATGTCAACATTACTCAGCAGGTTTCATTCGACTTTATGAAGCAAAATGTGTTAATTATATAGGGTCATGCAAAACTTTCTGCAAAAGCATTCTTAGTGGTGTGGGTCAATCCAAAATTGAGTTATTCACATTTTTATAAAAAACTGCCTTTAAAAGGACTGGGCTCATCTGAAGAATCCCAAATGCCAGGACTGTCTTCCTTATTCTATTCAAACCGTGTTACAACGTGACCTTTCAGCTTAGCCCCATGTACTCCCAAGTACTTTACATGTACAATGAGGAAGATACAGTCACAGCACAAGGAATTCTCAAGAGAAGCTCAAAGCTAGGAAAAGCAATATGCTGTACCCTTGAGCAAGGTACTTTACCTAGATTGCTCCAGTAAAAACCCCTGTATAAATGGGTAATTGCATGTAAAAATAATGTGGTATCTTGTAACAATTGTAAATCGCCCTGGATAAGGGCGTCTGCTAAGAAATAAATACTAATAATAATAATCATACCAGTGGTGCTCAGAAATGCTCTTCTGAAGGTAAAGAATGAAATGAACAGGTCTTACAAATACTAGCACCCAACCATGAAGGAACACAATCCCCTCCTTACTTTCAATACATCCGTGGGGTTAGCAATGGAAGATGAGATCACTCCAGACAGAACTCCACACAGAACGTTGATCAGCAGGGACTCCTCTACAACAACAACAAAAAAAAACACATATTCCTGTAGTTATTTATTCGATGGGTAACCAGTGCTTTATGATCAAATGATTAAACCCTGGGGTGGAATTCAGCAGCTATTTTGCACCTGAACACCATACAACACTCTCGAATTACAACATGCTATTTGAAGCCTATTCTGCAAAGTGGATGGGGTGGTGATCTCTCCACCAGGGGGTAGGCTGACCAAAAAACGCATTTAACATTGAGATCCCAGATCAGACTCTACCTCTGGTCCCAGAGATGAATGGTAACTGCTTTAACCACTGAACCACTATGAATGAGATTGAACACAACAGACCAGCGGCCCTCATAGACAGTATTTCTTCCAACCAGGTCCTAAATTAGCTGAACAAGGCCAATTGACTAACTTAGGACTTGATTGGAACAAAGACCTGGTCTGTAACTCAAGGCACAGAGTTCGGAACCACTGCAACAGAACAGCAGGACCACAGTGGCATCTTCAAGCAGGTCTCATCTTACAAGACTACAATTAAACCATTCCTTTGTTGTTCTAAAAATAAAGAAGACTAGCAATAGAATTGTGAAAACTTTACTGACGTGCGCACTGCAGATAACCTTTTTATTATTAAAGCATGTCATCCTAACAGAACCTCAAGATAAAACACCAACTATCAGTACTTTGAAGAAGTAGATTATACATTTATACCAAGCAGCCATGTCACCAAAGGCTGACTGTACATACAGGATTGTCATAGAATATGGACCGTTAGGTCATATGTTGCTGTACTGTCCTCCCCTTTACTGATACAGGAGAGGGAACAGTTAATAGAAGCAGACGTTTCCCAAGGAGAACCAGTTTGAAGTGCAGTGTTGGAAATCATTGGAATGGGAAGACAAGATCCAGAAGCACTGGGAACAATGCCAGTGTTATTAATAGAGTAGCCAATGCAATTGAGAGTGTGTCAGGGCAGAGTATATAGACATTTCTCTCATTACCTTCTGGGCTGTCAACGAACAGGCGTTTGAAGCTCTGGTATGTGCCAATCTTTATCGTTCCATAAGAAGCCTGCCGCAGCACAGCAGGGGCAATCCTAAAATACAATAAACACTGTCAACTGAACTTCAGAAGTACTGCAATTACAGTTTAAACATTTTGTTTCAAGAGCTTTCAGCAGCTATACTTCCTGTGTGTGGAACGCTCTGCCAGCAGACATAAGGAACAATGGCTTCATGCAAACATTAATTCTAGGTTAAAAAACATATTTGTTTAGTTTAACATTTTTCTGCAGGTCCTAGGTTTATTTGTATAGTGCTCAGAGAAGCTTGTTCATTAAAGGCTCTGTATATGTGCATATGTTTGAATGACTGATCGATGGATTATTCAGTAGTTTTTTTATGTTTTTTTTTAGACTTTGTAGTTTTTTGTTTCTGAACAGCAAGCTTCCCACCTTTATAAAACAAAACAAACACAGCACCAGTCACATTCATTCTGACAATACCCAGCCAAAAAAAAGGATGTTTGCCAACTTCAAATAATATTGATCTGAAAGAATGAAGAATAAAACAAGGAATGCCCAGAAATGCCAACTTATCAAAGGAGTAACATTTGCGCAGCAGATTCTGAAGAACCCCTAAACCAGTTACTAAGAAACCAGGTTCACAGCTTTTAGTATGTCATTTAAAATGCCACAATAAACCGTCAGTGAAATACAGTATTAAGAACAATTAAACAGGAAAAGACGCACATGGTATTGAAATAATATTTCTTTATTTAATAAAAATCGTAGCATTATACCCTGTCGATGTAGCGCCGTAGCAGAACCTCCAAAATAGTAGTTGCTACGGCCAAATTGTAGCCGTTGGCATCTCTGAATGCCAGAAACAGTTTATATTTAGACAAGTGGTCCCAAGATATGGCCTGTGAAAATATGGGCCTCAGGGACTAACAATCATGTATATCCATAGAATGTAGAACTGATTCTTGGTTGTAAAGATTTGTGTTTGAAGGTATGTTGTATTGTCTATGAAGGTACAGACTGTGTTTAGGAATACCTTTTAAACAGCCATCAAGACACAGTATTTTAGTACAGATTGCAGCACAGGGCTATGAACCAATGGTCGCTGGTATGAACCAATGTATGCAAGCTGCCCACCCAGAATATAATGCTTTCAATCCTTCTTCTTTGTATATCCGGACAAGGGCGTGAACCATCCCCCGGTATCGAATCTCTTTGT
Source organism: Acipenser oxyrinchus oxyrinchus (assembly GCA_030684275.1). Taxonomy (NCBI): domain Eukaryota; kingdom Metazoa; phylum Chordata; class Actinopteri; order Acipenseriformes; family Acipenseridae; genus Acipenser; species Acipenser oxyrinchus. The sequence goes on along the minus strand of CM060253.1, from coordinate 29,751,129 downwards.
GTTGGGCATCACTGACCTGGCCTTGCACCTGAAGTCGGGTCTTGGTGAGGTCAATAGGGAAGGTACCTAGAATAAAGAACTTGTGCTTGTTATTTAAAGGGTAGAACCTGCGTAACTGTGAAGTGTTTCAGTGTAAATCTCTGCTTAAGTCTTAATATTGGATCTAGATGCGAATGCATCGTCCTTATATTTTTTGCTTTTTTGCTTTCTTTTTTGCTGATAATTTCACACATTTTCCTCAGGATAAAGGGGGCTCAAACGGATAAAATAAATAGAGGATGCTACATGAACTGTGTTTGTTCCATGACAGAGACACAAGTAGTTTTTTACAGCCACTCTTATGCATGAAATACAGTCAACGCATTTGTGTGCGTTCATGTACAGTGCCGCTATTGCCAAAAGTCTTGCAGCACTTAGAATTTTAAATATATGAACATAGTTTTGATATTTTATTTAACATCATGTAATCAAAGATAATATAAACATAACATTATTCAGCAGGTTTCATTTTACTTTATGAAGCAAAATTAGTTAATTCTATTTGTGATGAAACTTTTATAGTTCATGCAGTTTTTTTGTTTTTTTTCAAAATGATGTCTCAATCCTAAAAATTCTAGGTGAAGGAAAACCTTTGGCCATAGCTGTATGTTTCAAACCTGATGGTAAATGAGACCATGGACTCGATTTTGTTAATTCACATTCAAATTATAAAAAACAAAGAGGAGAAGAGGTCACGCTTACCACATTCAGCAGTTACAGAAGCCAAACCTCCATACACAAAAGGCTTCCAGCTGAAGTTAGACATAGTAAATGTTTGAGGGAAAGTCTTCAGATCTGTGAAACAAAGAAAGGAAAACACTTAATTTGTAACTCACTTGTATAACTAGTTTTTAGGTGGGTAGTGTGCTTAAAAATGTGTTATCTCTGGAGGAGGGGTTGGTTCTGTGGATAATTGTAGCCCACCAGGCATGGCCATATATTGTGTGGCAAGGTGGGGGAATGGACAGAAAAGTGTGTGTGTGCATGGGTGTTGGCTGGCAGGGAAAAAGGGATCCTGCCTGGAATGTGGCAGGCATAAAAGAGTAATTGCCGATCAAGTAGGCCTCAGGCACATGGCACGAAAGCAGGCCTTCGTTCTTAGTATTAGGGTGTTGGAGAGATAGGTTGACTGATTGAAGCACAAGATGAGACCTGTGTGGCCACAGGGAACATTTAAAAACCACACCTAGCAGTATCTCCACTGGCTGCATGTAGTGGGAGTCTATTTAAGGCAGAGTAAAAGTCAGGGCATTATGATCCTGATACACCCGACAGACACCATCTGCTAGGCAGGGGGAGCATCCGGGATATACTGGAAGATACCTTTTGTTCTGCAATTAGACTTCACTGTAGACTGATAGTGTATATGTTGGCAATTTTTATATATCAAGCCCACTATGATTAATAATTGTTAGTAATAAAAGTGAATTGAACTCAAGCAATGCGTTACAGTAATCCGTCATGTATCCACCCGGTCACATATCTGCCCTAACCGTGTATCCGCTAATGCAAAACGGCTACTGGAAAGTGAAAGCAAGTTGTGCTTGCAATTGAATTTTTATTTTTTTCAAATCAAGTCTCCTAGAAGAGCCTGCCTGCTGTGTGCGATTACCAGGTGTGGAATCTAATCAAACGGTAGCTGTGTTCCAGCAGGGCATCAGGTTAAAAAGGTTCCATTTATTCACTTCAGGTCTGCTGCAAAGCCAACTGGGCTAAACAAGCTGAAATTTGCTGACATATGAGAGAGAACCAGGGTTGGATATTGAAGAGTAAGCAAGTCGCAACCGCCGACAGCCAGGCGAGTAGCCGCAGTTTGTTTATTATTGAACAGAGAAGATTAGTTCAGCGATTGTAGATCCCTCCAAAGTTTTTGTACACTGTGTTGTATATACTCCGTACGCTACCATTGCTGGTAGTGTCACGTGAGCAGTGTGTTGATATGTAAATAAATCCTGTTAACCAGTGGTGGGACTTGAAACAAAAAGTTTTTCACAGAATTTGGAAGACTGGTTCCTAAGGGTCTTACAGCAATACTAACATTTTAGGACCCACATCCCCTACAGGGTAAAGGGTTAGGCTGAAGTTCAAATCAAACTTGTCAGTTACCCCTCGTCTGGCAATTTGCCATAAGTGAGTAGAGTGCTTCTAGTATTTTTATCTGCAAAGCCGTATTCAATACGAGTAGAAAACGGTGCTACACATGATGGTAGCATCTAAATTGCACTCAGGATGATTTTTCTGGTCAAGGTCCCTTTCTCACTTTTAGGTTGACCTTTGCCAGGTCACAGGTCGAAGGGGCCATTTAAAAAAAAATAATGGCTATCATTTATGAACTCAGCGTGTCAGAAAACCCCCAGGTGAATGTTTCTTGGAAAATCTGAGACCGACGGGCAACGGAATGTCCCTTTTCTGGTTGAGTTGGCGTGGAATGACCCTGTTGTAGAATATACATTTGATAAATGTTAAATTAATGTATCATACTTTTAAATGTACTATACTTGATACAAATAAATTTGACACAAAAACCCTAAATTTTAAAACTGACCAATTATTACAGAGAATAAAATTATCAAATAAATCCAACAGCTCTGGTTTCCTCTCTACCCATCACAATCTTCTTCAGTAGGTTCCCATCTTTTATTAAAAAATATATATGAACAAGAGGATGCCATTCCACCCACAAATACTTGTCTGGCTCCTAGTAGCTTGATCTCAGAACTTTGTCAAGTCGGGTTTTGAACTGATTGAGCATCAACATGGCGAGGTACCCTGTTCCATTCTCTCTGCCTCAGTAGACTGTTCCGCTCAGCTACATTTCTGCCATGGTTATAAGCTCTATATGAATGTTGGTCACCTGTATGAACACAAGTGTATGCAAGTAAGCATATGAATAGGGTAAAAAGTGTACTGTGTGTAACATTTATGCAGATCTCCCTCTGTTGTGTTATTGGCTACAGTAAAATTACTTAAAAGCATCCATATTTATTCTGTTTCAATCCTGAATGAGACGGTAGCTCAAATAGATATGCACTGTGAACTCAAATAAATCCACACGTACCAAAAATCGGCTCTTTGTTTATTCATACCAAAATAATCTTTTGACAAGCTAACAAAACTGGACAGAAGAAACCTGTCCCAAAAATGTACAAATCGAAAATACAAAACAACTACAGAATGACTATGGTTACGGGCACAAGGAATCAATCCATTTGTAATTGAATCTAGACATCCCATCTTGCACGACAAAATCAATTGGGTCCACAGGAATCCATGCTTCTGAACCAAGGTACTTGAATCTGATAACAACCCCAACTCAATTCCAGCTGGTTTCTATGCAGGATATATACATGATTGGGGGAATATATTCCCCAAAATAGGTATTTTGCATCAAATCAGATTGTACATATAAACTGGGCAAATTGCCTATGTTTTAATGTTATATCAACAATGCTCCTCAACAATGGGGCCACAGCATTAACAAATTATGCTTAAGTAACAAATCCATAATATATGATGTGGACATGCAATAGAGTATTATTCAATCTTAAAAGTACAGCCTGACAAAAGATGCATAATTGAAATGGCCTTTTCAGAACAAGAACTATGGTGGCTTTAGGAAGATGTCCCAAGAATGATGTAATTTCTACCTATTACACTATGACCTTGTTTAGAATGTCATGTACAATAACTTTGGATGATAATGATGTGGTGGCGTCTGAATGCTGTTAGCTCAGTTGCTGCAGTTATTTAATAGGTTTAGTAACTTTTTTCTATGGACCTAGAAACTAAACATTGCAATCAGTCAGTGGGTCATTACATTGTTTTCAAGGATGGCACTGGTGTGATAATAGATTAAAGTGTCAGGTTAGAACCGTCACCCATACAAATACAATAAACCTAGGAAAGTTGCTCTCTTTGGACTAGTTTGCATTGGTTGAAATGGAAATAAACATAGTAGATTAGTGTATCGTGAGAATTCCCCAATAATAATATTTAATAATGCATAGTATGGAGGACCACATATGCTGGGATAATGTTAGAAAACTGGTCTGGGTGGGCATGTATGCAAGCCCATTGAATTCCCAGATGTATTTAAACGTTTTGTCAATCTAGCTTCTTATTACGCTGAAAGGGGCGCATTGCTTAACGGTTTTTTTTTTTTTTTCTGGCTTATTTCACGAGTTTCTTAGAACACAATTCGGTTCTTCAAAAAACTGGTCTGCCATCTCCTGCCCTTGAGTCGTAAGTCATGTAACAAAAAGATAACAACCTTGTACAAAATGTTCAACGTCATGTGCCTCTCAATCGATAAGCAATTCTAATATTAGGGTGAAAGAAATAAAGTTTGATAAAAACGGTTGTTCCTTCCATTGTGCTTACCACCACCGCGCACGAATTCCATATATGCATTTATATTACATTAATTTTGTGAGAGCATTTAAATAAAATTTCGAATTCCCTGACCAATTCCACCAAATTCACAACCTTTAAAAATATATATACCGTACAGTTAAGGCGACGTGCAATGTTGAGGACTGTCGGGGCATATCACAAGTGTGAAGTATAGTAAACAGTAAGTTTAACAAACTACAGTTAGTACCAAAATAGAGGTTTCAAAGTCGGCTTAGAAACCAGTTTCTCCGTGAAGTATAATTTTACAACAATTTTAAATATATAAATCAGTAAATTTGGGGATGATGTCATGACGGGTGATGATTGCACTTTCCTTTATCTATGTGTTAAAGCGTCCCTTCAAGAATACTGCACGTCTTTTAATTAATACATGTTCGTTTTCTCAAACAACCTTATCAGACCCCATGCCCCGGCTCCTCAAAGCATCACAGAGAACACAGAAATCTGCAATGTCCGTTTTGTACTTACTTCTGGTGAAAAATGAATGTCCTGTTCAATGCTTCCGCTGTTGCTCCCTCAGAGACTATCACAGACACAGTCCGATCTTAACAACGTTACAATAATGTTAAAAAAAAAGAAAGAAAAAAACTTAAAGTTAAAGATTTCTACAACAAAATAAAAAGGTTTCCTCGGGCAAGGCACACAGTTATGCTTACTCTACCTAAGTAAGTGCACAAGCGTAATCAGAAGGAAGCAACTCGTGGTATAAACTCTGAACGTAATTTGGAGACATTCGTGCGCACGAAGAAAATACACCAAACTCCACCCTGCCCTCCAAGTCTGATTGGACCATCAAATGCCCCGCAAATACATTCAGATCATCAAGTTCACGTGAATGCAGCATGATCTGGAAGGGAAATGTGCTTTTTTTTAAAAAAAACACAAAACAATTCCTACTTCCTACCTCTAGGAATCACATGGATTTATTTTTTTTATACACTGTATCGAATTTATGTACCGTATTTGTTCATTTAACCAGGAAATGTATCCATTGAGTCGAGGCCTGGAAAACAATAAAAAGAACATAATAAATATGACATATCTATTTGTTAATGTGGACTGAATGAGAAGCATTGGCAGGAGGTTCCAAGCAATTCCCAAATACGATCTTTATAACCAGAGAAAGAAAAATGATCACATTCCATCTTCATACTGTGATGTGTTTCATGGATTCTGATAATGTACACTCCTCACATTTCCCCATCTTTGTTTCCTACTGCATTATTATTATTATTAGTCATAGAATGTCAGTCATTGATTCCAACACCCTTAATTACAACTTGAGTCACTAATGTGGTGGACTTGAAAGTGTATGATATTTTGACATCACAGAATGTGTGAAAATTGTACAGCTGATCTGCATCCATCAAACTTTGGTGTCTTCAGATAACAGATAATTGCAACAGTATGACATGTTGACAGTCCACAAGCAACAATCAAATTGTTACCTTCATACATTGACTTGCCAAGGTATGCCATTTTGACAGCAGAGCAGCAGCCATGAAATGTTGGTACCTTCAATAAAGAACATTATCAAAGTATGATATATTTTAGGCATCAATCAATCAATTTCACAGCACATGTGTATTTTATTTATTTATTTATTTATTTATGTATTATTATTATTATTACTATAGATATGTGCATGGTGTGAGCTCTGACACTATTTGTCATGTTGTTGATATTAGTTTTAAAATAAGTAATGTTAATTGGATTACATCATTTTAGTTTGCTATCAGTATATCATTTTCAGAAATATATATATATATATATATATATATATATATATATATATATATATATATATATATAACTATTCTCTTATAACCACCTAGATGAATTGTTGGATTACATTTTGATGCAGGTACCAGATTTGGACAAAGTACCAAAAATCGAAGTTTATGTATGTCATAGTCAATCTATATGGATTCTATATGGAACACCTGTAGCAAAGATGGATGTTACACCGGTATACAGCAAGCTACAGGAGAAAAGTTATAGTCACTCTGAAGTCCCTATCTCATATAGATCATCTAAACCAGAAAATCCAGTGTATTTCACGATGATGGTACAATTACATGTGCTTAAGTTAAACATGTAACACTATTATTTTAAGAACTTGCCTATATACTCAATTCATGAACGAATGGCAACGTTTTGGGGAAACTGGGCGCTTCTTATGATAGGGAAATTACAAGGCTTATAAAACGGGTACTGTTTTACCTTGTATATTTTTAAATGTATCCCCACTAGATACAAATTGGTTTAAACTTGTTACTAAGGTATCTCATATTGTATTCTAGTTGTATTTGCACTTATTGTAAACTGTACTTTGTTTAAATATTGTTTTTGCACTGCATCATCATCATCAAATAATAATAATAATAATAATAATAATAATAATAATAATAATAATAATAATAATAATCACTGCTCTAGCGCCGTTTACACAAAGAATATTAAAAATGAGTTCCATTACATGAGAGTAGATGTTAAAACTTCATGCTGATTTGAACTCGGCTCTCACCAAGATAAGCACCAACTAAGACGTAGCTTTACAGTAAACTAATGTGATCCATCTGTGTCTCCATCCATTTGAGTTTCCTTCCATATGATGATGTAGATATCGTTCTGCCTGGTGTTGATGGCTGAATTGTAATGCTGGCTCCAGGGATCAGCTTATTTTGCCTCCCTGGCGCATCAGCACACACAACGGCTGCGATGATGGCTCCGGGGATCAACCACAATGCGGTCTCCCCAGCGCATCAGCATGACAACCGCCTGGATTGAGCTAAGTAGGGTTCATCTGTGGGGTCTTCAAGTGGGCACCTTCCATCCTCTGTGTTTTGTCGACTAGCCCAGGACACCTCAAGAGGGCCCGAGTGTTGGGAAACATGAAGCCGTAAAAAGGTACCTACACTAGTTTTGCAGACTTTGGTAGAATGCGAGAACATACTGAATGAACAAATATAGTTCCAGGGAAGAAACAAACAAACAAACAAACAAAACAAAACAAAAAAAACCAGAAGGAACCTAATCGTACCTATAGAACAACCAGGAAGGAACCGTAGGGCCACCTATACCGACGCGTTAACATCGGTTTGCTGCAGACACATATGGACGAAACCTTAATGAAGAGGATTATTTTGTGTTACTCCCATGGCGTTTTAACCACATTTAAAACAGCTAAACAGAGTCGTCTTCAGTACTGGTTGTTTTGGGTCTCCTAGGCAGTGGTGTAACCTGGCCGCGCTGGAACGGTACTTGTTTTCTATTGGCAGAACCTTGACTTAAAAATTAACTTAGTTCACACACCCTAGTCTCTGTAAGTCGCCTTGGATAAAGGCGTCTGCTAAATAAACACATAATAATAATAAAATAATAACTTAAGACTCTTTACCGATTTGTTATGAAAATGCTTATATGGCGCCCGATCGCTTTCCCGTGGGGAAATCAAATTAATCTTTCTGCGCCTTGCCACTAGGAACAAAACAATCAGTGTCCATTTCCATACATACCAGTTTTGATGGTACACTTCGAATCTGATAGATAACCGGCGCGTATATAAATGTTTGCAGACAAGAGCACACCTCCTGCACAATTGTTGGATTTCAGTCAGTCTTCTATTACAAACCAATACTACTATAAGAAGGATAACAATTTTCTTTATTAAAAATGCTGAAGACGACGGCAAAGTGCATACGACTGTGGACATAGGGTTTAAAGCTGCTTTGTATATTAGTCAACTGGCTTAGTATGGCACTTTGTGCCCTGGGGGTAACATTGTAAATGTGCATGGAAAACGCGCAGGTAATGATGTTATAAACTATTTATTTATCTGCTTTGCTTTCTCTACAGTACCAGAACTGCTTCCTTTTTTATCTAAAAAATACACTTTAAAGCAATTCTAATTGTACTGATACAGTTCTTAAATTGCTAACGAATAAAAACATAACTGACCGTTTGTAATTTTATTGGATTTACCCGCTATAGATGCTTTCAGAAAAAGCCAAATTTGGCAGCACCGATCAAGGGGAAGTAGCCTAAAAGTCGCATGCAGTACCTATTAAATGTACAGATTTGTTTGAGAAAAAAAAAAACAACAGTATTGTAATTGGCGTGCCGGTGTTATTTTTAGGTATGATGGTAAAAAGTGGTACTTAATTGCTCGCGCATGCCTAAACAACTTCCGCTAAGAAAGCAGGAAAATGCCCATTCGTTATGCTGTTTTCGGTCTTTACATCGTTGTTAATGTAATTTATCATATTTTTCCACCATTAAGAAAATAGTATGCGAATATTTAACATATGCAATACACTGGGTCTTTTTTTTTTTTTTTGCTTATGCAACTTTGCGGTGGACGTCTCATTTTGTCTTGTTCGTCATGAATAGTTTTTTTAATTATAATTTTTACAGAATTTGATTGTCTGTTTGCAGTTTAAGTTTGCAAAAAAATAATGTATAATTCACGATAAATGTACCTCTGACTGTTGACAATAGAAAAACACATTGCAATTGATTGCACCTGTACCAAAATCTCACAGCGTACCACTTTCTAGCGCGTACCACATTATGACGATGTACCATTTTATAACCCTACGCATGGGCATCCACAGAATTAATTCTAGGGGGGGGGGGGCAATGTGTTTAAAAGTAGTCGGGTAACGTGGTTTTGTATTGCATAATAATTCTTCTAAGCCTCATTTACATTTAACAACTCAGACAATCTAAAATCCCATGAAAAACAATACTGTATATGTGCCTCCATTAGGGTTGCCCGGGTGTGTGTGGTGGGGGTTCAGTTCGTAATTTTATTCAAATATAGATGCACAGAAATCGTATCCTGCGAGAGAGAGAGAAAAAAAAAAAAAAACTTTGCACAGTGGAGATTTGAGAGTAGCTCAAACCCAAACGGCAATGAATAGTGGTTACCCTAGCCTCCATATTGACTCAGATTGTCAAATTCAGACTAACGAACGTCAAGAAATAGAGTAACATTGTTTAATCTAATTAGTAATAAGGTACCTTACTGATCCGGGTTTCTTTGCGCTCCTGGTTGTTTGAATGTGTGAGTTCTTTAACATGGCGCTGCCTTTCTGTCCCTGTGTAGTCTGTACACTGAAAGCAAGTTATTTCCCGCCAGCGAAAAAAAGAAGGTCCCCAAGAAAAGGATAGAATTTTTTTGGGGGTGTTCTCACTATTTATTATTTACGATGTGTAAATTACAAACAATTAATAAATATAAACATGTTATATGCATTGTGAGACCAAGAATAGGTCAAAGGTCAAATTTCAGGGTGATGCATTTTAAGAAGACCAATACCTATTTACATATTTGTTCTTAACCATTTTTTTTTGTCTGAAGAGTGTACATTGAATTTTGTTTTGTGAACTTTAGCAAAGACATACCTTATTGGTTTTTGCATACAAATCTTAGAAAAATAAATACATAAATTCGTCTGCTTTCTTTAGCCTTCTATGGCATACAGAAAATAAAGGTGACCTTTCAATTTTATGTTTTTAAAACATTTCTTTACATCTATAAATACATAAATTCGTCTGCTTTCTTTAGCCTTCTATGGCATACAGAAAATAAAAGTAACATGGTGACCTTTCAATTTTATGTTTTTAAAACATTTCTTTACATCTGTTCTTTTGAAACCAAAAAATTGCATGTCTTATCGCAAAATGTTGCTATTATGAATTATATGCAGTAAAAAGCACTCGGTAAGGGTCAGTCAGCACACGGATTTCCATTAGGAATTCAGAAATGTTCTCTATCTGTGTGCCTCCATAGTTACTGTGTTTTTAGAAGCAGTGTTAGCCCATTTCAGTGCATCATTTCTGACCACATTATACACTTACACAGGCAGCACATTTCGTTTTCGTGTTGACATACCAGGATTTCTGAGAACTGCTTTGAGTGTTGTGTTTTTTTGGCATACACGGGATTTAATCGCTCGTTGTGATCAATTCAGCTTCCTCTGTTGGTACATGTGTTATCGAGGACGTTTTTATAAACGGAATGACGTTTAAAAAACATTTGAAAGCAAACTTTCCTTTCACTTTGAACGCTGGCTTCTTCACGCCAGCTGTCAGAACTGCAGTAAATGATATAGAACACGACGCAAAACGTATGCAAATTAACAAAATGGTACCAAGTCGTCACACACACGTGACCATTCCTTAGCCCTACCTTAAATTAACATAATTTTTGTCTGAGGAGTCATTTATTCGCCAGCATCTGTGTTTTCATTGCGTTTAAAAGTAACTCCCCTTTTAAAATGACCCTGAGCACTCTTTAATGTGTTGTGGTTTCTGAATTAAAACAGAGAAACTGTTAATTGTGAAATTAATTCGTAAAGGAGAGGCGAAAAGTCGATAGAAAACACCGAAACGAAAGCCAGAAGCCCAAGTGTGTGCGTATAACTTGTCTCGACACGTAGGGAGGCTGTCTCTCGGAGAAAATTAGAGGTAGTCTGTTTTTATTTTGTTTATTAAAAAAACAAAAAAAAAACTTGATCTAAACACAGTATCACCCTTGCACCTATCTGCGGACGCCATGCCTCACCGATACATTCAAATTTAACACTATACACACTGCTCCTAGGACCTAATTATAGAATAAAAGCATTGGGTTTGTGTAGCCACGTGTACATTTGCAGAGTTTACACTTTGATTTGTCTTTTTTAGCCGTACATCTCGTTTTGATGTGCTGTATTACCAGGGCAATGTAATTTAAAAATCACACACTTTGCTAACACATTTCGCGAGGAGACAGGCTTGATTCAACAAGACGCATGTATATCGTCAACGCCATCTGCGTAAAACGTAAGCCAATTACACGTCTGTGGAACACATAAAGTGATGACGTACTGCTTATGGTCCTCTCTATAAGTGGCAGAAAAGCGCATAGCACTCCTTTTCTACTCAGTCCCTCTTTCAGGATAGAGCCTGTGTCGTGTGAGACCGACAAACACAATCCGCCAGAATGATCATTTACAAGGATATCATCAGCGGTAAGTTCGCGCTTCTTTTGGGAACAAATATTCTGTAATTTTGGAATCTGAGATACTCTTTCAGTTAAGGGAGGACTTTTTTTGGTTTAATTGTGATTTTGTTGTGTGTATGCCGAGGCCTAGCTAGGCCGTAGATTTAGCTGTAGTCTATCTCTTTCTATTGTGTGTTCGGCTCGGATGGTCCAATGTGTTTGTTGGTAGCTGCTGATTGAAGAGATTTTTACGAGCTCGTTTGTTATAATTTAAGCTTTGTATTGTGTGTGTACTAAAAGTTATTTGAGCCGTTTCACACTCCATAGTCCAGGCGAAGTTATGGGTGTTGGCTGTGTAGTCATACTTTTATACTCCCTAGTAAAGTACTAGTCTGGACTTTACAGTAGCGTCATACGTTTACAGCCTAGTACAACTACTAGGTATAAGTTTAAACACTACACACAGTTAATGAGCCAGCGATCACCTGAATAACATGTGTGTAAATTATATTTAAAGTGTCTGTATGGAAATGGTATGTAACCAACATTCTACCGAAACTAGACAAGCCGGATGTAGATATGTGCTAATATAGGAACTGGATCTGAAGAAACAGACTTTTGGAGTTGTGAAAAATGTATCTTGTTTACCGACTATATTACGTAACAGTCTTTTTTTTTTTTTTTTTTTTAATTCTGATTTCTCTTGCTGCAGGAGATGAGATGTTCTCCGACATCTACAAAATCAAAGAATCTGCCAACGGCCTCTGCTATGAAGTGGAGGGAAGGTTAGGCTTTTTCTTATTTTTAAATTTCACAATTCTGTTTAAGTTACAGCATATAAGTTAAGGACCGAAGCGCTGTGCCCTAAGGAGGAGGAGGAGGAGGAGGAGGAGGAGGAGGAGGGGGGAGGGAATGCTGCAGGGCGGAGATTTCTATCCGATGTTTCTACGTCACTGGATGGTACAAACGAAAAAGAATGTAGTGAGTCATCATCTCTTCCGTTGTCATGTAAACGTTTTGGGGATTCATATAGAGCAGTTAGCAGGGGCGGATTCAATTTGAATATGGAATAAGCAATACTGTGTTTTAAAAGTTAGGGAATGGGAGGCCATATAATGTCTGACTAGCTTTTACTGTAGTCTGGTCACGAAATGCCGAACGGTGAACATCAGTGACTCTTCATGTTAAACGGGTATGTTGGACACCATCCTCTACTAACCACTACTGCATCTTTTGACACACCTGAAGCAAATCAAGTGTTCTTGGGTTTTGAATAATGATGCAAGATCAATTTCCTCGCTTTCTGTGTGCTTTGTATCATAGCAGCTCGGATTGAATAGGGGAGTACATTTAATGATCAAAAGGAGATGGGTTCTTTGAGTTTTGAAACTTGAAGCATTTTCCAATGGCCAAAGGTGCTATTGATTGATTTGATTATAATAACTTTTCCACTTGAATGCCAAAAAGTATGTAGCCAATTACTATGTGCAGAGGTCCATACAGCTTTAAATAAAATAAATCAAGCATCATCAGCTCCATTGATTTATTTATTTTTACTTTTAACTACCACAGACCCCATGGTGCAAGAGGTCCATTTGACCTCAGTTTCATTTTTTGTGTAGCTTCCCTGGTCTATAATGGAGGGGGGGACGGGACCTGTTAAGATAATTGAACAAGAGACACTGCAGCGTTTTGACTATAGAAACTAGTCAAGCAGTATGCTGCTTTTGCAGTGGCTCTGGTTGCTGCGATCTTATGCCATCTCTTTGGGTTTCAGATTGTCAGCAGAACAGTTGGGGACATTGATGATTCTCTTATCGGTGGCAATGCCTCAGCAGAGCTTCAGGAGGAGGGATCAGAATCTTCAACAGTCAGTGGAGTAGACATCGTTTTAAACCACAAACTGTCAGAAACGGGCTTCACCAAGGAATCGTTCAAACAGTACATCAAAGACTACATGAAGGCGTAAGTGTCTCTTCAGTCACAGTGAGTCTGGGAAAAGTTGGGAGTACTAAAGTTTCCTGCATCTCTTGACAAACCTGGAGCAGAGTGAAAAGTGGCTTCTTTGGGTTTTAGATAATGATGCTAGATCAATTTCCCTGCGCTTTCTGTGTGCTTTCATGTAGCAGTTCAGATTGAATAAGGGAAGACATCCCCAGTAAAAATGAGGAAAGGAGGAGGTTTAGTAAACAAATGCTACTTTTGTTGCAAAATAACTTCTGACTGCATGGCAGTACCAGTATTATTACAAATGTATTTCCTCTATATTAAACACCTTGACTGGCATCAGATTTAGTGTCTTGTATCTGTAGGTTGATTTTATTGGGAGTTGCTCATGAAGCTGTAAGGGAAGGAACACTCTTTTAATAGGGGCTGCTCAAACTGCTGGGTACTGAATCATTTAAATCATATACTTCATTGATGGTAGTTTGGAAACCCAGGACTGGGTACAAGGCTAGTGTGAGATTCTAACTCTGTACAGTATATCTGGAGAACTGCCTATGCATGTTTTGACTTGTCTTTGGAAAGACAATTGACACAAGTGGAGTATTGGAATCTGAGATATCAAATCTGATTTTGTTTTGTATTGTTGCCTTAACATAGGTGGTACATGGTAACAATTCACATTAAGATGTTCTAAAGTAATTTCATTGACAGATGTGGCAGGGATGTTTGTGTGGCTGGGATGTTTGACAGATTTATCTTTTGACAGAATCAAAGCAAAACTGGAAGAGACTGCCCCGGACAGAGTAAAACCATTTATGACTGGTGCTTCAGAACAAGTTAAAACTATTCTTGGAAACTTAAAGAATTTTCAGGTAAGAAAAACAAGAATTAATGTCCCTTCACTTATCGTGCAAATACTGAAACGTTGCTGTGATGAATAACTTAGGACACCTTTGGAGGATTAAATCCTTTGAAAATAACTCTAATATCTGAGCACCTTGCTGTAATCTAAGTGTAGTTGTTGGACTCCTAGCTGAGTAGAACCCTGAAGGTGTTTTGTTTTGGTCTTAGTTTTACACAGGTGAATCCATGAACCCTGAAGGTATGGTGGGCTTCCTAGACTACCGTGAGGATGGGGTCACTCCATATATTCTGTTCTTCAAGGATGGTCTGGAACTTGAGAAATGTGTAAGTTAAAACGTTTATTCATTCTTTAACCAAGGAAAAACCCATTGAGACGAGTCCTTATTTTACAAGGGTGTCCTGGCAAGGTGACCAGAAACACAGCAGTCATTTCAAATTAAAAACACCTCTCTAAAAAAACAATATCCTACATTCAATCTGGGATCAGAAACATTTACACTTTTGTGAGTTCTTGGAACCTACTCAAAATAAATCTAATCTTGGCCCTCATTCTGTGTTTAGCTGATACATTTTGGGTTATATCTATCATATTCCTGGACACTCTAGTCTAGACTATTCCATGCCATAGGGGCACTAACTAAATGCTGATCGGCCAAAGCACTTTAAGTGTAAGACTAGATCGTAAACTGTACTTGAGTATATTTACCTGTAACATTGAGCCTCGATAACCTGTTAACGGTCCTATTACAATTCACACAAAGTACCCAGTGCAATTGCCTTCAAATTTTAAATAAGACAGTAACTAGTTGTGGTGAGTTTGAGGGTGGTAATCCAATACAAATCTGGCTGCTTAGTTCATTAGGCGATCAAGGTTTGCTCAGTAGAGGCATGTAAAAACAAAGTATCAATGATTTGAGATTAATTTGTTTCAAGCCTTAACACTCCTATTAGGTTTCGGGTCTATTTGACCAATTAGCTTAAATGCTATTTCTTTTCATTTTCTGTATAGTATTTTATGACTTTTTTTTTTAAGTTGGGGTCAAACTTATACACAGAAAACAGAACCTTTGAGACGTTCATATTTTTTTTTTAGAACAGGTCATGTATACAAATAAGATGTTTCGGGTCCCTGTGACCTGTGGCATTTTATCTATGTAGATTTGTGTGCAGGAATAAAAACAAACTTCTTTAATTTGTTATTTTATTATTATATTTGTATTATTTCTAGAAATGGCTACACCTGTCTGGAGATACTTTATATACAAAAAACCAAACAGTATATCTATAATGCAGAGACTAATTTTCTCTTAAGAATTGCAACAGTATCTCACTGGTAAAGGCATTCCAAAATGAGGAGCTCCCAGGTTGGCAGTCAAAGAAGTTTTATCACAGCTCCTGGACTAAAAGAGCATAAGAGTAAAACCATTGCAAATAAAAACATTTAATCAATTTAAGGCTGTTTTTAAATTAGTTTCAAATTGCATTGGGTCAATATGACATTAATATAACAGATGTACCTAAATTCTGAACACAATAGGAGGGTTAACATGTAGCATTATTTATTTTATTTTTTTTATTCTATAATTAAGCAATAGTTTGAAATGCAAATTATCATACAATATTTAAGGGAGTTTCTTAATTGCATTTGTGCCACAGTATCAAGTAGTATACACAGATTATAGTGTTCTAGGTAACAATAGGCTCCATTCAGATTCTGGCACACACCATTAATATATAGTGAGAACAGTATCAGACCCGAGATAGAACCCTGTAGTAAACCTTTTTTTAAGCTCTAAAATAGAAGACCACATCACATGCATCCACTGATAGACCTGAAGCAAAATGCAGTGGCTTCTTGGTTTGCACAGCGATGCAAGATCAAATTCCTCTCTTTCTCCATCTGCTTTTTTGTGGCAGCTTGGATTGGATTGAATTGGGGAAGACAGTATAAAAAGCCTTTTGTTCATATTTTGTCTGTAATGTTGTCCTGTGACTTGTAATGTCTGATACCATAAACTTGCTTCCTAGTGGTTTATATTTTCCTCAATTTTGGGAATAAGAGGCTTTCCTAGCACTCAATTTACCCTAACTAAATCTAATTTTAGTATGACTGTGTGTGTATACACATACATACATACATACATACATATGTGTAATATTTATATATATATATATATATATATATATATATATATATATATATATATATATATATATATATATATATATATATATATATATATATATATATATATAATAAATTAAGGAAATCCTATACTTCATGTAGTGTACTACAATGTTGGATGGTTTTGCATTTGGCGTAACTATTGAATTTGAATGTATTTTGTCTGCTTTTGTTTTCAGTAATGCGGCAGGACATCCACTCTTGTTCCTTTCATCTAACTGGCTGCTTATCAAGAATTTGGCACAAAAAATGGACTGGTATCTCGAGCTCTGTTTTGGAATGGAGGAATTGTTTTAAATTGTGTTTGTGGTGTTGTAATAAAACTCATTTGACCCACACGACATGCTTTTTGGCCTGAATTGCAGTTGGAGGTTCTCTTTGGAAACATGCTGGAGTGAAGACTACAGTCTGAGCTACTTGACGCCATTAAAAGTCCTGGGTTTGATCCTGAGATTCACACATTATGTATGCTGTTGCATCCCATGCTGTATGAAGTTAACCTTTTTGAGAAAGCAACTTTCTGGTCTTGTATGTTCTCATCTGCTTCAGGAAAGAAAAAGGCATGGGCCTATTAGTTTGCCAAAAAAAAATCCTGTTTTGACCTGATTTTATGTTTTTAAAGGATTTCCGAGCTTTTCACACATTGTAAAGAAATAGAATAAACCACGGAGCGCAAACAAAATAACCCATGACTTTTTGTGTCTTGGTATTGCTTTGAAATGAATGAATTGTTGGGTGGGGTGTTAGACAGACTTGAATCCATAGACATTAAAAGAGCAGATTTCACGTTATTAAAATATGCACATGAATTGGCTGATCCACATACTGGGTTTCATGCTTTGACTATCAAATCTGCACTTGGGATGCAGATTTTACTAAATAAGAGGGAGATGAATTAAAATCTAGGGTAAGGTTGAAGAGTGTATCTTGTTTCTGTGACCTAGAACTTGCAAGGATGTGGGGGTCAATGACTTAGAAGTAGTGTACAGTTAGGAAAAACAAGTGTCATGTTAAACAGGCAGTTCATTGTGCCATAGGGGTTCAAACTTCCTGCAGCAATTCATGACACAAACCATTTACTATGTACTAATCACATTGTTTATGTATGGTATAAGTTAGAGACAAATCGCAACATGGTGTAGAAGGAAGTCCCCGTCTGCTTGTATGTACATACAGATAAAATCACTCTTACAGTGCACGTACTGGAATCTCAAGTCCACAATGAATGTAGTTCATAATGACTTAATTTTTCATGATGCTAAAAACCAGGGGTGTGGAAGTGCTGATAAATTCATATTGAAACCATTGTTATTTGTGTACCCCACCCCAAACTACTTAAGAAACAACTGTCATCTCTTGTCACAACATTTTAGAGCTCTCAGTATGATGAACAAGTTGATAACCATGACTTTCACAGTATGTACATAATACAATAAGAATTCCAGTAGTTTCATGACAATTTGCAATTATCCAGATATGCAAAATGTGTGACATCCCCAGAATATAATACTCTCAAAAGCTTGTGCTAAATAATGTTAATGCCAAGTTTTATAAGATAAGCAGTTCTCTAGGTGTTTTAACATGCATACTATATTCTTTTTGCAGGAGATTCATTTTAAAAATCAGAAGACCTCTGAGAATGGGTATGGGTTCATCTGATTTCACTTTGTAATGCATTATCTGGGAACTCCTCTATATTAACATTCACAAACGAACAAGCTTTTGCAAAAATAATAATAAAAAAAAGTATTCAGTTTAGTAAACCCATTTTTATTTTATGCAAAAGTCTACAAATATTTAACAAAAAGAACAGTAGATTGTGTGTTAATTTCAGCCATAACTAAAATACAAAACAGTATGTAAATTACATTATTTAAATTTGTGACATCAGTAAAGGAAGGGAGACTACACTTACTTTGCACCCAGTCTTCATTAAAACAAGCTTATTGAAAAAGTTTCCCAAAATGGTTAGGTGACTTCAAAAAGCCCCCCTTCACGTTCTGTTTTCCTGCATCAGAAGTAAACAATAGATGACCTACAGACTCAGTTAAGACTTCTAACTGAATAACTCCTGGAAGAACTTGTCAGTTGAAAGCTGACTTGCTGACACCAGATCATTTTAGTAACACTTACCAACTTAGTAATTCTAATCAGACTGTGCAGGGCAGTTCTGAATTTGGCTGGGTTTTCTCATCAGGTGTCAAACACTTTCTTGCAAACAAGTGTTTGAAACAAAGAAAATAAGTTAGGGACAAGTGTACACAATTTGAGATGCCCAATTCAATACTTGCAGCAACTCACTTTCCGATCAGGTGGAATGAAAATCAACAGGCGACCTCAATTTGGTAGGCAAGCTAGTCTCGTTTCACCTGCCAAACAGATTGTTCCCAAGCTATTGAACCCTGGAGGCCAGGCTGATATAAAACACAATGAGGTGAACTATACCCACCCCACTGAACACACTAACAGGATTCAAATCATGCTTGAAGGCTCACCCTGCACTCTATAAGCGGTGGTGCTTTAAACAGGTGAACCACTGGGGACCTGAGACAAGTCCCTTTCTGTTGTTTTTTTTCCCCAGAAAGAATAAAAAAGTTGAGTTGAGTTAATTGTTAAGGAGCATGTAGAGAATGGTATGCTAGGCTGGGAGTAAATGTTTGTGCAGAGAGACCAAAAAAATACTCTTATGGTGCATAAACTACAATAAATAGGTCTGTAAATATGTCATTAAAAACAGGGTTTAAATGAGTTAATTATTATTATTGATTTCCTCAACAGCAAATCCTTAAAATAAACTCCGTTATCTGCATTTACAGAACTACATTTACTGAAACCTGAGAAACACACACACAAAAAAATAGTAACAATATTAACAGATTTTTATTCTTCCCACACCTAACATAACAGGTTAAACTGGGAAAACATGGTTTAAAAAAACAAACAATATTGCTATCTTTACAAAAAAAAATAAAAGGCCTTAAAAATGCAAGAATAAATCAGTCCATTTGCTCAGACCGTTTCTATGAGGCCTTCTCAATGCAGTTCTCCTAGTCACTCTTTTCTTCTCCCTGGTAATGTCTGTATTCAGGCATCAGTTCCCAAGTGTTCTTGTGGGTTCCTTTAACATTGTAGACCCCAATGTCTCGCAATATCTCCTTCAAGTAAGTCTAGAATTAAAGAAATTCAGGCAGGGATGAAAATTTTCCAAACAAAAAAAAATAAAAATACAAAGAGGATGTTGCCAGAGGTGAAACAATGCTCATTTGTATTCTCCCTAACTAAGGAGAGCAAAAGCTAATGCAGGGCTTCATGAGGGTCCCCAGACCAAAAGTTTGATGTGGTAAGAGTTTTACTGATGTACAGTTATACGCACTCCAGGTGAGCTGCGTACTGGGTGTTTTACGCACTGAAAAACAGTTGATTCACTTGCAGTGCGTCTTTGTGACTGGCAAATACACAACTGGATTCTTGATCTTCACGATTTCTCGTGCAGTCAGTCCCCGTCAACCTTACCTACCAATTTACCCATCTGTCAACCGAATTTATGTAAAATAAATCTATATGATAAACACAATATGCTAGTGTTTGGAGAGAATTGAGATGCTGTAGCAAGGCAATCAATAAGGAATACAATATTGTTTATTTGCATTACTGCAGTATCAATACAGTAATTGAAATATTTCTTGACTTTTTTGTTTAATTTTTAGGGAGCGTGTCTGTCGACTTGGAAAGGAAGATTTACAGAAAACAAAAAAACAAAACAGCCGAGTACTAGTGGGAGAAGACTCAGTGAACGCAGTAGCCAACTACACTGAGAGTAGCAACTTCTCAGACTATAATATTATTAACATTAATTAAGGAGGACTAAATAAAACCAAGTTTTTGTACAGTAGTTCAAATTAACATTAGTTAAAATGCAATACTGTACTTAATACTGTACTACAGTCTACTGTATTTATTGGAAGTACTTGCGGATTTAAGGTAATGTTGCATTTTTACTCACACAAAATACAATTTATGCACAGTGTTTAAATTGCAGAGAAAATTACTCAAATGACCCAAAACCTTATCTGGAGCGCTGGTTATACATATTCTCACATGCAGGCCTTAAAGAAAGTAAAAATCTGTCTTTCAAAGCTACACCAATAGGGGGCAGCATCATATGGGCTGTAACAGCCCTCAGCACAGGTCCAAGCTAAACAGTACACAAATACCGACAAAACAAGAAACCAGACTGCGAGCTGAGGGCCATTCCACAGGTAAAAAGAATACAGGAATTACTGTAGGACCTGAATACATGTTTATTAGTTCAATAAAACACCACAGAACATGTTGGGAAAAACATTGGGCCAGATCTATTTGTTTAGCAATCTTGTTGCATTGTTTAATCCTCGGGCAGGCAATACTCACCACAGGCTGTTTGGTGATATCCACCAGATCCTTGATATTGTAATACTGGTGCTTCTCGAAGGCAGAGAAGAGCATGTCGAGCACTTGCTGTTTATCAGCCCGGGCACGTTTCCCCTCCTCCTTTTTCTTCTTGTCGTACTCCACCTGCAGGAAAACACCACAGAAAGCAGCTAGATCACACCGCTGCTGCAATATAGCGCAGTCACTTGTATCCGTAGATTGCATATATTCCACAGGACACACATCTACCACTTGATACTAAATATTGTAGAAAATCAATTAGAACGTCGTCGACATTGATTCACTGTTTTAATATTCCTCCTCCTACAGCATGAAGAAAGACATCTCATAAAAATGTTACTGCTTTAATGGCACAGTAGTATTTTGCTCTTACATTATAAATGTGATTTGCCACTGGTTTATAGTTGGTTGTTACTGCCTTGTCCAACTGCTGTGACAGACGAACAGGCTTCGATGACTCTTCTATCTGTAACCTGATTGAGAGAAACAAGAAAAAAAAAAAAAAAAACTTCATTAATCATTCAGGAGTCCTCAAAAAAGTATGTACTGTAGAAGTATAAACTATAAACACTGTATATAACTTCCCCCCTACATTTGCATTCAAGTTTCTGTATCTTTTGGTATAATATGTTGCCTAGTATTAAAAATAACAAATTAATAAATCATCCTGCAGAGAGGAAAAAAAATGTTGAATGAAGATTCCGGATCAATCTGGAGTTGTGAAAAAGCACGGACAACAAAAACAAACTCATTTCTAGGGAATAATTTCTTCTACATTTTTCAGCAAGTCACTGTTCAATTTCTAGGCATGTAGAAAATGACTTTAGGCAAAAAAACAAACAAAAAAAAATAAATCCAAAAATCTCTGTAGCTGCCTTTTGGTGTTTGCAAAAGAACGGTAAAGATTGCATCACAACTATGAATCACATGCCCCCCCTCTTCTGGTTTTTGAAAAACAAATAACTTAAAACAAACACATGTAGATTCCATATCTACTCCGCCAGGAGGTTTACACAGCACAATCTGGTACATTTCTGTCTATATAAAATCAATCTGTCCAAGAAATATTTCTCCCAAGTTCAGATGGCTAATTGCATGAACTTAAAAGTAATTTTTGATGTAATGACAACTAAATACTGACTAACCTTTTAAAATGTCTGTTTCGTATTTTTATTCCAAAAATATATATAAAAGTACATGGTGCAAGTGTGGTTTACAGATGTATATCCATGGACACCTGGTTCCTCCAAAAATACCCCAAGATTCTTAAGCTCTCAATAAGTTTATAGCAGACCTGGTTCTCTGTTTGGAGGCAGACAGTGAGCATATAACGGTTAGTCTCTACTTGAAAGCTAGAGACACCAGTGCTACATTCAATAGGCAGAGTGCTGTGCTGTGGTGCTACGTAACATAAGCTAGCTCTTATTGAACAGTGTGTTACAAAGAGAGAACTTTCAAGATGGCAGAAAACACAGCACTAGCCCTGTTTGTGGATGAATTTATGGAAGATTGTGTAGAAAATCTGCTGTTTAATGCCTCTACTGCACTTGCATTGAGAGCACCATGGCTTTAGTGGCAGTGAATACAAACGCATGCAACAGTCCAGTACAGACTGAAAACTATGTTGAGAGCATTTTTCCTCAGTACTGTGATTGTTACATATTGCATGTTTTATTTACAGGTGGCTACAGTGCAGTTTACACTTGCAATTAAAATGTTTCTATTGTATGTAAATATTGTTGTACAGCAAAATACAATTAAAAACTGTCCAAAAATAGAACAATTGATTTCAACAATTAGTCAACCCAGTAACATTTTTACACAGCAAATAAAATAAAAAACTTTCCAAAGAAATAATTTCTTCAACGATCCTTTTAATACAGCAGTTAGTTTCTTTGTTTTGCAGCCTTCTGCATTTCCATGAGCTCCTGCATCTGCCTTTTCTGTTCCTCTGCAAAGCCTTACAATTGAAGTACTTACTACTGTTTGTTTGTTTATTTTTTCTCTCCAATATGATTTCAGTCTCATAATACAAATATAATTTTGTTTATAATGTGCTCTTGGTTTGATAGAAATGTAGCACTGCAGAAGCACCTATTTTAAAGTTCAATAACAAATACTGACAGCAGTAAACATGACGGCACGTGCGAGAAAACGCAGCTACTTTTGCTCTGATGAGGAGACATCAGTTTCATTAAGGATTTGAAAGTCGTAAAACAGCTTGATGGCAAGAAACAGATAAGTGCTGAAGTGTTTAAAAGGATGGCAGAAAAAAATCATGAAGGGGGATTCGAGAGAACTAGATCAAGTTTGTCATCGATGTAAAGTTTTAAAAGCATAGTGGGGCAAATCTATCACTTTTTCCTTACTTCAACCTTATGAATGGCATGCTGGGTAATCGCCCTTTGTCTTCCCCGAACCGGTGTAGCATGTTAAATTGCATCCCATGAGATAGTGCACCCCCTTCTGTGCACGTCATGCAATGTAAGGGGAGACAACTGAAAAAAACTTGAGTATAACATTTTAAAACTAGAAGAAACAAGCACATACTGTTCATTGTCCTCTTTGCAAGCTTTTCCCACAGCTGTACTTTTGCTGTAGGTGTGTTTAGTCACACACCTTTTTACCTGTATTACAAAATTGACGATAAGTGTATTAAAAACTAGATGTTGTATTCAATGTTTTATTAAGTGTAGAGCAGTAACTTGGAAGTAGCAAAAATTACAAAAACAAAAAGGAAAAATGTACTTATTATGTAAGGGGTGCACCATCTGACAGGGTGCACTTGGTGTGGACATCGGGTTTGAAGAAGAAAGTTACTCTGACCAGCTGACTGACGAGACTGAAGGAAAATAATTAGGCTATATATCAGCATGTCATCACATTATAATATATTAGCCATCACATACAGGTAGTGGACAAAAAAATGGAAGCACCAATGTAAAGTCACTTAATAGGGTGTTGGGCCACTATGGTATCCCGCTCTGTGGAGTTTTCGGCGGACCGTTTTTGATGAAACTGGCTGCTTGCGCCCCAGGTTGAAATTTGCAGTCAATTGATCTGCAGTTGCTTGCCTGTTTTGCTTTGCACTTCAAATTAATGCACGGATATCACGATCCTGGAGTATGCGCTTCCGCCCACTGTTGCCCTTTGCTGATGATGTCTTTCCCTCGGCGTTCCATGCAGACATCACCTTAGACACTGTTGCTTGTGAAACATCAGCAAGTTGAGCTGTCTTGGTCACTGAAGCTCCTGCCAAACGCGCCCCAACAACCACCCCTCTTTCAAAGTCACTGAGGTCTCCTCTTGCAGCCATGCTAGCCATAATATTAGCCAACCAGGCCTGTCCAGCATTTTTATACATGACCCTAAGCATGCTGGGGTGTTATTTGCTTAATTAAGGCATGAGCCACACCTGTGTAGAAACCCTTGCTTTCAATACACTTGGTGTCCCTCATTTACCCATTTTTTTGTCCACTACCTGTACATATTATCTATGTATTTATTTTTCAAAATGTCTAAAGTGCCACTCAATAGTAGGTATTGGGGCACTGTATAGATACAGTATAAAATGCTCTTACAAATTGAATACAAAAGGATATACAGAAAACAATATCTCGTGGAGTTAGAACAAACAACATGTTATAATTTGTGCTTACTGTAAGAGATAAAATGAAATGAAACAGACTAAAAATGTTCTGATAACATCATGATTTTAAAATAATTCTGAACACAAAATGCACAAGGTTTTACCGTTTAAAATGCAGAACCCACCGTCAACAAATTCTCTATAGAGCCGTAAGAAATATTTAAAACTCCAAATAAAAACACACATATTTTAGCATGTAAAGAGCTGTAAAAATCTTAGTAAAACTATAAAATACCAAACCAGAGTTACATCTTATTAAAAATGTTAACTCTTAAAATTACTAAAACACCAAGCCAGCCCCGTCTTTCAAACTATCCGATCGTTTAGGCATGTGATAATGGACAGGACATAAGACCCTTAAAAAACACGCATTTCAAATCATTTTGGCATGTAAACAGGACTGCTGCTATTCATTAGAAGTTAAGTTTTACTTGTGTGATTGGCTGTAGTCCAGTTACAGTTTTTGGTTGGTATTAAAAAAAATATGTTTCTCCAGGAAAAACGCACTCTGTACTCTGTCCTGCTCTCAGACTTTCTACAGGCTCTCTACACGCTTATAAGACTCTTTTTATGGAGTGGTAGCGGTGAGCTGAGCCTAAAAATAATTGGCCATTCCAAATTGGGAGAAAATAATAAAAAAATAATTGGCAACGACTAAATTTATTTTTTTTTTTAAATTTAAAAAAAGCCTCTTTACATTAGACATTATTTAAGGTCATCTTAATGATGCACAAATAAAGTAAATTACAAGCCCTACAAAACTAGTGCTGGGACAATTATCCTAACACATTAGTTTTACATGTATTCAAAGTATTAAAATGTATTAAAAAAAATTCTGTGTCCGTCAGAAATGAGAAATATGTATCACAACATGTTTTGCCTTGCCGATTTACCTTGCCATACAAACATACACAACAGCGGCAGGAATCTTGGAAAATCGGAGTATTTGTGCACCTCTATTAAATACATAATGTTTAAAAACTTGCAAGTAGTCTGGATTGTTTACAAAGTCCTCCCACCAACCTTTTTAATTTCATGTAATTCTCGCTGACTGCGGGTCTGCATTCGGCTCGCTGCACCACCACCCCTTCCAATGCTAGTTTGTCTTCAAAAGAGATAAAAAAAAAAGAGGGGCGAACATTTTAAAAAGTTACATTTTAAGGCCAATTTCAAGAAGCTTTAGAAATCTGTCACAGCTCAAGCTAAGGAAATTAAAATGTTACGCAGAACACCGTAAATTATGCAAACAGAAATATAGCCAAGATATCCAAATACTCCATGTGTCACTGAAGAACATGAAGCACGTAGAGGTTCTTCTTGAGTCTGACATTTATAGTGTTATCACTGCTTTGTAACAGTTTGGGTATGATCTGTACAATAGCAATAGTGAGATATACTCATTTGGGACACAGTTGCAAATGTTAGGTGAAAGAGAAACAGTGAGGCAGATAGTTATTTATTGTTTAAGACTACTTAATGTTTAAACTATTTGTATACTTTAGAATATAGAAAAGGCTTGCACATTCAAGATAAAAATGCAGATTTGACAATGCTGAAGAATGTGGCATAAATTAAGTAAGCAATGAGACCCGACAGGGTAGGTGGTATTGGGCAGTACCGGACAGCCCAAGGGTGTAATGAGGCCCGGCGCCGCAGACCCCTGGAAGGTCCAGTATTTCCCAATACTGCCCACCACGGAGGGTCTTACTGTGCTTAGAAAATAGGCATCTTATGGAAAAAAAAAGACAGAAACAAGTTTTGTGAGTAGGTGGCTCAAGGATATCTGTCCAGGTGAAAAGGCACTTATGCTGGTGCTTTCTATTTCCTGGTCATCAATTGAAAGTTAATGTACCCCCTGCCAAGGGTACTAGCCAATGAGATGCCAGGAAATAAAAAGCCCATGTTCTAAAATTCTGTACAATACACATTTACTGGCACCATAATGCATGACAAAAACAGGGTTAAAAATAACGATGGCTTGGTGGCAGGTAGACACCAAATATTTCGTTGGGCCCCCAGGATTGAAAATCGGCACCTATTGCAATCTTTGTTAGCTGAACTACTACCAAGGCAGTATCCTGACTAACTTCCATTCCCCTGCTATCATTGGCTGTTTTTTTAAAAGCTACACAAATTGGGCAGCCAATAAAACAGGGGAAGGTTACACCCACCAGTTGGAGACTTCAATCTCCCAGTCATTATCTGTGGTTTCAAGAGCTGCTCAAATGAAATATCACTGGCAGGAATCGTGCTCAGCAAAGGAGGAACTAACTAATAGGTGGCTTATGACTGCTTCTGAAAAGTAGGCTACTTTATATATATATATTTATTTTATTTAACTATTTGAGTTAAATTTAACAGTAAACCTCTATAACGCTATTACACAAGAAAATGTGTCGTTTGCCACGGTTTATTGCCAAGAAATGACAATGGGAGGGATTATCAGAAGTTCAGTTATGGTCTAAAAGAACTGCATATATATACATAAAAAAGTCTTATTTTGGGGGGAGGTTATACTACCGTAGAATCAACCTGTGCCATCTACAGAACGTCATGTCACGTATACATTTTAAATACAAAAAGAAAAAAACATTTCATATTAGCTGCTCATGTATAGCTGACTTTGAGTTGTTGGGATCACAAGTTTTTTAAGATTCTGATCAATGTGAATTAAATATTGCTAAATGACAAGCTTGGCTTCTTCTCACCCAAACTAAGCTGTATTAATAACAGTCAAAGTTGTTATAATGTAGAAAACACTAATGGAGGCTTTGAGTAAATTGTTGATGCCCATAACATTAATAGAACTGGTCTACCAAGGTTGAGGGTTGGAATTGAAAGGAAAGAGAAAATATGATGTCATGATGGTTCTGCCAATAATAACACAGTAAAATCACATTGCTGTTAATAAAAAAGAAACCGCTTCTTGGGACTAGGAAACCTGCATCCACTTAGCTCATGAGAGGTACTCTCTGGTGAGAAGGTCAAGTGAAATGGAATACGTGTTTTGGAGACAACCCCTTTAAACCAGCCTTCACAGCAAATTAAAGTCATGGGGTGTAGGTTACTCCATCTGTACCATTTGGTACCGTAATCCCTCTACAACAATTGACCTTTCGAGATCTCAAAGTGTGACAGGAACACAGGGACAGAGAAGAGCAAAAGCTACTACATAGTTTTACAGTATAGAATATTAAAAAACAGTGCTGTAGAAGCCTGTGGTGGATTTTATATACATGGGCAGTACAAAATTCACAAAGACCGGACATCACCATCCAAAAAGTATTCTGAAAGCCTGTTGCATTTCAATCCTGTTACAAAATGTGCGACTTTGTTCCTGAAACTGAATTATTACAATTACATTTTGGATGTCTGTACCTTTGCAGCGCAGACTCAACAAAATGTAATAGAAATTAAAAAAAGACTGGCTCTGAACAGCACTGGAAATACATCTTATGCAGTACAAAATAATCAGCATACAGACTTTTTCTAATGACCCACTAATGAGCAACATTATCAGAAATGTCACTGAGGCCTTTCACATTTCACAACTGGGGCAGTGCTACAGTAGCAGCATTAAAAAAAATAAAAAAAAATAATTAAATACTGGGACAAATGGATAAATATTCATTAGATGATGCCCATAATCACACATCAAAGGTGATTCACTAACGCTGAAAATATGAAGGCTGTATCAAACATTTCATGGAGGCTAGAGATCCTGAGTGGTAGATTACTTATATAAGATACCTCTGCACTGGTTAGCACAACACTAAAAATCTTATTACTGTAGACCTAGATCTTGTGAGGGGGACCGTATTAAAAAAATAAATAAAAAAGCCAAACTGATTCCTGATTTTATCTTGACATGAATAGTGAAATGTTTTGTTGTGCTGGGGATAAAATAGAAAGAATAAACTTGTCAGCACATCCACTTTAAATCAGCATCCAGGCCAGTTTACAAGTTCACCATGAAGAGTTTGAGACACAATAATGGTCCATTTTTTGACCAAGGACCCTAAAAATGTTTAACATCGGGGAGAGACCGTATTAGCATGAGGTGCATGTCTGCAGGTGATTGAACAACATGACCACATTATTTTACAGGACTTGGCAGAGCTATACACATCTTTTATCTAACTAGATAATGATTCATATGGTAATGCCCTCCTCATTTCAGCACGAATAATAAGCGATCCGTCTCACGGATGAGCGATTAAAATCCACACGCTTATTAGAGTGCTGCAGAGATGAACCGCAGCACTTCTGAGCTGAAACACACAGATCAATCTAATTGCATTCCTTTATTAGATTCTATTTAAAAGCACCTTGCTCCTCTAATTTCTCTGCTTGGGGCTGGATGTGTTCCTCCATCTGGTATTACTGAAACCACAGTATCTAACACACGATACACAGTGAGACCGGGTTGATCTGCATAGCTTCTCCAGAGCTTGATGAACAAATGTAAACCTTTCAAAAATGCCTACCAATAGGTGTCCAGTTTCTAGTAGATTACACAGCTCTGTCCCATCATCTCTTAAAAGGATCCCAATGACTCAGCAGCAACAACATGGCATGGTAACCCTTTCCACACCATCACTACTCTGTGTATAAAAATGCCTTCTACCTTCAATCTGTCACCAATTTCCAACTGTGTAAGTCTAGCAAGGAATACAATCTCCAAAGCCGCATTATCCTTTTTAGTTTGCGCCAATCTTCATCATGTGACCATACAAGTTGGCAACTCCTACATGGTTTTGACAGTTTAAAAGTAAAAATGTTATCTATACGTACATTGACAGACCATGTGCTTGGTCAGTAACATTTTTTACAGTGCCAATTACAGATGAAATGGGGAGGGAATGGTCATTTGTTCATTCCGGTGAGTGGATGCAGAGCTAACACTGGACAACATTTGAACAATCAATGTGATGCCTTCTGTCTGGGCTTCGATCATTGCTCATACTCCAATTATTTCTTCACTACCTTTCAGTACTTCAGAAAGCTGAGCGTCTGAGAATAGGTCCAAAAAGGGTAAATAAAAAGCTTACTACACTACCCTAATTAAACAGTTCTGCTCATCTTCCTGGTGGACCCTGATCAGCTGAATATGACAAGTCGATAGAAAATGTTGAAGCACCAATTAAGAAGGAATTGTAATCTCATTTCACAGTGACCTCCCTGCAGAATTACTGTGCTTAGGAAATGTGAACAGCTGCTCAAGTGTGTCGATTTAGGGTAACAGTTTTACTATAACCAGAACACTGAACAATATTAAAAAGGACTGTCAGAGGGAATCCAATTATCAATGCAGAACAAAGGCATTATTTTAGGTGTTGTTGCCAGAGAAGTAACATTTTGCAGAAGAAAAAAATTGCAATTGCTGACAATATTTCCCTTCTAACATTGTAATAACCTACTACACAGATCTTCTCATCTCCATCTATATGCACCCACCCCTCGTTCTATCGTCCGTCTGCAGGTTCCTTTACTGCAGGTTCGGATATATCGCATCCTGGAGTTGGTGCCCCATTTTTACAGTTTAACTGCGCATGCCTCTGAATATTATTCACCGCATTAGATCGATCATTTGGTGGTTGAATTTGTTGTACGGAGCTTAAACGTTATTGGCTGCGTACAAACTGTATGTAGGACGAAAAAGTTAAAACGAAAGACTGTAGCTGTAGAAGAAAAGCTGAACGCTATTGAGCGAGTGAAAAGTGGAGCTAAGCAAGTGGATGTTGCTCGTGATATTAAAGTTGGCGAGTCAGCTGTATAAAAGATGACGAGAAACTCAGAGCACTCATTCACAAAGTTGACAGTAAAGAAAGCTTATTAAGAAAACGAACACGAATGGCAGAGAATGAGGACATTGATGAAGCACTATACAGCTGGTTTGTACAACAACATGCACAGGGACACCTCTTTCAGGCCCAATCCTACAAGCAAAAGTACAAGACTTGGTAAATAACTAAAGGGACCGGAGTTTGAATTTAAGGCTAGCCGGGGCTGGTTTTGGCGCTGGCAAAAGAGATACTGTATCTGTGAAGGTACTCTAAAAGGAAAGCAACAACCTGCAGATGAGATAGCGGATCTTAATTATCCAGCAGAACTGAAGGAGATTATACAAGCCAGTGGATATAATGAATAACAGATCTGTAACACAGATGACGGTGATGTTTATTGGAAATTGCTGCCCTGAAAGTCACAGTGTTCGAGGGAAGATCAGCAAAAAGAAGACTACAAGCAAAGGAAGTATCGCGTCACAGTGCCGTTTACAGCTAATAAAACTGGGGAGCAAAACTGCCGCTTCTTCTCATCGGAAAGAGTAAAACCCATGCTGTAGCACCATGTTAATATGCACAATCTGCCTGTGATCTGCGAAGCAAATAAGAATGCCTGGATGACCAGCCACATAGTCAAGTCATGTTTTTCTATTCATTTGTGCCTCAAACTCCTTTGTTTTTGCAGCGTAAAAATCTCGAAGAAAAGGCGATTCTTCTGTTGAATAACTGCTCAGCACATCCTCATGCAAACAGACTTGTTATGCATGATGGCAAAATGAAGGTTGTGTACTTACCACACAACCAGCAAGATCCAGCCAAAGGACCAAAGAGTGATTTCAAGTTTTAAAGCGCACTACCACCGAGAGCTGCTTTGCAAACTTCTTGCTGATGAACAGGTTACTCTCCAAGAAGCTAAAGAGCTAACAGTAAAAGATCTTGTGTATATTGCTGCGGATTGCTGGGGCTGGATAAGTGCTGGATGATAGGTTTGGGAGGTGCCTTTGACCAAGACGTGATACCGATAACAAGTGCAGATACTGAGGATACAGATAAAGCAGCTGTTGCACAACTCGCAGAGACCCTAACTAATGCAAGTGAAGATTGTGTGTGCAGACACATGTTTACATTTTGATGACAACTGTGAAGCATTTGCCCCCTTGAGTGATGCCGACATTGTCGTCAGCATGATAAAACCAACACAAATGGATACAGAAAATGACAGCGACAAAGAAAACATAGAGACTGTGCTGACTGTGCCAAGTGCCAGTGAAGCTTTACAGGGTTTACAGACAGCCTTGCTATTCCTTGAGAGCTGCGATGGTTCAGAAGGCAACACAATTCAGCAGATCCGGAACATGATGTGCATTTGTCAGACCATCCACGTGAACAAGATAAACAAGCAGAGAAAAGTTAGCGATTACTTTCCCAGTTGTATCGACTGACTATACTGTAACAAAAGTCACCGATTTTATTTTGTTGTTTTACTTTTGATTTGCCTATGGAATTTTGTTTAGTAATAATGGTGCAGTATCTAATGTATTACTTTAACCATTTGCCATGTAGCATACGATGTTCTTTTCTATGTGTTTCTCGATGAATCGCTGCCCTCATTATAATATAGTGGATTTATACTGGACCCCGACACCCACGATAGATCGAGTGGGTGGTGTACTATCATAACTACAAATTTGTTTTCCAAAGTTCATCATAAGAATTTGAAACTTAACCTTACATGGCAACTCTCTTTGTAATTCTTTATGAGTGTAGTAACATTTTAAATGGTAAACATAATACCTGCACACGCTGAATTAAACAGTAGTGAATTCTGGAGCCTGCTACCGTACATCAGACTAATCCAGGAATTAAATATGTACAGAGAAAACGACTCCGCTTCTTATCTGATGGGTGAGTCAGGTGAGATTGAGGACTCAGGGGTCATGTGTGAGTTCCAATGGTTGGATTTAGGCATTATCAATTCGTTCAAATAGAGCAACGATGAGCATCACCTTTCAGGGCATGCCTGAATGATTTGTCTTGGTAAATTCAGCATGTATCTAAATTTTGAAATTATAGTATAGTTTGATTGGATTACAACATTTATAAGTGCATATTCCACAATGCGCTCCATCCACAAATCGTACGAGTGGTCTGTTTTAAGAACTGCCCCTAAATTGTGTAGCCTGTTGCAGATGCCACTCAATAGACTTGCATAGGTACAGATGCTGTATACAGAACATAAACAATGCTTGTTATATGCATTATTCTTGCTGGCTCTCCTGTGGTATAGTACACAAACAATAAATGAAAATGCATCAAATTAAACTTATCAGCTTTCCACACAAACGGATCACTGATTCCTTATACACAAAACATTTTCCTTTTATTAAAACACACACACACACACACCCTGCAGTATATGTTTAATACACAAAACCACGAAAGGGCAACATGACAACTTTAAAACCTTAAAAAGGAAGGGGAAGCTGCTCATAACGGCTCACTTTTACCTTCCTTCTCACCAGCTGAATATCACCTTTCATCACCAGGAGAATCTTAATTGCTACAGTGTAGCAGAAAAACATAAGAGACCAAGTTCAACCATCCTTTTTGAATAGAGGGTTAAAAGCTTGTCTTCCCACCCCCTACCTTTTCATCAGATTCAGATTTTGACAGCACACAGCTTAGTCTATGCACCACCTACAGTGCAGCTGTGTTGTCAGCTCAAGAAATGCTGCCAGCATTTACATATCTCGTTTACTGCCAGTGCTGTTCTGCTCGACACAGTCGCACATAGGTACTGCTGCTTCACAGTGCAGGTTGGACTCCTTGCACTACTTGGAAGCACCAGGCAACCCTGCAATGGAATTGAAGCTCAGCAGAATGGAGAGTGAATTAAACCACATCAATCCAGATGTGCTTCAACCAAGCAAGAATTGCAAGGTGCTCTCTTTGATGGTTACCCTCAACATTGGGGGTTACTTGTACATCACACAGAAGCAGACTTTATCCAAGTACCCAGGATCTTTTTTGGAAGAAGTGGCTAACAGGAAAAGACAGGGTGTGCCCATTGACTCCAAAGGGAACCCCTTTATCGACAGAGATGGTCCCCTCTTCCGGCACATCTTGAACTTTTTGCGAACTGGGGAGCTAATTCTGCCGGAAGGATTTCAGGAGTGTGGCTTGCTTGTGAGAGAGGCTGAGTTTTACGGTTTGGAGAGGCTGGCAGAGGCAATTAAGAGCACGGCGAACAAGGGGTCTTCTACAGAGACCACCTTCCTGGAGGTGATCGACAGTCACGAGCGCTCTCAAGGGCTCAAGGTGTTCTGCAGCGACACAGATTTCATCGAGGGGCTCAAGGGGCGCATTGTGCAGGTGTCCAAGAGCCGACTGGACGGCTTCCCGGCGGAGTTTGCAATCTCCTCCAATGCCATCCAGTTCCGGCACTTCATCAAGTCAGAGACAGGCACGCGACTGGTACTCAAGGAGGACAACACCTTTGTGTGCACCCTGGAGACACTAAAGTTTGAGACCGTCATGATGGCTTTCAGGAGAGGCTTCCGTCTGATCACCAGCCTGGACAGCAGCAAAGGGTCAATCGTCCACTGCGAGGGACTTCATTTCATTAAGTAATCAGAGGCGACAAATCAAGAAAACAAATACAGAACAGAATTTCTTCTATGTGCAGTAAAGCAGCAGCAGCCCCATGTCGGGGCTATACAGTTTCCAATAGCTTTCAGATGGGACTATCAATATTCTCTCTCTCTTACCACAGTGGCATTCTGACATTGGCATCTGTGAGAATGGTTCAAGATGTATATATCCTAAGCAAAGATATCCATTTTAATAGCTTATTCCGCTTTGAATACCAGCTCAGAATTATTCAAAAGCCCCAATTCATACTAACGCTAGCAGCAGCAGATAATATTTACAGAAAGTACACTGCTGAAGCCAAGACAGGATTACCAGGCTGGTTAGCTTGCAGCTGCAGCCGAGGACTGCAGGATGAAGAAAGGTAGTGAAAATTGATATAAAACATACAGATTAAATCGTCACGTTATGAAAATATAAATTTGTTGTGTTCCGTATTCTGTAACGCTATTTGTATTTGCTGTGTAATAAAATGCCTGGCACAAACTGCTGAACTGTTTCTCATGCATTTGAGTGTGCAAAAATATTAGCATATTATTCTTAAATTAGGTGCACACAAACACATTTTTGTTTTATATTTTACAATGTATAGGTTAATGCATGCCCTTACAGTTCAAAAAATCTACCCACCGATTGGTTTTGTTAGGGTTTTTTTTGTGTTGGTCATCAAGAATATCATTAAAGTGAACACGGATAGATTTTCTTACAACATAATTCCATTTAAAAGACATAAAGATCCTTTTAGGGAACAGATTTGGTTTTGTTTAATATTCTACCATACATGTATGTTTAAAGAAATTACATTTACATGTGTAATGATGCATAGAGACTGACGGGTACTTTAGCATTCAACCATTAAGAGCAGTAAGAAATATTTTATTTAAATCAATTTGTGGGTAAATATATTAACAGCATAACCTACACAATGTTGCATACTATTATAAACATTCAGTCAGTCATCGAGCATATATACAGTACTGTGCAAAAGTTTTAGGCAGTTGTGAAAAAATGCTGTAAAGTAAGAATGCTTTCAAAAATAGACATGTTAATAGATTATATTTATCAATTAACTAAATGCAAAGTGAGTGAACAGAAGAAAAATCTAAATCAAATCCATATTTGGTGTGACCACCCTTTGCCTTCAAAACAGCATCAAGCATCAATTCTTCTCGGTACACTTGCACACAGTTTTTGAAGGAACTCGGCAGGTAGGTTGGCCCAAACATCTTGGAGAACTAACCACAGTTCTTCTGTGGATTTAGGCAGCCTCAGTTGCTTCTCTTTCTTCATGTAATCCCAGACAGACTCGATGATGTTGAGATCAGGGCTCTGTGGGGGCCATACCATCACTTCCAGGACTCCTTTTTCTTCTTTACGCTGAAGATAGTTCTTAATGACTTTCGCTGTATGTTTGGGGTCATTGTCATGCTGCAGAATAAATTTGGGGCCAATCATAGTTGTTTAGAGCAGTTTACCATTTTATATATTTTGGCTGTCTGCCCCATGTTTTCAGTACATCTAACAAGTGACTTATTATTAGGATTTGTAAATGATCAAATTGTTCTTTCACAGCAACAGATGTCTGCCCAGCAATCCAAGCCTCAGGGAGAATAATAGGACACCTTGTTTTTCTAGGCAAGCCCAATCCTGCTGGCAGAAATAAAGAACACACCTCCAATATCTCACCCAAAATAACAATTATTTCAGTGAACAGAATCATGTTCAAACTAAAAAAAAAAAAAAAACACACACACTTTTTTGAGAAGTAATAATCTGTATTATATATAATTGTTTTCTTAAATTAATGAAACAATGATAAACCCATTTTACAAAGACCATCCTAAAAGGTTGTTGCAAGACTGTAAATGGTATTAAATACTCCAAAAACAGAAACTGACCACAACAGTAAATGTTGTAAACTAGAGACACTTTTTATCCAGAGAGTGGAGAGTATAAGTAACAGGTTACCAAGCTATATTGTTGCTTTTGAATCATTAAGATCCTTTAAGAACTGACAAAATACATTTCTGGGATCAATCAGTTAACTAGGAATCGAATGAGCATTGATTGGCCAAATAGCCTAATTCTGTTCTTATTTTATGTTCTTATGTACTGTCAACAATCAACTGAAAAAAGTGGGATTAAACTAGGAAAGGCCATGGATAAATGCAGAAACTCTCTGTGGCAGTAATGAGTGTGGAAAAAGATGTTCCTCAAACAGACAGGCAGCAAATTATTTATGAAAAAATTACTGCAAAGAGTGTCTCATTAAAACAATTATCTTTGGTTATTTTCTTTGTCCTAATAAGAGCAGGATAAGCTGTCTCTTTCATTCAGTTCTTATGTAGATAACACAAAGGGCTTTTATCAAATGGATGGAAAAACAAATACTGATGAAACACCTGGGGTGCAGAGCGCACCAGAGCGTTACGTGGCGCTTTCTATTGAACGGCCTGCACGAGACAGCACTTCGTAATGTCAGTTAACACTCTGAGGAGCATACTCGGAGGGCATTTCAAAATGGCAGAGGTACAATACCAGTGTGGCACTATTTATATTTACCCTATCCAAACGGACATACGCT
Source organism: Acipenser oxyrinchus oxyrinchus (assembly GCA_030684275.1). Classification (NCBI taxonomy): domain Eukaryota; kingdom Metazoa; phylum Chordata; class Actinopteri; order Acipenseriformes; family Acipenseridae; genus Acipenser; species Acipenser oxyrinchus. The sequence goes on along the minus strand of CM060253.1, from coordinate 29,714,592 downwards.
GCCTCAATATAGGTTGAACAATTTTGCTATTCCCGTAATGTGTGTGTGCGCGTTATAAATGAAAAAAAGAAGTGATATCTGAAAGGAAAACACATTGGAAATGTGAAAAAAACTGCAATTGTTTCTACTAACTTGGCATGTGTTTTTCAGGCACAATAAAAGTGGATCAAACTTCCATCAAAAACACAAGCCAAGTTAGAAACAATTGGGGCAACCTTGACCCCCACCGCTTTTGCAGTTGTGCCTATTTGCTTTGTGTTGGGCAAGGTTGCCCCAATGTTTTCTTGAAACTTGGCTTGTGTTTTTGATATCTCCACTTTAAATGGCTGGGCACTTTTGATAACTTGCCGTTTTTTCACATTTCCAATGTGTTTTTGTTTCAGATATAATCACATAAAGCAGCCAAGCCTCCACCTTTACCAGCAACCTGTTGCATTACTAACCATTTAATTTATTTTTGTTTTGTATTACTCTAAAAAGGGTATGTGCTGTATTACAGTATTTTGTGCATTACTCAAAAATAAAAAGCGAAAACACAGAACCCTAATTAAAACCCAAAGGGATCAAAGCAGCTTAGGCTCACCACACTTACCCAAACTGCTGCTGTCACATTTTTTCTCTGACTGCCCTTCTAAAGAAGAAGAGTGTGATTCTGTCGCATGGGAATTAACCACCCTAACAAATAGTTTTTTTTAGATGCAATAAATTTGTGATGAATTACTATAACAAACACTGCCTAATTGCACATCGCAAGTTGAAATATGGAAACCCTGAGAACACTATGGTGATTTTTATAGGGTCGTACACAAGAGATGCTCGTTATACACAAGGTGTTCGTTAATCAAAGTGCACGATTTATTCAAATTAATCTGGTCATTTTGATTTAACCTTGTTTTGAATCCCCTCCCTTCTCACATTGAGACTGTAGAAAAAACTTAGTTTAAAGTTAGTACCTCCTAAATTAGGGATAGGGCTTGAAGTTTTTGGGTTTTATTTTTGATCACATGATATCCCTTTAAACTTATTTTAAGCCAGTTCCTAATTCAGAAAAAGCTGATAATTACAAAATAATGTCACTTGTTTTTAGTTTCATATCTTGACTGATCCTGATTCTGTTTCGCTTAATTTTTATTTCAAACAGATGTGAGAAATTACGTTAATTGCTCATAATAATAATACTGTCATAGCCTTAAAGTCATAACTTTTAAGTCATAATGCATTGCAAGTGTTATTAGGAAATGTTGTGCTGTGTTTTCAAGCTTTGTTGTGTTTTGAAGCTCTTCACTGTGCTGCGCTGCAAGGTTTGGAGACGGCGTTTCTCTAGAAGCTGCGCGTGACGTCAGAAAGAGCAGCTGGCGCAGCAAACACTGGGTAACAGAACGCAACATTTCTTTTAACAGCATAAAATACCCAGTATGTGTACACCGATAGCAAGTCCATCATTTAGAATCTCCTTGATTTGTAGCAAAACAAAACAATTCTTAAACCTTAAAATTCTTAAAAGTCTTTAATTAGTATATTTCTCTTTATTAAGATGCAGAGACAGCTTAACAACTACTAATTAACATTTAAAGGGAGGTAGATTTGGAAAATAAAACCCAAAAAGTTCAAGTCCTAATCAAGGAGCATATGTTTAGTAAAGCTGTACAACAACACGTTTTAATTTAATAGAAATACCCCCTAAACAAACCTGTCTTAGTTGTACCAATGCTGTTAGTGCTTAACCTATGGGGTTTACATTTAAGCAGCATTTACTGTGTCTTCTTAATTATTTACTGTAGCATATAACACAATTATGTTCACATGGCAGGTCATTGGCTATACTTCCCCCGCGCCCCCGCCCCCCCCCCCGAAAAAAGAGTTTTGAAAATCACCTCATCTGATCTTTTTTCGATATCAGCTAGCAATCAGATCAGGCTGCAGTAGACAGACATCACAGCCATAAGTGGCAGTCATCGACATAAACCCTTATTTTCTAATCAGGGTTTTGACTCCAGCCTCGTGCACTTGTAAAGGAAAGCTCATTGGGTCATTTCCTCCAACAAATTTAGAGAGAACAGTTTCTGCCAACCTGCAATCCTAAGTCACACTGGAAAACTGTGACTGATGGAAACAAACAGGACTGGCTTCAAATCGCATTCAAAAATGGTCTGGGTGACAGGTTGAAACGTAGCAAGTGAGAACATCATATGAGCTAAAATGAAGGCCCTTGGTTATGAAAGGATAGATTTATGCACTGAAGTCACAGATCAAAGGGAATCAAACAGAGGCTGAAATGTGAGTGGAGCAATTACACATAGATCATCATAACCTACTGCTTCACTGATATGAGGTGTAGTTAAAACAGAACAGAGCATGCAAACCAATCCTTTGCACGGATTCAACAAAAGGTTTATAGATAAATCAATTGTACAAACATTATTTAAATACAAGCAGACGCAGTAGTCTCTCTGCACTAATAAATTACACAGTACAAAACTGCTTTGGCAATAACCTTAAGCAATAATATATAAAAGCAAGTCCAACACAAATAGAAAAACAGAGGGATAGAAAAGTGTTTCTTTGCACAAGAATTATTACTGTGCAATTATGCAGCATACAAGAAGCAGACACAGCTTAGCGGAAGGTACCAGCAATAGTGTCTGTAGTCATCAATTATTAACATACTGTAGACCTTCAAACAACTTCACAACATCTAGCTAATCACGTCATCTATTTCTCTTTCCATTAAAAAAGGCGATTTTACTGATTAAAGTATGCAATTCATTGCAAAGGATTGCAAATTAATATGAAAAAAAGTCAATGAGAACTATTCTTAAACTTAAACTAACAAAATTCCGTACTGAAGATTTCCTACCCTCACATTTTCCTGTATGATAAAATGTGTTACTTTTATGAGATCTGTGAAATGATGGCAATACATATCAGATCAGATTTACTCGGATTATCAACTGATGCTTTATTTTAGTAGCATTACTGCTGGTGCCCCTATTCCTGTGTTGGACATCATTTGGTTCTTTGCTTATCTTCTGTATTTCAGTATTTACAGATTTTGAAGTACAAAGCTGCAGATATTCAATTAGAAATTCAATTTAAAAGCTTGGCTAGCTACTTTCAGAAGCAAATTTGAATTTGACTTTGTAGAAAAAAAAATACTGAAATTACTTCACTTACAACTTGTCATTTTACCAGATGGATCAACCTGATAAATCTCACATGAGGCTAGTTAACAAACATAAGTTTTTAAAATGTTACTGATCAGACCTTTTACATGTATGCCCAATTCACATATTCATTTTATAAAACCTCAGCCGTAAAAATACATATATACAATCTCTGCTTAACTCAATCAGATATAGTAAATACAGGGTTCATACAGTTTTTCTGAGTTTGACATCATTTTCTATGTTGATAACTAATAACCAACTGTAAAAAATAAAGTTTTTGCATTACCATAACAAAACATAGAATAATAGTGTGTTTACGCGGAGCAAAAAAAGTGGAGGGGCCAAATATATAGTTTGCCTCCCCTGTGCTCTATGGGTTAGGTGCCTATGGTCTCAATCAAGTTACAGTTCAACAGAAGAAAAATATACTAAAAGGTCACAAGTCATCAAGTATGTGCGAAAACATTAGTCTTCCACCACCCCCCAACTCCCCAATTTATTTGTGAACTGCAAAAACGTGTAAAATGCCAGGGAGTGTCCTAATATTTAGAAGGTCAATGAAGATCTCCCCAATGCATTCGGGACAATGGGCTCTATTCAATGGATGAAAATAGTGGCTGATCTAATTTGCTACCATTGCTACCATTTAAATATTTAAATAAGAGTGAACCTGGAATCTTTTAAAAGACAAAACTCCACAAAGCAGTTACCCTGATGTTTGTTTCCCCATTTTTTAAAGATTAAACATTGTTTTTTTACATCCACCACTCCATATAGGTCCATTTTTTTTTTAGCAGAATTTTTAAATAAACATCATGATTTTGCTACAATTACAGCAACCACCTCAACACTAGCCTGCAGGGCCGATTTCTTTCTCTGCATACTGAACACAACAGGACACCACTCATAGGGCTAAGGAACTGATTGAGCATCATCAATGCTGCTAATCAGAGCTGATCCCAAATCAGTCACTTTCAGCGAGAGCGATAAGCAAAGGAAAACCCACTATGGTGTAAATTACTACTGATTTACACACACCTGCCCCCCACCAACACATTCACACACAGTAAAAAACAAAACTCACTCACTTCATTTACTCCCACAGAGAAATTGTCTAAAGAAAAAAAATGTTAAAAAAAAACAAAAAAAAACAGATGGTACCCAGTCATGTTCTATTAATGAAGGCAACAAAAGTGGCATTCATCCTGATAAATGTCAAAAATCTTTATCAAAGATAGTCTGAAGAGACCAGAACCCTTTTTTTCACGCTTATAGAAAGCACCCACTGCCTTCTTAATGCAGGCTTTCATCTTTGTTATTTTGTTACCATGATAACCTACATCCATTTTACATGAGGTTCCTTTCAGCATCATCTTGAAGTCAGACACACGCACACACACAGACACACGCACACACACAGACACACGCACACACACAGACACACACACACTTTTCTCCTGGTACTTTTGTCCGGTTGCTTTTTGGGCATCATTTCCCTGCAGTCTACAGAGTCACTGTATTTAGCCAGATCTCACAGGAGTACCTGTTCAGTTTGTTTTATTTTATTCCCATTTATTTAGTGATTTTACAGTTTTGTGAAGCCCATTCTGTTGAGGTTCTGTGGCTCGAATTTAGCATCTAAATTATGGCCAAGCAGAAAATGCATCACCCGACGTCAATCGAGTGTCTACTGTGAGTTAGCAGTAACAAATAATTGCGTTTACAGAGCCTGCTGACTTTGCTGAAGGTAAAACCTATTCACCTTAGAATCATGCCAATGGTTTTGTCTCTCATAAGAGTCAGTGGGTGGGTAGTGGGTGCTCATGTCAATTAGGACCTATGACTATGACCCCGTTCACACTATTGTGCTGACCCAGGACCGTCTGCAACCCCGGTCACATTTGCGGTTTAATACACCTTTGCGCATTCACATACAGTGCCCTCCATAAGTATTGGGACAGTGAAGTCAAAATTGCTATTTTTGCTGTACACTCAAGCAATATGAAAATACGATTAAAAGATGAATATGAGGCAAAAGTACAAAATGTCACCTTTTATTTCTGGCTGTTTCAACACATATATGTTTTACCAACTAAGAATAACAGCACTTCCAGAGTTCCATCCCCCCATTTTATGTGAGCATAAGTATTGGGACATTTGGCTCACAGATGTTTCTAATTGAGCAGGTGTTTCCTGTTGCATTGATTGTTCACACATAAAAGAGCTGTGAATGTGTAGTCTCAGTTCTATCCTTTGCTTTTGCCTTTGGAGTCTGCGTTTGGTGTCAGTAGGCATAATCAACATGAAGACTAGGGAGCTGTCTATGAAAGAAAAGCAAGCGATTTGGATGCTAAAAGAAAAGAGGAACTCAATTAGAACCATAGCACAAAAGTTGGGCATAGCCAAATCAACAGTTTGGAATGTCCTGCAGGAAGAAAGAAACCACTGGTGTCTTCAGCAATCGGCAACAACCAGGTCGGTCAAGGAAAACAACAGCAGTTGATGACAGAAAAATGACCAGAGCTATGAAAAACAACCCTAAACTAAGTGTCAGTGAAATCACCAACAACCTCTGGTCGCAAAACTTTGGCAGCAGAATTACAAAGGCTACACTGCAAGATGCAAACCTCTGATCAGCACCAAAAATAGAAAGGCCAAATTAGAATTTGCTAAAAAGTACAGAGATGAGCCAGTAGAGTTTTGGAACAGAGTTTTATGGACAGATGAGACGAAGATTAACCTTTATCAAAGTGATGGGAAGGCAAAGATTTAGAGAAAAAAAAGGAACTGCAGATGATCCAAAGCATACCACCTCATCTGTGAAGCATGGTGGAGGTAGTGCCATGGCATGGGCATGCATGGCTGCCTCTGGAATGGGCTCACTCATCTTTACTGATGATGTAACGAATGATGGCAGCAGCAGAATGACTTCAAAAGTGTACAGAAGCACCTTGGCTACCAATGTAGAAGAAAATGCCACCAGACTCTTTGGGTGGCGCTTCACAATGTAACAGGACAATGAACCAAAACACACTGCCAACGCAGTTCATCAGGGGAAAAAAGTGGAAAGTTTTAGACTGGCCAAGTCAATCTCCTGATTTAAATCCGATTGAACATGCATTTCACTTGCTGGAGACGAGACTGAAGTCAGAAACTCCAAAACAAGCAACAGCTGAAAATGGCTGCAGTAAAGGCTTGGCAAAGCATCTCAAAGGACGATACCAAGAGTTTGGTGATGTCAATGGGTCGCATATTCACTACTGTTATTGCATGCAAGGGATTTGCGACTAAATACTAGCTTTTATATTTCTTATATTTGCTTTAAGTTGAATTGTCCCAATACTTCTGCTCACATAAAATGGGAGGATGGAACTCTGAAAGTGCTGTTATTCTTAGTTGGTAAAACATTTATGTGTTGAAACAGCCAGAAATAAAAGGTGACATTCTGTAATTTTGCCTCATATTAATCTTGTAATCGTATTTTCATATTGCTTGACTGTACAGCAAAAATAGCAATTTTGACTTCACTGTCCCAATACTTATGGAAGGCACTGTATGTGACTGAAAAGCAGGCCTAAAATGTGGCAAATTGCTTGGTTTTTATGGAAAGATATCCTGCACTCAGAATGGAAGAGCTACCAGGATATACAGTAATCCTTAATTGTAGCAGAGGTTTGTTATTAATACATATTTTTTCAATGCAGCACAGTAGCAATTTTACAGTATACATTAAAAAAAGTAATAAAATATATATATATATATATATATATATATATATATATATATATACAGTACTGTGCAAAAGTTTTAGGCAGGTGTGAAAAAATGCTGTAAAGTAAAGAATGCTTTCAAAAATAGACATGTTAATAGTTTATATTTATCAATTAACAAAATGCAAAGTGAGTGAACAGAAGAAAAATCTACATCAAATCAATATTTGGTGTGACCACCCTTTGCCTTCAAAACAGCATCAATTCTTCTAGGTACACTTGCACAAGGTTTTTGAAGGAACTTGGCAGGTAGGTTGGCCCAAACATCTTGGAGAACTAACCACAGTTCTTCTGTGGATTTAGGCAGCCTCAGTTGCTTCTCTCTCTTCATGTAATCCCAGACAGACTTGATGATGTTGAGATCAGGGCTCTGTGGGGGCCATACCATCACTTCCAGGACTCCTTGTTCTTCTTTACGCTGAAGATAGTTCTTAATGACTTTCGCTGTATGTTTGGGGTCGTTGTCATGCTGCAGAATAAATTTGGGGCCAATCAGATGCCTCCCTGATGGTATTGCATGATGGATAAGTATCTGCCTGTACTTCTCAGCATTGAGGAGACCATTAATTCTGACCAAATCCCCAACTCCATTTGCAGAAATGCAGCCAAAACTTGCAGGAACCTCCACCATGCTTCACTGTTGCCTGCAGACACTCATTAGTGTACCGCTCTCCAGCCCTTGGCCGAACAAACTGCCTTCTGCTACAGCCAAATATTTCAAATTTTGACTCATCAGTCCAGAGCACCTGCTGCTATTTTCTGCACCCAGTTCCTGTGTTTTCGTGCATAGTTGAGTCGCTTGGCCTTGTTTCCACGTCGGAGGTATGGCTTTTTGGCCGCAAGTCTTCCATGAAGGCCACTTCTGACCAGACTTCTCCGGACAGTAGATGGGTGTACCAGGGTCCCACTGTTTTCTGCCAATTCTGAGCTGATGGCACTGTTGGACATCTTCCAACTGCGTCTACGGTCCTCAACGTTGCCCGTTTCTTTGTGCTTCTTCAAAAGAGCTTGGACAGCACATCTGGAAACCCCTGTCTGCCTTGAAATTTCTGCCTGGGAGAGACCTTGCTGATGCAGTATAACTACCTTGTGTCTTGTTGCTGTGCTCAGTCTTGCTATGGTGTATGACTTTTGACAGCAAACTGTCTTCAGCAACCTCACCTTGTTAGCTGAGTTTGGCTGTTCCTCACCCAGTTTTATTCCTCCTACACAGCTGTTTCTGTTTCAGTTAATGATTGTGTTTCAATCTACATATTGAATTGATGATCATTAGCACCTGTTTGGGAAAATTGTTTAATCATACACCTGACTATATGCCTACAAAATCCCTGACTTTGTGCAAGTGTACCTAGAAGAATTGGTGCTGTTTTGAAGGCAAAGGGTGGTCACACCAAATATGGATTTGATTTAGATTTTTCTTCTGTTCACTCACTTTGCATTTAGTTAATTGATAAATATAATCTATTAACATGTCTATTTTTGAAAGCATTCTTACTTTACAGCATTTTTCACACCTGCCTAAAACTTTTTGCACAGTACTGTATATATATATATATATATATATATATATATATATATATATATATATATAGATATATAGATATATATATATATATATAATTGACTATTTTGACTTAATGTTCTCAAGAACACAGAGGTATTTAGAATGTAATTATTCAATAACCGGTTATATCTGGAATCATTTTATATGAAAGTAAACTATTATTCAACATTCGTTCCATTTACAATAAACATTCATATATTTTACATTACACGTTTCTTCTCATTTATACGCATTTGCTTATCCTGCATGAATACCGTCTGTGTTTATAAACATGATTGTTAAACTATTCTATTGTTTACTCGTTATTATTCTCTAGTCCCTAACCATTACAAGTAAAGACTGAACATTAGCATTACCCCTTCTCTTGGAAGATTACCGAACATATGGCTGTAACAAAACCCTTGTTCCATATGTACCAACGATAACTTCATTAAGCAAAGCGGCCTAATCTAAATACAGCAATACACCATCACATATCAAATACACTTTGCTCAACAACATGCACGATACATAATAAACTACTGCTCTAGTGCCAGTAGAATAACATTAACAATAATAATCACAATAACTGGCAATGAAATATCAGTAGGGTCTCATCCTCACATGATGCATCAATGTTAATATTTGTGGATGAGAACAGTACGTTTTTTGTGTGTGTAAAAGCAAGCAGCTAAAAGAAATGATTGCCATTTTAATGTAAAGACGCACATTTTTGTAGCTATGTATATCATTGCATGCAAAATAAACAATGGTAGCTGAATATGCCAAGTCACCAGCATTACTGATCATTATTGAGACTCTCAATCCTGCAGTTTATTGATCGCTTAGTTACTAAATAACAGGAAGAAAAGTTATTTGTGACAAATTAAGCTTCATTATGAATGCACTGCAGCTCATATGTTATGTGAAAGAAACAACTTGAACCCACTAGAATTTTTTTTTTTTCATATTTTTTATAATTAAAGTTGTATGATGCAGAAATAATTACCATTCAATATTGATCCACTGCCATCTTGGCTAGCAGAGCATTCAGCTTTCTATTTACCTTTCGCACGTGTGGGAGTACGGGCGTGTCAACTGAGCCACATAATCAAATTGGTCACGTGATACGAAAAGGCGCCCCTTAGGCTGGCCCTGGTCCTGGATTGCAGGCCCTGGGCCACATCGAAATGGTGGCCTAAATCTAGGCCGGCCCTGGGCTGCCTTTTCTTTTTTGGAGCGTCCACATATTAGAAAAGGCGGCCCAGAGGCAGCTCTGGGTCACCTTAAATGCATAAGTGTTAAAATGGGGTCTACGCGAGCCAAATGCTTCTGCTGTTACTTCTACTACTTTCAGCAGCTGAGGGTTTAATGACATCATAAAGCTCTGTTGTTAGAGAGAATTTCAAAAACCTGGAGTCAATTTTCAAATGTCGTGTTTTATGCTGTTAACATTTTTGAAACCCGGCTGTAACCTTTTGGAATTTGAAGGTCTGTCTAGATACAGTGCTTTCATGTCCATTATTTGTAGAGGGCAAGGCAAGTTGTCACAAGTATAATGCGCACTTACTTGAGAGCCACAGTAGACCTGGCAAGAAATAAACATGGTTCATTTCTATCAACTGCTGCCTACACATTAAATAACAATAAATCCCCCGAGGTGACCTTGATACTGACCTTTTCTTCTGCACTACTAACAAGAGGAGGCTTTTGATTTACCTGAGGAGCTTTCTGTAAAGACTGCCAGGGTCTGTCCTCCCACGCTCTGCATTGTAAAGGGATGGTCACGCGGTGCTTTCACTGTGGTAGACTTTTCTCCTGTATCCTGAATATTAGTCAGCTCTTCATTTAGTGTGAAGGATACCTGGGGGAAATCAATTACATCATGGTCAATTTACTGCAGCAATCAATTAACCATAGAATTCCAATTTCATTTACTAACCGCTACATTTTCAGTAAGTTACGCTAAGCAACTATAGCTTGATTGTGAAACAGAAAATACAGAAGCTTGATGTATTGATAAATGCTTTTGGGAGACGTGTCATGGAATAACAAACAGGGTTTGTCTATGACTTCAGATTTTTTTTAAATATAAGTCTTCTGAAATTAAGCATTTTAGGAGGCCTTTAAAATGCCAATCACAGCTATATTTAAAACAAGGTTAACCTTTCCAACATGCTGACTCCACTAAGCTGCACAGACTGTCCCCTTTTCTCAACAGCAGCAGTAGCTAATTATCTTATTTGTCTACTGTGAAGCAATTAAAATGTAACAGTAATCGACATTTCAGCATTTCTGAGTCTGCCAGTGGACTGCAAGCTGTTCAAAGTTACAGACAAATGTAAACAATTTATCTATAAGAATTGGCAAGCATTTTCAGTACTCTTACAGATTAATCATGCAGAACGGAACTCATGACAAAAGCCTGAGGGAAAGGGATGGAGGTTCTCTCTGATATAATAATGCTGTGTTGTATATTCCATCATCTGTGGATCGTACTCAGTTTCTGTTTTTAATTGAGTTTCTTTCTGCTTAATCACCCAATACAAATCACTGGTTATGGTGACAATATAAATAAGAAAGGGTTGCTAAGCTGCCAGCAATTATAATTAATTACATTTGACAACAGTGACATTCAGTGGCTAACAAAACACCATGCAATAAAGTACTTTCCTTAAAGTAATTCCAACCACTATTTTAAACCCCATTTTCTTTCATTTTATCAGCGCCTATCATCCGATTCACTTCTTACCTCTGTTTTTCCTTGATTCCTGCAGAACAGAAGTAAAGAAACCTAGTGTTAATACTGACTCACAACAGAGGCTTTCAAAACACTAAGCACAATATGAATGTAATTGAAACTTAAATTCAGTGACAAATGTTTTGACTAGAAGCCTTTTTCGTTTGGCAGTGAATTTATGACATTTACTTTAATATTCCTAAATTTCGGCCCTATTAAGTGTTTAAGTTATGGATGAGAATCTAAAACATCCTACAAAAAACATTAAAATCAGTATGCACTTAGTAGTTTGGCAGTCATTATTTACCACAATTGTGATATTCCAATAATTAGTTATTTTGTCCATATTTGATCATTACATTTAATAAAATCTACTGTAGAAGCCATGATTATAATTCCTCTTTGGAATGTGCCAGCTCAGTACAGCCTCATACAAGACATGTTCAATATTTTTCTTTGAGCCAAATAAACATTTGGGGCTTTTTATTATTTTTTTAATGTATTTTCAAATGTTCCAAACTGTTTCAAATAGTCTTAAACTGGTCCACAATACAAGTAAATAAACTTCACTAAATAAAGCAGATTAATCTGAATCACCCTTGAGACTATCTCTGGAGATGGTTTCAAGTGCAGTTCTACACGCTGTAGTGTAGATAGTAACTGTATTAACCCATTTGAAAGAGGGTTTAATCACTAGTGTGGTTTAATATGCATAGTGTGGACAGGGCCTTACTTGGCGATCCTTAGCTTTCCCACTTCTCCTCTTCCTGTTGATTTGGCCCATTGCTGGGAAAGGTACTTTGGAACCTATGAAGGAGAAAACAAACTCATGTCATTAGACTATGAAAAAATAAACCAATTCTTAACAAATAATAAACCTCCAGACTCAGGTGATGCTTATCCATGCTTTAGTAAGTATCTTTTTGTATAATTGCATTAAAAAATGTTTAAATAATAACACAATAGAAGGCGCAGATTCAGACTAGTTCACACCGGTTCACTTGAACAGATCAGAAAAAAAAAATAATCGATCCACACTTTTGACATTCAAGACTTTATTTATTATTTTAAGTATGTAATAGTCTGAATGTGATGTGTTCCTAAAAACCATATTATGCTGGTGCTTTTTTCACTTTTAACGTCTTCCTTCTGAGACAGCTGACCTAGGGAGTGTTTACGTCCCACCCCTGTCACTTCTGATTGGCTTGCTGTGGAAAAGAAAAAAACTAACAGAAGTAGATTGGAGTACAATAGAGAAAACATCCACAGAAAAAGGATGGCTGTTTTTTTTAAAATGTAGTACTAGAGGTGCAAAACAATTACATCCCAAAAGTAGACAAATCTAAATCTAAAACAAAATGGCCAAAATGGTTTAATAGATCAATTAAAAAAAAATATTCAGCGAAAAAAGGCACTTTACAGAGCATTTAAAAGAGACCAAAAACAAAGTACACAGAAAGAGTACTTGGAACTGCAAACACAAGTCAAAAAGGCCAAGAGAAAGATAGAAATTAACACTGCTAAGGGGGCTAAAACCAATTCCAAAATGTTTTTCCAATATTATAACAGCAAGAGAAAATTCAAAGAGGAGGTTAAATGTCTAAGAGATACAAATGGCAAAATCATAGACAAAGAAAAAAAAATAGCAAATATATTAAATGATTACTTATCACAAGTTTTTACAAAGGAGGATACGGACAACATGCCGCACATGTCAACCTGTTCCTATCCTGTTTTAAATAAATTAAATATGTTTACTACAAAAAAAAAAACACAAAGCGCAGCCAAAACAGCCTCTGGCAAGGCTCAGACTAATATTTAAACATTTGCTCCTTTAAAATATTATTTCCATTTTTTGTAAATTAGCAAATAAGTTGTACTGCTTTATTATTAAAATTAGCCTGTCATTTAAATAGATCAATCTTGTAAACTTACTTAAAAAAACAGTTGCTAAGGTTTTAGCTGATTAGAAAAAAATCATGTTGTGTAAATTTATTTTTGAGTGTGCTTTGTGGTCAAGCACTTGTTAGGATATTTGGGGATATACAGTGCCTTGCAAAAGTATTCAGACCCCTGACCAATTTTCTCATATCACTGAATTACAAATGGTACATCGAAATTTCGTTCTGTTTGATATTTTATTTTAAAACACTGAAACTCAAAATCAATTATTGTAAGGTGACATTGGTTTTATGTTGGGAAATATTTTTAAGAAAAATAAAAAACTGAAATATCTTGCATTTTAAGGCAAAAACATTTGTTTAAAAACATATATATTATTTTGATTTAGTTTTGCCAACCTAGTTTGCCATTTACCATATTGAACACTATTTTGGAATATATAAAAATGATTAAACTTTTTAACTAGGTCTGAACTTCTGCTGAGAATAGCCACCCAAATGACAGTGGACTATATTGTAAGAACACATACTCTTTGTCAGATGCAAAGCACTGTGAGCTTTTCAAGCAGCTATGAATTCCCAAAGCAGAAGACGTCAGACAACAAAGTTGGGTCATTTACAGGGAATGGCGCACACAGCTTTCTTGGTTGCTTTATTCAGCAGTTGATGGTTATACATGTCCTTTAAAAATCTGGGGGTCAACAAAAATCAGAATTCCACAAAACAGCAGTAATATTGGCAATAATTTAGTAACTGTGATACAACAAACTAAAACATCTGTACATCAGCAGTTTGATTCAGTTTATAGACAAAAAGCAGAAAAAAACAGGCAGAAGCTTTTAAAAATGTTTAAACTATGTTCATATTTTAGTAGCTCCAAGTTTTGCTTATTATAGTTTTATTCCTAGTGTTTTACGTAAATGTATTTGCAAATATGTTCCAAAGAAACATTTCCTCAAAATAGAAATGTGCTGAGGTGTGGAGGGGTCACAGGGATTGTGTGTATCTTGAAGAATTTAGTGAACCAGTCAAGCTACAAGCCCAGATCTACCCCTGAGTAGACCAGTTATTTATCTTTTTTTCCCTCATTTGGGGAATGCTGGTCTGCATGGGGATAGTGCACAAGGATATTTTCTTGATTTAACAATCACAATTTAATTACCAACCTGTGTTCTTGAAAGTGACAAAAACCTAGTGCAGTCCTGCACATTTGAGACCTAGTTATGGCAAATTGAAGTGCACAGCAGGTCAGATTTATTAAATTATTTTATTCGTTTCAACCACTTTAATAGGTATCAGTACATGTTGCTCTATTACAGACTAACAAAGTAGGCATTTATGATAAGAAATCGGCCCTTGTTTTCCGTTTTTTTGTTGTAGAATTTCAGCATAACAGATTTACTATCCATTTAGACCAGTGGTACTCATCTTTGACTCTTTCAATCCAGAACTATGGATACTATTATACCAGACTGCAACATGTAAACCCAGTGACAGCAAAATGTTGCAGTCTTGTAACTGTATCCATGCAGTTACAATGGGATTCTCTGCTGAACACATGTCACACAGAGATAATCATCATGTAGTAATAACAGGTAACATACCCAAATCAAAGTTGCATTGGTGCCATTATTGGTTTATGTTTCACCTAATCAATGATGTTTGAGCGATACAGGGCTATTTCACCCCATACGGTGATATGAGGTCTCAACTGACTGCACTGAGCTATGCTGGACTGCCAAGCGTGGAGGGTCGTTATGTTTTGTCAGATTGCATATAACGTGTTCCTCCCTGTATCTGAATCTCAAAGAAGTCATGGAATCAATATTTATACACGTATGAGTACTGATGATTGCTTCAAAAGACGGCGAAAATAAAATAGTCCCATATTGTTCTACTTTGACAAAACAAGCTGGAGGTGATCATGAAGTAACAAACAAAAAACTACAAGTTAAAAACAGCACAACTGCGTTTGATACCGAGGACTGTAGCAGTATGTAAAGTTGAGATACGGATAACTACTGACCATTGCTTTTACTTTAAACATTTAGGCACACTGTTTTCGCTCCAATTCTCACGTGCATGTGTCAATACTGGATTAATACTGTACCATACCGACGTACGATCAATTGCAATATTAATGTGCTTCATGCACGTGGATAGTTTTAAATTGATGATAAGGCTTGCAAAATCATAACTAACTAAGTGTAGTTTAAAGATATATAGTGTATTATTATTAATCTCCTGAATGGTATGGTAAGTAAAGACACAGTACCGCTAGTCTAGCGCATATCTGTTCAACATACTGTACTTGAAAAATCGCGCCTTACTAAAAAAAAAATAATAACAATAAATCGCCCATCTTACCTTAACCAGCCAGACTCCCGTGTTTTGTTTGGCTCCTGTTAAATCGACTTCTCCTTTATCCGACATTGCGGTTTCGGCTTATTCGAATAATTCTTTCAAGTAAACAACTGTAGACTACCTTGTGTTTCTACACTACCGCTTGGAATACCGAATATACGTACCAAAACTCCCAGCTACCGTAGCTCTGAATGGACATCTTCAGATCCGTAAATCTAAACGCTTAAATCGATGACGATATTAGAAAATACCGCAGAGGCGCTGTTGTAACCATTTCTTGGTCACAAACTTCAATCATTATTAATAATAATAATAATAATAATAATAATAATAATAATATATATATATATATATATATATATATATATATATATATATATATATATATATATATATATATATATATATATATATATCCACCTGGACTGTTTATAATAACTAAAGAATAAAAAATAAAGAATTATTTAAACAGATACATAAATCACATGTTCATATATTGGTAATACATGCATTTACAATTATGTTGTAAATGTATTGTCGGTATTATTTAAAAAGTACAGCTTCTGGTGAATGTCTATCGAATTTGACATGATCCTTCATTATAAAATCTACAATACATGCAACCTCGATAGCTTTGCTCTGTGAAATATGGTGAACCAGTGACGTCGCTAGGTCTATTTTAGGGGGGCTTTAGCCCCCCCTAAAATATTCATTAGCCCCCCCCTAAATAAATCAATATATCAGTCAATATATTTTCTCTGTGATTTCTTTTTTTCGTCAACCGTTCCATCGCATCTTAAACTTCGTACCGGGCGGGCACTAGGACCTGGGGGAGGTTGCTGCTGCAGAGGCTGCTGCACGCGCTGGTGAATGTTAGGCCTACTTGTAGCTAACATTTTGGTTTACGTTAGCTACTTCTGTGGCTTGAGATTGCTAGCTAACAGTAAACGGACAGGAAAAGGCTCTGACAGGACGGATTCATGCAAAAGAGAGAAGCAGGAGGAGCAGTTCTGTAATATAGGTTGTAATATTTGTTTGGGATCTTACTTTTTTATCAGATTTTATTCCTAATTATTTTTCAGTTTTTTTTAAAATTTTATTTAGCTCATTAGTTGAATTTAGTTTTGCCCCATTGTGGATGATACTGTTTAAGATGTTCCATGTGTCTGAATTATTGGGTTAATTTTGAGCAACAATTAACAAAAGGGTGAAACTTAAATAAAGATTTTTTTCTAATGGTGTAATATGACCTGCATGTCTTCTCATTTCTCTCTCTCTCTCTCTCTCTCTCTCTCTCTCTCTCTCTCTCTCTCTCTCTCTCTCTCTCTCAAAATAAAATCCAAAAAGTATTTTGGCTACATAGTACAGCCATTTTTGTGCCTTTTGTTGGTGTTGGATGGATGGGGACAGAGTGGACTTTAATTTCTTTATTTGGATAGAATTTAAGTAAGTCATATTAGATCAGTGTCTAACACAAACTATGAGACAGGTATACTTTTAGCCAACCTTGACCAAAAATAACCTTATTTTGATAGATTTTACACCCGTTGTTACTCTAAAAATACATGATGAAAAGACGTTTTGGGGGCTTTA
This sequence comes from Acipenser oxyrinchus oxyrinchus, assembly GCA_030684275.1. Classification (NCBI taxonomy): domain Eukaryota; kingdom Metazoa; phylum Chordata; class Actinopteri; order Acipenseriformes; family Acipenseridae; genus Acipenser; species Acipenser oxyrinchus. The sequence continues at coordinate 29,697,514 of CM060253.1, read as the reverse complement.
AAAAAAAATCCTGGGGGAGTATGCCCAGACCCCCCTAAAAGAGGCTTAGCCCCCCTATCCATGAATCTCTAGTGACGTCCCTGTGGTGAATGATAGGACCCAGAGGAATCCCGAACATAACAATGTCATGCCGGAACTGCAATGTAAACGCGATGCGGTGCACAGTAACCACAGCTATGGTACAGAACTGATGGTAAGGTGTAGAAAATATAATAATACAAAATAACGTGTTTTGGGGGGGGGGGTTTTAACAGTGTGCTGGCTTTCCAAGAGTAAATTGGGCATAGTATCATGTACATTCGCACTGTTCTCGCTTCACAGCGCAAGATGACTGTGACTGTCCTGTGCTGTGTAGTGTAATGGGATTTGGATCACATTGCTTGTCCAGTCGTCGAAGAATAATTGTCATTATCTAAGTGTGGTACAGTACTCTCGTCAGTGCTAATTAATTGTGCTTTGGAAGAGTACACTACACAGTAATACTTGTAGTGCAATAGGTGTACTGCTTGATTCGATATTTATTTTTAGCGTTAATAAAATGGTATGTGCGATGTACTGAATACTAACGATGTACCACTTCTGGCCCAACACCGATACATATGTTTTGGAATCTCGCCAATCCATACTGGTGAAGAGTCCAGGTTGGTTAGATGTAGACCTAATCGATTTATTTGTTATGTTTTCGACTCCTTCTTTTCAGTCATTGTATGTACATGTTCATTTGCGCTATGCAGTTGCTATGTACAGGACTCTTTTGACTTCGCAACTGCAGTTGCTGGTTCGTGACTGTACGTGTCGCTGTTCAGATACCCGTCTTTGAACTGACGATGGACTTTAAAAACTTGGATTTAAATGATTTTTGTCGAGTTAAAACTGTCGGTTTGATCAATGTATACCCCGGATTTTTTTTTTTTTTTAAGAGCGTTTTTATAGGAACGGCAGTGCATCCACCACCTATCCGTGTATCAAGAGGCTCCCCAAGAAACATGCAGTTGATGCAATCCAGGCTGATTCGCCATAGATGTAAAATGCTCTAAAAAAATCCAGCCAGGTGTGTTTTATTCTAGCGTGGTATTATCTGATCGATCTCAACGCCTTAACGTTCTAATAAATGAATGTAGTACAATTGTCCTTTATCTTTATATGTATTTATGTATTGGCTATATGTAGGTATAGCCTAGAAAATTAGATAATGTACTTTATACAACATTCTAAACAACCACACCCAGTAGCTCGGTTGCTGTTACTGTTTTTCTCACCACAACACATTAGAGTACAATATTTATGCTTGTGGATTATGTAAACTAGTGCAACAAGTTGATAACAAATAGGCACCCACCAAGGAAATTGCAGAAGAGAACAAGGGCATGTAATGCTATATAATAACATTGTTGTTAAAGTTGATTAGAAATTTCTTTTAAAAAAGAATCACAAGAATCGTATTAACACTGTTTTGGCTGGTGCTTCCATGTTTTTCTTTTTTTTTCTGCCTTTGAAGTGGTGCTGATACAGTCTGCAGAGCAAAATGAATAAAATATTCATGTTGAATGAGTGACGCAGCGTTTTAAAACAAAAATGCACTGCCTAAACTACAGGATTCATTATTGTAAATGTTTTTTTGTTGTTTTTTTAAGCCAACATTTCCTCTTTGCAGCCACACAGATGGAAAGAGACTCGGAAAGCTCAGGGAGGCTGGCAGGCAGAGTGACAGTGTATACGATCGTGGGCTGCACGCACTGTCTGCGAGCTAAGTCCCGTTTAAAGGATCTGGGAATCCCGTTTAAAGGACCTGGGACTCCCGTTCTGCGAGGTGGATGTGAATGAGCACAGCGCTGTGGGGCAGAAGATCAGAGAGCTCACGTAGCAGCGTACCGCAGATATTTTTTAATAACATACACGTCGGAAGCAACGACGACTTCCAGAAACTGGTGAGTATTGTACATCACTTACCCTGATAAAAGTGTAGCACGGTACTGTTGCAGTTTGTCAGCTTTACCCATACTATGCATTCACCATCACTGTGCCCTTTCTCATTGTTAAAGAGAACATCGTCGTGGGTATGAAATGTAGAGTTATCTAAACAAGTGCATTATTCATGTTGTTAAAATCCAGTCTATCAATTTCTGTTTCTGCTGACTACGTTTAAAGCGTACCTGTGGTCTCAGTAGAGCTCCGAGTCATCCCTAAACACCAAGTGCAGCTGGTACACCAGCCTATAACCACATACGGTACCTGGCCTCCTGCAACACTCTCCCCCTAGTGGGTGTAAGAAACATACATTTGTAGTATTTCTTTAGGCCAGCACACGCGCAACGCGATTGGGACAAGATGCTTTTGCACACCTGAAGTGACACAGACGAGATGCGACAGATTGGAAAATTGCCAGATCTGTAAATCTATAAAAACTGCTATTGACAAAACTATATTCAAGACTGATACATATTCGTCAACATGATGTGGAACTTATCAGGGGGGCAATCTGCAATGTTAAAAAATTAAAAAGAAGGAACAACAAAATCTGGATTTAAGCTTTGATGTTAAACTGTAAGAAACTCATGGAAATATCTCATCTAATGCCTTCATAAGCATTGTACGTTTCTTATGGTTATTTATTTTTATTTAGACCCTTTAATGAGTGATTGATTACTTTAAAAGTTAATAAAAATACGCATTCAGCTTAAAAGTAATTGATTACCACCTTTTAAAACCAACTGCTGGATTTGTCCAATGCAAAGAGTTAGTTGTATATATTTTCAGACTAAATCTAACATATTGTGAGTGGTAACTATTGCAATTTGTCAAATATGATATATATATATATATATATATATATATATATATATATATATATATATATATATATATATATATATATATATATATATATATACTGTGTTAAAGTGCTTTGACTTTAATTCTGTTGCAGATCATCAATTCTAGGCTAGCTATTCAAAAAGTATTGAAAAAGCCAGTGCCATGAACTGAATAGGTATTCTGTACATGTAATGCATATGCACAGCAATAGAAAATATGTACAGTAATAGAAAAGCTACATTGATTGACTAGATAGCACTGGCTGTTATACCTAAAGATATACTTTGCTGACCAAGCCTGTGTTACATGTCAACGGTGTAAGAGAATCTGGCAACTACAACTTAAGAGCTGCTCCAGAACTGATATCAAAACACTGGGTATACCGAGTACATCAGAAATAGAATTAAACACAGAACTAGGGTAGTTGCAATAGTAACCACTCAGATTGATTGGAAATATGATAAAGAGAGGAGAAACAAACCTGGGAAAATGTAAGTTGATGCTACTTGGGTCTTCAATTCGAGGAATGTGTTCAATACTGTAAAGCACCTTTAATCTTTATGCCATTTGAGCTGATTTAACTCTGTACGTTATACTATGTTTGTACTGCTGTACACTTTACCTTTCATTGATTAAATAAATGCTGTCTCAATCTGAGTTTCTCAACAATCACTAATAGAAGAGGCCATGGCATATTTGCCATGCCCTTAAAAGCATTGACTTACAAAGCGGTATAATAGGAAACCACATGCACTGAAAGTGCACAAAAGTACCTTCTCTGTGAAGGAGATGGTGGATTGGCTGATGAAGGGAAAGGGTCTGGGTGAGTCCTGAGTTAAGTTCTGAAAACTGACAGGGCACAGGTGTTGCTGAGAGATATGAAACAGATATTGTTAAGGGATAAGGCATTGCTGGGGTGTGTTGAAAGATAATAATGGAAGTCCTGAGTTAATACATTTGAACAAGGATTATTTGAACATGGAGCTTTATTATGACTGAGGAGCACGCCCCAGCAATTGTCATTATCACTATTACACTACAACTTTTTAAAGTTATGTATTTATTTACCTGTTTGTCTGATATAATCATTGTGTTCCACTGAAAGGGTCAGCAGCGTCAGTGCTTTTAGAGCAGGAGTCACTGAGTTATACCAGAACGGCCGACCCCATATAAAACTGTGGGGGAGCAGGGCCTGGTTGTTGAGCAGTATAATATATAGATAACAATATATTAATGTGGTATTTTGTTCTTTGGCAACTAGATGTCATATCTGACCCAAGAAATTGTTGAAAATGATGGAAAGACAGACATTCATTTCATTTCATTTCTCAGAACCTGTGTGAAAAAAAATGTTTATTAAGCTTTTGCTTCACTGTTTTAATTTTACTTTTAGGCAGGGATTCTTCATGCACCTCCAGCAAGCTCTTCTTGCTACTATATTTATGAAACATGAACACTTTTTAGTTAGAAATAAAGTGGCACAAACTTTGTACTTCGCATATTGATTATTGGCAAATAATCAAGACTTCAATCAATAAGCACAGTATATGACCCACGTTCTTGGCCTGTTTTATGGTACTGTTCAGTTTGCACCATTTTGTTTTTGATTAACAAACCAGACTGTTAGTGGTACAAAAATGAGAGCAATAACATGCCCATAACCTTGCTGCTGTAAATGAACCTTCTGGGATGTTTATTACTAGTTTTAATGCGGTATGGTTGTGGCTCCCATTTGCCATTACACTTGTATTCTCATTATAAGGTAGAACACAAATTTCTTCCAACTACAGCGGTATAAAGGGGCAGCACTATGTTGACGGTTTTGAATTTTCTTTATCAAAATAATGGGGCAAATTTAATTTTGGTGTAAAATCCTTGATACATCTTGGCCATTCTTTTCTTAAATACTAACTTAAATACTACTCTATGGATTGTGTGTATGAATGTGCAAACTGCAGCAATATACTGTACTCTCTTGCAATTAAACAGAAACACATGATAACGCATATTTAAAATTAAATGTATTTTTGTTGTAAAAACATGATCTCTGGTTCTGTATTAGGTAAAACAAAGTTCACAGTTTGCTTGCCCTGCCTTTCAGGAAGTCTGTTAACACTTTACTTTTTTTTTACCATACTGTATATCATGTTTTAAATGAAAATGCATGTTTGATAAAAACAAGTATTTATTTAAAAGCTACAAATGAGAGACCTATATAGTGAATGGATGTGCATGGCATGGACACTTGGTGTACTTCCGAGACAACAGGCTCCCATGCCGTAGCTGTGCCCAAAAGTTTTGTATCACCCTATAGAATTAACTCATTTTGCTTCACAAAGTTGAATGAAACTTGCTGAATAATGTTACGTTAACATATTGAATTACATACCGCTTTGTAGGTTCTTAGAATGCAAGTGACAGAGTAGTATGATTTCCATTATATGTGTAAAGTGCAATAAATCCGTATACTGCACTGACCAGATACTGTAGTCTTTTGATGATTTTATAATTTTCTGTTTTTCTTCTGTAGTTGTTTCAGTGGATCTTTAATCACATGGGAAATTCTCCAAAGAAAAAGGAACTGGATGCCCTTCTACAGGCAGCTAGCTACACAGTTGTCTATCTACCCTACGATTGGTCTACTAACGGAAAGGACTGAAAAGAAATACAGCATGCAACATAAGCTCTGAATGCAGATATCTGGCCAACAACTGTATTCCTGATGCACGACAGCGTTGGGTGGCAGCAGAACACACTGAGAAGCACAAGGCAGAACAATTAAGAAAAACAAAACAGAAAAACACCTGGCAAGTCATACAGACTCTAAAATATGCACACAGATATAAAACTCCTTAAATCAGGGTCAGTGGTCTATTTTTAGGGATTCTGTATGTGAACTATATATATAGAACTATTTCACTCTTCAAAATACTGTAACTGCAACACAAATCGCCTCTTTAGACCATTCCGACAGTAGCTAGCAGGCCTGTTTTCCAGGCAGGAAGATGATGTCAAACCTCTTAAACTCGACCCCTTCCTTGTTTGTTTATTATTATTATTTGTTTATTTAGCAGACGCCTTTATCCAAGGCGACTTACAGAGACTAGGGTGTGTGAAGTATGCATCAGCTGCAGAGTCACTTACAATTACGTCTCACCCGAAAGACAGAGCACAAGTGACTTGCTCAGGGTCACACAATGAGTCAGTAGCTGAGATGGGATTTGAACCGGGGACCTCCTGGTTACAAGCCCTTTTCTTTAACCACTGGACCACACAGCCTCCGAAGTTTATGGTCTTTTTGACTCAGGAAAGAACTTTCTACTGTATATTGTCTTCGGTCAGCAGGTTTAAAAAACAAAAAAATATTGGTTTTACTTTGCCAATAGCGTTACTTCCAGGGTCACTGTAGAAAAATACAATTCTTCTGGCACAGATAAGGAAGGTACTTGGTTAAAAGTGATACTAGTGCTACTGCTATCATGTTCATTGGCATGTATTCATTGGTTTAATCTGTGCCCATTGCATGTTTTATTATGTCCAGCTCCCTGTTAGGATCTTCTTTACCCTGTTCCATGACAGTGCCTTCTTATTGACCTGCATGACAGTTAATACCTCAATGATATAAACCTGAATTGATAGAACCACTTTCATTTTCTAGTCCAGTGAGTCTACATTGTATAGATGATTTGCTGGATGTTTATGTGTTGATGCATTTAATTTCTTTTAGAGAAAGATTTGTACACTTTTCATATTTTAAGTATAAACAGCTGAGATTTTGTCTTCCAAATCAGATACAACCGTCTGGCCGTTCAGAAGCATAGCACAACTGAATTGAGTTTTAGACACTGAGCTTTATGCAAGTCTGTCTTTTTAAACTAAATTTTAATTTTTTAAATATAAAATATTCTATTTCGCCTGAATGCCACCTTTTGACTGCAAGCTTAACATATTTAAATTGTCATGACAAAATGTAGCTAATTGTCTAAAAGCTACAGCATCTACTGATTTTTATTCCACATAAATATTAATCTCATAAGGGTTAGTAAATTAAGTTGATTTGAGGTATCCTATTGACTGGATTCAAAATCTATTTTTCTAATTAGAAATGTTTAAAAATACAAATTTTAATGATCTAAAAACAATGGCAGATCTTAATTAGGTCGACATCGTCTAATTGGGATACTGATTATCGGGATTTCTGCTTAAATGAGATACAACTCTGGGGGACGGTTCTTCCCAGTGCTATTTATGTCATTTAATTGGGGTGTAGTATTTTCAAATGATGAATGGAGATCATTTTTCAGAGCAAGACTGGTTCGCATAGCACAGGGCAGTGAGTACGCGATTACACGGACTTGCGTAAACCACCTTGAATTCTTGAAGGAGGAGTCTCCTGGGGTTTCTCAGGCTGCTGTTGCAATGAAAGTTGGCATATCAACATCGCAGGTGGCCTTGCCTTG